>CM069065.1:605000-1128729 GCA_035220775.1 Malus fusca | reverse complement strand
AATGTCTTTACTCTTCTTTTACTGCAATTTATCTATGCTCTGACATCACTTGTGTGATATGGGTTCAATCTCGCTCACATGCGCACTATAAATTAATCCCTTTTAGGTTTTAATTTATTCACATTTTCCACAGCACTACACTTTATGGCTTCGTCACCTTCAGGTGTCGGCCAGCACATTGCGATTCAGGTGTCCAGATGGATATTTTAGGTCGGGGGTATATCACACCATGCCCTATGACCCAATTTCTAGTACGCCACGAAGGCTGATGTCTTCTCCTCTCTCCTCCAGCGCACATGCCTCATGACTTAGCCCAAAAGGGCCATGTTTGATACTGGGGCATTGAAGGGGGGGAAAGGGCTGAGTGCCCTATGCCACTCTCCCTCTCATTCTCTTACACGGGCTAGTGCCTAACAACAATTGCGTCCTAGCCCGTGCTAGCTTCCCTTGTCGCTTCGAGCCTAGCACCCTATCATTTAGCCCACGCCAAGGAAGAAAAAATCGATAATATCAGCGATATTTCGCCGATATTATCGTTTTTTTGAAGGTCCGAAATTTTTTTAACTATCCAAATGATTTTCGTCAAAATATCGCGATATTTTGAAAATTATCGATAATATAATATTCAAAAATACTTTAAAATGTTGAGAAATCTCAACACATACTACACTTGATCAAAGCCCAAAGGCCAACCAAGACATGCTTTTCTCAGCATGTGAATGTGCCTTTTATAGGCGTTCTTGGCTTGCTCACTGCCCTCGCTGGGCGATGTGGGACTCGACCAAGGAAGAAAATAGGAATTTCGGCCGAAAATCCACACCCACTTTAAACGGCCATAACTTTGTCAAAACTCAACCAAATCAAGCAAGACAAAAACAAAAGTTGTAGCCCTCGAAGAGACGAAGAGAATGGTACCTCACACAACATCTGAATCATCGTGGTTTGGCCGGAACATTCCTCGAAAGTCACTGAGGTCGCCGGAAACTGGGTAAGATTCAAATGAGTATAACTTTTTCAATACTCAACGAAATTGAGTGAAACAAAAGGGAAAGTTGTACTACTCGACGAGACGAAGAGATTGATACCTTGCACGCCGGCCAACTCGCCGTGGTTTGGCCGGAAATTGCCTCGAAATCCACTGAGGTCGCCGGAAACTGGGTAAGATTCAAATGAGTATAACTTTTTCAATACGCAACGAAATTGAGTGAAACAAAAAGGAAAGTTGTAGCCCTCGAAGAGACGAAGAGAATGGTACCTCACACGACGTCTGACTCATTGTGGTTTGGCCGGAAATTGCCTCAAAAGACAAGTCCTTGCACTAGATATACTTTCAAATTACGTTGAGTGATGCGGAACCTGGATTTTATTCTTGACATACTACGAATTGACACTCTCTTCCTTTTACTTTATATAAACCTGGAAAAAACATAATCGGCATCCATATTTAAAGTGTAGTCTATTCAATGTATTGATTTTCAATCGTTAATTGATATACTATAATTTG
Organism: Malus fusca; assembly: GCA_035220775.1. Lineage (NCBI taxonomy): Eukaryota > Viridiplantae > Streptophyta > Magnoliopsida > Rosales > Rosaceae > Malus > Malus fusca. The sequence continues at coordinate 1,127,225 of CM069065.1, read as the reverse complement.
GAAGTTCAACGCCTAGACGCATGCTTATGTGTAAGAAATTTAAAGTGTCAAATTCGGCACATTATTCTTCATCATTTTATTCACTTCTTTTTTTTTTTTTAATATCCTAAATAAAACCTCCAAATATTGTACTAATTCATTATATATAAATGATTATGGTGTGTTTAGACTTTTTCATTAATTACTACATATTTTCTACACTCACAATGTTTGTCAGCTCGCTATATAATCAACTTGATAATGTTAAATCCATCATGCAATGCATTTCTTTCCAATTTTTTGTGATAAACTAATAGATAATTGACTAAATAAACATCCTACAAAGTTTCAATAAAAATTTCCAAGTTTTTCTTACAATTTCCGTGGTTTCCATGTAATTTTTATCGATATCGATATTTTACCGATATTTCCATCGATATTTCCGTGTTTTCGGACTACCGATATTTCCGATATTACCGATATTTTCTTCCTTGGCCCACGCTAGCTGCGCGCCGAGCCTCAGCTCACGATGGCAAGATCTTGGCCCACGCCAAGCCGAGCCGCCGCACCAACAGCAGCTTGAGATGCTCCCTGTAACACAACAACCCCGTGGCTGGCCTAGTCACCACCCTTGACCATACCGAGCCAATCTTTCCAAACTCTGTGGCTATAGAAAATTAAGAAGCAGAAAAAATTTAAATTCTTTGAACCTTGGTGCGGCACGAAGAAGGAGAGCAACAAGAAACGGTTCTTTACAAGGGCAAGCGAAGAAGAAAGTAAAGGGAGAAGGAATAAATTTTCTCTAGCTTATCTTTTTATTTTTGGGATTAATATTGTTCTCCCAATTTATTCAATCCCCTGCTTAAGGTAAAATTAAATAGGTATTGGTGGCAATTAGTTTCCCTTTCTTAGAAGAATATGTCCCCAAGTCAAAGAAGGAGATCTACATCAAATCAGGAAACAACTCTCTACACACCTAGGCAGCTTGGGACTTCTACACCCACTGCCATTTTCTACATGCAGCCTAGCAGGTGTGGGGGTATTTTTGGAGTCTAAAAAAATCCAACAATTCTAGAGGCAACATTTGAACTTTTACTCAAGACAAAATGTCCTCATTAAATGGGCCAACTACATTTATATTTACATTTGTGGCGAAAGTGTAATGGCTCTCAAATACTCTCATGCGCAGCTCAACACTCTTGAAGGTTCAAGCAGTTGAATACGATTGCTCATAGCTCTCCTACTTGTGGCAAGAAAAATCCAAAGGCATTAAAGATAGGGAATATGTCATATCCCGGCCCGGGCCCGCTCTACTACCGTAGCACGATATTGTCCGCTTTGGGCTTACCATTCCCTCACGGTTTTATTTTTGGGAACTCACGAGCAACTTCCCAGTGGGTCACCCATCATGGGAGTGTTCTGGCCTCCTTCTTGCTTAACTTCGGAGTTCCTACAGAACCCGAAGCCAGTGAGCTCGCAAAAGGCCTCGTGCTAGGTAGGGATGAGAATATACATTTAAGGATCACTCCCCTGGGCGATGTGGGATGTCACAATCCACCCCCGTTAGGGGCCCGACGTCCTCGTCGGCACACCACGGCCAGGGTTAGGCTCTGATACCAACTGACACACCCCGTCCCGAAGGAGGGCATGCTGGCCGTCACGTGAGAGTGACGTAACCATTTACACAGTTCGAAAGCTTTAAAGATACAATTATTAAGATGTAACACCTGCGGGTGTTGTAATTTTAGTTATAGTCCTACTTGACTGCACCTAGTACCTATGCTCTGAATATGTGTGTTTCACACTTAAACTCGCTCTAGCATGCTAGTTGGTTATTATTTCTTTCATATTTCTTTTATCTTTCGTATTTCTTGAGTTGCCTCCAGAGTTGTCGAAAGTGCATAATGTGTTCCATGTTTCCATGCTTCGACATTATGTTTCAGATCATTCACATGTGATTCCTCCTCAACCTTTGGAGGTTAATCCGGATTTGATTTATGATGAGGAACCAGTGACTATTTTGGATTGGAAGGATGTTAAGTTCGAGTGGGACGAGAATTGTGAGCGAAGCTTCCAACAGCTTAAATATTGCCTCACTCATGCTCCAGTATTGGTACTTCCTGATAATAGTGGTAATTTTGAGATTTACAGTGATGCTTCTTTGAATGGTTTAGGATGTGTCTTGATGCAACATAATAGAGTGATTGCCTATGCTTCTCGACAGTTGAAGGTTCATGAAAGGAATTATCCTACTCACGATCTTGAGTTGGCAGCCATTGTCTTTGCTTTGAAGATTTGGAGTTATAACGAAACAGATTTTAAAGTTTGAAGTTTGGGCATTTTATGAATTTTATTATAAAAATTTGGTGTGCCATTTGGACGGCCAGCACGCCTTGATTCTAGGATCGGGCTGTGTCAGAATAACTATCAAATCTTATCTTTAATACATTCCTAATTGAAGATTGACTACATCAAGTAAGTAATCCCTATTTCAATCAATTAGGGATATTTCCACCATTATCTCAAGATATTATTTTTTATTTTAATATATGAAGTCTATACTTTTGTGATGATTTTAAATAACATATAGGTAATGTCTTGGGGAGGAGCAACTTAAATAGAAGGGGTTTGTTGTCATGTAGAGTCTCAATTCAATAAGATATTGTCGTGTGGAGGCATATGACAATGCATTATTACAAGGACGCTAAGCGTGATGGTAAACCTATTTCATGTAAGTCTTCTTCAATTGGGGAATTACCTACTTTTCTAATTTGAATAAAGTCTAAAGAATCCATTAAGTCGCATGTTCATTAATAAAAGTGAGAAACTTTATATTCAATTCTCACTAAAGGGTATTTGAACCACATTTATACGGTCAGTCAATTGTGTGATTTAACTCCATCTTTTATTTCTTAGTGTAAATAATATCGTTGCATTAAAATACCATAACTCAACTTTTCACTTTTGAACGAGTCCTTAAGTAGTCATTACAAACTTTATTGTGTATTTACTTTTGTCTAAGTCATTCGTTCATTGGTTTCTTTAGAAAGAAAAGGTGTGGCTGAATATATATATATATATATATATATATATATATGGGTCCATTGAAAGCTTTTGTTTCTCGCAATACAAAATAATATAATAGCATTTTGATTGAACCATTGGTAAGGGTTGTTGTTCTAGCACATGTATAAAAATGGAGCAAAATATTTTAACTTGAATAAGTCAATACTTTATCCAATGAAAGAATCTTGTGCAAAACCACAATAAAAGAAGTATAGGAGGAGCAGGTCCACCCCTACCCAATTATTTTGACATTTGAGCAATTGAATCCCCCAAAACCCCAATTATCTTATCCACCCCAACCTAATCAGTCAAGGCCAAAATAAAGTCATGTGACATCAGGACGACGTCATCCTGTCGTCACTTACGTTATAAGTTTCTTGCACCAAGCACGTGCACTTCATGCACCTGTGAGGTGAGTGGTTCGACAAAATGCAGGTGGTGGGGCCCGTGCTGCAGGCACTACGACCATCTGCGATCCTGGGTTGTTGGATTTTCCAAATCCAACGGTCCATATAAATCCGGATTTGTTTTAAAAATTAAAAAAAAATATAAAGAAGAAAATATCTAAAACAGATGACCACATGGCACAACTTGGACTCTTGGATTACAAAAAAATGTCATCCTAAGGTCCATATTAATTCTGTTAGTAAAATTTAAAAACAAAATACTGAAATTTTTAAATAAATAAAATTAGGAGATATGAACAATGGAGTGACGATGACGGGATTATAATTTCAGATAATGATATGTGGCGTGTAAAAAGTTAAATAAAAAGTTAAACGTAATATTAATTTACTTTTTTTTTTTAATGTCAATTGTCCAAGCAATTCATTTATAGGGTGGAGATGCATTCGGACAATTACTACTCACTAAAGTAATTAGGGTGTGCTATCCACACACCCTTTTTTACTTCATACACACCCTCTTAATTTGCGGCCGTCGGATCGACTAAATTAAAGAAAATCAAATGACAGAAATTAACAAAGGGTGTGTGAGAAGTAAAATGGGGTGTGTGAATAGCACATCCCAAGCAATTATTGTCTTAATGGGTGGACTTACTATAAGGAGGGTTTTTAACTAAGGTTCCGCTTAAGGAAGTTGTCTCGTTTGGTGGGTAGAACAAGTAGTAGCATCGCATTATATGTAGTTATTCAAACCTAATACCTGGGACTTATGGTATGAATACTTATAATGAATGAATTTACAGGAAATATGTATCATTTTTATTTGCATTTTGTAGGATAATCAATCCTTATAAAAAGTTGAGACAACTGATTAGCCTGTACTAATCTCATCACATGGCTCAGGATGCAATACCTGTAAATGGATTTACGATAACATGACGTTTTGATCCAATAGAGTAATGCTAAAGAGATTAAATTTGTAGACTAAATTAGCAAACAAAATGAGGTGTTACCAATATAAAATGAGCATGTTTATCAACGATTAAGTAATAATCCAATCACCAACTTCTATGTTATTTAGTTTACAAAATTTAGTCTACAAATTTAGTCTTCCTAGCATTACTTGATCCAATAATGTCATGTTTTTCTCCACATGACAATGTATATTGGACGCAGACTCTACAATAGGGTACTAACGCTTCCATTTCCAATCAAATTAGTTCACTTCAACTTTCAAATTAGGCAACTAACGTTATCATTTGTCAAAAAATATAAAAACTTTCAAATTAGGCACAAGAGTAATGTAACATTCAACTTTCTTTCTCTCTTTTTAATCCAAACATGTATTAAGGCAGGCGGCAGTTGGGACCAAGAAATAAAAAGAAGAGAAACCGTTGTTCCCTAGAGATATATATTAATTCCCTAAATTAAATAAGTTGGTTTTTTGGGGTCATAAAGCTCATTAAATATGGATATATAAATAAGATTGTTGTAAAATCGACGGTATGTGCAGTGGAATAAATAAGACACAAAATTTACGAGGTTCCTCGACAGTCAGTGTGACTGGAGTACATCATCGGGGCAGTAGTAATGCTTTCATTAGAATCTGAAATAATAAGAGTACAAAGATAACTCCCTCTCTATTATCTCCTATCTTTTCTCTCTTCCTCTTCCGTGAGTCTCTCACCCTTTCTCTTTTCTTCACATGCTTTCATTTTATAGGAAAAAGTTACTGTAGCAACAATATTAACTTTACAAAATTTCCACAAATGAATAGTGAAAATACTGTGCATAAATAGTAACAAACTATTCATGTGGGCCATCCACATATTATTTGCAACACTCCCCCTTGGATGGCCACAAGTCTTTGATTGACTCCTTAAAATCTTGATCTGTTTTGGATGCTCCCCATGATGAGTATCTCCCCCTGATTTCAAATCATTTAGGCTGATCGTTGATCATTCTGCTTCAGTCTCTTAGAAAAAAGAGTTGCCGAAAGAGGCGTTTTACTTGTTGTTAACTTTCCACAGTTTGTTCTTGAACTGGGCTGGAGGGCTTTTTGCTAGACTTGCATTAAAGGTCTGAATTTACTCCTTTTATCTGGAGCAGAATTTAATTCAAGGGTGGTGGACACTTGATCTTGAATCAGACTTGTGATTTCTTTAAGGACCTTCGAGGCTTGATCTTGAATGAAATTGGACCATGAGGAGTTTCACATGGTAAGTGATCTTCGGCTTTGTCGGGGATGAATCAGCACGTGTTTGTCGCACTTGTCTCCACATGCTTTGTTTGTACCATACTTGACTAATCCCGAAACTACCAAGCACTGGTCAACGTTATACCGTCAAGGACCCAGAAGAGTTTCCCTCCAACCAGGAGGCCAATCACAGTGCAACACATGTCAACACCAAGAGGCCAATCACAGGGCGACACGTGTCAACATCAAATGCCAATCACAGCATGACATATGTCAAGGGTAGAACAAAGCTAGAAACTCTCTTCTATAAAAGGAGATCATTTTCCCACAATAATCTCTAATGTCATTTGTACTAAATCATTCACTAGTACTCACTAAAGGAGAGATTGAACCTATGTACTTGTGTAAAACCTTCACAATTAATGAGAACTCCTCTACTCCGTGGACATAGCCAATCTGGGTGAACTACGTACATCTTGTGTTTGCTTCCCTGTCTCTATCCATTTACATACTTATCCACACTAGTGACCGGAGCAATCTAGCGAAGGTCACAAACTTGGCATTTTCTATTGTACCAAAGTCCTCACTGATTTGGTGCATCAACATGCTTCAATGTATCATTTTCACTTGCCTTATCTGTTCCCCTTGCATAAGTGGTATTTTCCCTGGTTTTCCCACATGCATATGTGGCATCTTCTCTTGTAGGATTTGTCCACTGATGCAGGAGTGGAATGCAAACCTTGCATTTGAAAGGTCCTTCAAAACATCACTTCTCAGCGACTCATCGTATTTGGCAGCTCCAATCATCATATCAGCAGTTGAAAATGAGTACTTGAGAGCAATGTTAGGTAAGCAATCAGGAAAGGTTTCAGGTAGTCGGTTCCTTGCTGAAAGTTTGAGTGGAGGTTACGACATATTGATTTCTTTATCCTTGTCTTTGCAGGTAAGAACAATGACAAAGGAAAGGACATGGAGATGGCATGATATGAGATACTTTTACTCTCGTCCCTGATGATATGAGATAATCTTGCTCTGGTGTGACTTGTTTTGAAGATGTATTCTCGGATAGGAAAACGGAGTATTTCGAGATGCTTTATTGAAGATGCATTCTCGGAGATGAGGAATAGTTAGGTATTCTTGCAGGTTTGTCTTGTTATGGAGAACAGAGGTTGACATATATAAATATTTTTCAATAGCAAGTAGTGGTGATGTGCCTTCACACTTGTCAGCAACTGTGGTGTAATTAGAACAGTAAGATTTACGCGTTTTCAACTTTGTCAGAGATCTTTGACAAAGTTGCATGCGATATTAGAAAAAAACTGAGATTGCGTCTGAAAAATGTCAACGAACTTTATTCAGGAAAATCTGGCTTTTGAAATTCGAAGAGCGGTGCCTCTTCAATCTCTGAACAAGTAGCTATGTTGTATCTTCTTTTATAGAGACATCAATCGTGTTCAAGAGTATGTTCAGAAAGTTGTTGCCTTAGAAAATTTTCCTTTCTTGCACTTCTGAAACTTTATTTGACCTCATTTTTCCTTCATCATTTCTGAACATGGTTTGCCCATCTAACATTTGCTTAGATTTGAGTCTTAGGAGTGATATAGACGAGTAGCGTCAGGATAATATATGGCGCCCGTCCTTCTTATCTTCTAATGGTCCTCTTACAGTTGAGGACTCTTGTGATGAAGAATAACATAACCACTAATGTGGTAGCTAGGAATCTTCTCACTCCAAAGGATAACAGAATCCTTTCAAAACAATCTGATGAGTCGGCCGTTCAAGACTCATTGGCTCTCAGTGTTCAATGTGCGGGCTCTGTATCCTATATGGGCCAACGTCTACTTGCTCAAACTCGCCAAGTTGAATCATTGATGACTGGGGTGGCAAGTCTTAAACAAGAGATCAGAGGGCTCAAGCACGAGAATAGAGTGTTACATGTGCTTGCAAATAATTACTCTACGAGCAGGAAAAGAAAGCTCCACCTGCTGCATGAATCCGAAATGCGGATTCAAAGTGATCACTAGAGGTTCGTTGCTAGATTCTGAAAGCAACTGATGCCTTCCCCTTCTGGTGTTTTGCCAAGTATTGGGGTGCCACATGATCAATCTCCAATATCTCCCCCTTCTGGGGTACTTCCAAGTACTGAGGCTTCACATGAGCAACCTTTATGAATGCTCCATCCTGTTTGTTTGTTTTAACTCATGTGTATGTACATATCTGTAATTTCTCAGAGATATTAATAGATAAGCTTTATTTCATTCAATATATTGTGCTAAATACAATAAAACATATACTTCACTAAGATGTGGTACTTCTGGACCAAATATCAATTTATCTTTACCCTCAGGAAGATAAATAATCATTCTTAGTGTCGACATCATTTGAGTATTTAACTCGTAATCTTCAATCCATATGGTTATTTAATATTATAAATATCAAGGATAAGATTCGTGTTGGCATATTGTTCGATTTGCAGTTCGAGACAATATTTCTCTCAACACTTTATACTCTTTCTAGACTCTTCGGGAGTTTCAATTTAATATCATCAACTATTCAGAAGTTCTAATTTAATGTCATTGACTCTTGCAAGAGATTTTAGTATGTTGCAACAATATCATAATGATAGTACTCACTAAGGCAATTATACCATCCATTGGTATTGAGTATATAATTTATGTTTTACCCTTCCATGGGTTACTTCAAGCAATTTGAATCATTCAGAGATTTTCTACACTTCATGATACATTTTCCTTTGGAATTTATAAAACAGAGCAATTTGCTCCCATGTATAATTGAGGGATTTACTTATGGAGATATGATGTGGGCAATTCATAACCCTTCGTATATAATTCTCTATTCATATGAACTCGTTTACAAGAGTATAATTTCAGGTTTCAATACCTTGTGTCATATCATGTGAGTGTATTTCACTGTATTACAAATGCCCATATGTAACCTCATTGGTTCAACATATTTTGGCTATTTGTATTGTATTCAAGTATATAGGTCAATTTTTCCACGTTCTTACAAAATTGTAATGGAATTGCCTTTCTCCATTTTGGCCAATAATTTTGTTGACGAAAAAGAACGAGACTCAATATCAACACAACTCATTGATGAATTTAGTAGCTACTTGTAAAAACCAAAATTACCAATTGTTATCATCAATCTATGATCCCATATTCTCATGTGCATGCGCATGCATAAAAGCTTTTTATTTCTTTGGATATCCATTGCCTCTTCAAGGGCATTACACTATCTCTTCCATGATAGTCGTAATTTAGAGAATGCGGATCATAACATTTTCTTGAGCGTTATAGAGCTTGGATTTTAATCTCCACTTCCGGGAGTTGAGTCATTGGAACCTATACGTCTATCATGTTTCATGCATGAAACATCAATATTCCCATGTCCGTGGATTGTCCTTTTTTGGGACGCATATCCATGCGGCGACTGTCATGCTTCTAGCATGCAACAGTTATGCTTCGGAAATGTAATAGTTCAGTAGTGCCATATTCTTCTTCTTTCAAATGACTAAACCTTTTGAGTCTAAAGGTCTGCCATGCTTCAGGCGTGCAACAGAGAAATCATTTACTGCCTCACTATATTGTCCAACAGAGACATTAATTCTTGTAAGCACTTTTGCAGCAAGTATATGTGATTTCATCACTTTCGTTGCATCATTCAATTATTCTTACTTTATTTTCTCATTGATTGCTTCGTGAATCAAAATAAGACACATTCTCTTCGTTCTTCTGGAACGGTCTTTCTCATCATTATTCTGGAATGATATTTTCTCATCGTTCTTCTGGAACGATGTTATTTTCTCTCCCTAACGGCAGGAAAATTGTCTTATCAAAATGACAGTATGCAAACCATTCGGTAAACATATCCCCAATAAAGGGTTCTAAATATTGAATGATAGATGGTGAATCAAGTCCAACATAAATTCCCAGTTTGTATTGATGCCTTATTTTAGTACGCTATGACAGTGCAATAGGCACATAGATAACATAACCAAAAACTCGTAAATGTATAATGTTTGGTTGGTGCCTAAACACGATTTGTATTGAAAACAATTGATGGTTGGTAATATTTCTCAACCGAATTAATAATGCATCATTCAAGATAGCATGTACCCATGTAAAAACTGGCAATTTCGTTTTCATGAGCAGAGCGCAGGTAATCAATTTCATCTGCTTAATAAATGATTCTACTAAACCATTTTGAGTATGGACATAAGTAACATCTGGTCCTTATTTAATAGTCTGTAGACTAAGACTCTTATGACCTTTATTACAATTAAGTTGAGGCACTGCGACACTTCAAACTTACGGTACTCATCAAGGAATTTCATGTCTTGATCTTCAGGATCAATGGACTTCATGCCTGATCTTTTTGTATGATGGAACTTCGGATCCAATCATTTTATATGATGAGGATCAAGAAACTGCAGGTTCTGATCTGTTCAAGGAACTTCGGGTCTTGTATATACTCATCGTAATAAAAAGAAGTACAATAAATAAATTAAAGCAATAGGCGGTAATTCCAGCCATAGTAAATAAATTGCATTTAAGTAAATAAAGCTTGTGACAATGGCTTTAATTCAGCACAATTCACATAAATCAAAACTTAAAGCAGTAGGCGGTAAAACCATCAATGATAAATAAATTGCTTTAAAGTAAATAGAACTTGTGAAAGTGTTTTAAGCCAACACTATTCACATAAATAAAAAAGTATCAGAACCTTTTATTTTTGCCACTTCCTTTTGTCCCTTTTATTTGCTAATTAATTAATTAATTTTTTTTTATGTTGGCACCAAGCTTCAAAACCTTTTCTCACATGCTACACAATTCATTTGCTTTTTACTTTTTTTTTATTTGTTTTCTTTCTTGGTTTCCGCATGGTGTCTGATGCACCATCCTTTTTCTTTTTATTTTATTATTTTGTCTTATGCCTTTTCAAAAAGTGTTGATGCATCATTCCATTGCTTTTGCCCTTTTTCTGCAAAAATCCACAACATGTTCCTTCTTCCATGGGAGAGGCCAGATAAGGAATACCATTTCCCATCCCCTTGTTTTCTTTGTTTTTCCTTGCATGGCTCAGAGATCATGGCATCGCGGAGTAAGAACCTACATACAGGAACATAGATGACAACGGGGTTCATGGAGGTACAAGAGAGGGAGGCCTGTGTGGAGTCAGTCCTGCCATCACCATCTCAGACAACCGAGTATTCATGGGCGTTCTCGAGATCTGTCAACAACGACGCGATCTAGGTTTCCAAGTCTGATGAGATTATTCTGGATCTCTGGAAACCAGTTGTCAGGTACGAGTTTTCTTATCTCGTGACGACTACAGGTCGTAAATTTTAATTTTCACCGGAATTCGGTGGGGTGCTTCTGGCGCGGTGAGAGAGATAGAAAATGGACATACCTTTTATTCTGTGATATTTTGGCTAACAGAGGTGAGAGGTAGGCAATGCTTCACCGGATTTATGACGTTGTGCTTTCCACTGACATGAGAGCTTCTCGTGCTGATAACGTGTTGTAAAATCGACGGTATGTGCAGTGGAATAAACAAGACACAAAATTTACGAGGTTCCTCTACAGTCAGTGTGACTGGAGTACATCATCGAGGCAACAGTGATGCTTTCATTATAATCTGAAATAATAAGAGTACAAAAATAATTCTCTCTATTATCTCCTATCTTCTTCCTCTTCCGTGAGTCTCTCACCCTTTCTCTCTTCTTCACATGCTTTCATTTGATAGGAAAAAACTATTGTAGCAATACTATTCACTTTACAAAATTTCCACAAATAAATAGTGAAAATACTGTGCATAAATAGTAACAGACTATTCATATGCGCCATCCACATATTATTCACAACAAAGATCAAATGCTAGTTGTGGTGAATTGAGTTATCTGGGACCATGCTGGCACATAGGGCCTTGTACTAGAAGCAAGGAATTCATGGGGCTTCCAACAAGCTGGTCAAAATTAAACGTAAAAGGATGAGATTAGTTATTCCAAAGTGATGTGTTGAGTCAACTTCATTAAAGCTAATGTTAATTTTGTTTTTAATTAAGTCTTAACCATGATTATAATATAATCATGGCCGGATTCTTGACACCACTTTTTTGCACAACTTTTGACACATAATTTTTGGAGCAACTTCTAATGTATTTCAACGATCTAAACTGTTTAATTTTTAGGTTTTCCCTCAAAAAATATATCTACCAATAATCATCCAAATTTGAAACCATATGAATGTTAGATTAAGGGATTAGGGTTTCTTTGTATAATCGTATTCTTCCATTTTTTTCACTACAAAATAAATGTCTTAATGGTTTAAATTTGTTTACTTTTTTGCAAGGATGATTTACGAATGATGAATGGTTCGGATTGTTAAAATATATTACAGAGTCGACCATAAAAATGTGTGTCAAAATTGTGTAAAAAAATGATGTCGTAGATCCGCTATTTATAATTATAATGGTTGAGGCTTAAACTACTGAGCGATTAGACTAGATTAGTAAGAGATGCACAACAAAAACATTTGATAAATGTATTTGAAATGACTAGACGCAACGCACAAAGGAATTTGCATACGAATACTTGAATGAGTATTTTGAAAATGCTTTGTTTAGCGGTTTTTGATATTCATGTAGTGTATTGAATTTTTAATCTCTCGGTCTAATATTTTGTTACATATTTCTACCTAAATTCGCCTAAATGCCTGTCCAAACATTTAATTATGGGCTCTTTGGTTCGTGTAATTAGAGGTTTAAGGAGGTGTATGATATTGTATTCTCATGTTTAGTAAGCACATTTAGACACGTCAATGATCGAGATTTCCAATATAACTTATCTAAATAGGATAGGAAATCTGATTATAAATGAATCTGAATATGAATTTTGATCCAATTCAACTTAATATTAACCTATTATTTGATTTATTCATTATTTTACAAATAGTATACTAGTGTGTAATAGAAGTTGAAGACTTTTGTATGCATTCAAAATACACTTATTCACTAGTTTATGTTTATAGTAATAATATTATAAGCTTTTCTAGATCATAAATTAGATCCGGCAAGAATCCAAATCATTTTGAAATCGATGTTTATTGCATATGGATTTATACGTCAAATCCGATAATACAAAGAAGGCAAGATTTTCAAAAGGCATTATGGATCAAGGATTTCAAAAACAAACTTTTAAGCACAATGATTCGACATCATTGAAAGAAGAATGATGAATCAGAATGGATTTCATAAACTATAAAAAGCAAACAGAAACACGCATAAATAACCTGCAAATCACATAAATGAAACTTCAACATGAATGGGATTTTTCACCACTCAAATAATCTGGTTTATGGGAAACAAAACTCAATCCCGCAGTAAAATTCGGTTTGGGATTAACTCCCCTATAACTGAATTATTTTAAGAAAATTTTGCCGAAACGAGTTCTTCAAAAACTCAAAAAGATTTTCATCACCATCTAAAAGCTAATATGGCTTGGGAGGAAAAATATTCTTAACCGGAACCAGATCCGTACTTCTTGCCGAACACAAGCAGCTGTAGCTTGTCATAACCAGACAGCACACCAGCACCAGCAATGGCACGGAGGATGTTAGCACCAGCACCCTTGAAGAGAGACTTGGCACCCTCGTTCTTCAAGATTTGTTGGAAGGCATCCAGGGAACTCTTGTACTTGACGGCTTCACCGGAGGTCATCATCATTCTTCTGCGGACAGTGTCAATTGGGTAGGATGCAAGACCAGCACCATTGGTGATGACCCAACCAAGGGCAAAGCTAGCGAAGAAACTATCCTGTAGTTTTCAACAAAAATAAGCAACGTGTCACACAACTGAAAGCAGGTAACGATTGTGGGCAACAGATTTGAACATTGTGGCATAGCATTCTTTAAAAACCAACATAAATAGACACTTCATACAATTCTTTGTAATGCTTCGCAAAGAAAGCATTAGAATAGAGCAAAGCCAAAAATAATAAACAGAAGAGCAGACGCATCATTAAACCTTTTGCAAAATTATAAGTCCCTTCTCAAAGGGAAATGAATGACTAATATAAGAAATATTATGCCATAACAATATGCACACATACAAGATATTCAACAATTACACAGAACGTAATAAAAAACCAAAATTGAGCTAGCAACTAACATAAACAAAGCCAACACCATCATAAGAATATATAACTATGAACAAAAAGGTAAGTGAATAAATAAAAGTAATTCACTAACCTGCAAGCCTCCAGTCAGGACAACAGGCTTCAGTGAATCATACAGTCCAAAGTAGAGACCACGGTAGACAATAATTCCAACACAAGAGATGTTGAATCCACGGTAAAGACCAGCAATTCCATCAGATTTCAAAGTCTTCCTGTAGACATCAACCAGACCATTGAATTGTCTTTCTCCTCCCTTCTTTGCAGCTTTAGAATCATTAGCCAAACGAGTACGAGCATAATCCAACGAGTAGACAAAGAAAAGAGAAGAAGCACCAGCAGCACCTCCTGAAGCCAAGTTACCAGCAAACCATTTCCAATAACCGTCCCTGTCTTTCTTGAAGTTGAACAGCCTCTTGAAGTAATCCTTGAATGCAAAGTTCAAGGCCTACAACAAATCCAGGTAACAATTTTAGTACAAGCACGCATCAAAACTTTTCTTTGCCAATGGAACATTTAGTTAAAAAATAACATCACAAACCTGAGTGGGGAAGTAACGGATAACATTGGCAGTGTTCCCTCTCCACAATGAACCAAAACCCTCTTCCTTGATTGTACGGCTAAAGCACTCACCAATGCCCTTGTAGGGTTGAGACAAACGACCAGTTTTGATCATCTCGTCCTGGTTCTGAATCAACAGCTTGACACGCTCAATTGGGGCAGCAGCAGTTTTAGATACAGCAGCAGAGACTCCGCCCATGAGAAAATCAATAAGAAAGTGGCCTTTCTCTGCAGGGGCTTGAACAAAGATAGGAGATGCAGTTGATGGAACCAAAGACATATCAGTGGTAGCTCTGCATGCTGGCATGAAGGGATACTGCAATGCAGCATTAGTGTAGTTCCCATATGCACGTCTTTGGTACATCCCTGGTCTTTGGAAGCCATTATCGTAACCCTGGATAGATTGCTGAAGGAGCTGGCCAGCTACCTTCTGGACGACAGAAGGATGTTGAACCTGATCAACCATTGTCACTTGCCCTACAAGAGTGCATACACCATATCAGAAACAGAGTCTACCACTAACATTATGATATACTTGACCAAAACTAACTGACATCATTTAAGCCTAAGAGCATTAAGTACACTATAAAACCAGTTACAAAATTCATTGTACTCCCAGATAGACAGATACAAATAGAGGACGAGCCTCGATCTTCAGGTCTATTGACATCAAATATCAGAAAACAATGAAATATATGACACAGAATGATCTCAAGAGGTAGCAGATGGTTAGTAAAAACTACAAACGTACTTATTAGATCATCTATTCTGTAAAATGTCCAATGATCTTTGCACTATATTTGTCATAGATGCAGTCAACATCATGGTACTAACAAGGAACAGAAGAATATCCAAACAACCGTCAATACTTCAAATAGAATCACAACATCATCAAATCGAGGAGTCGAAAGACATTTTTTTATTTATAAAAAAGTAGGATTTTCATGAAAAGTGGTACCAAACATGAAATGTCAACATATCAAATGGTATTCTGTGTATTACTCACTAAAATCCGCACCTAAGCAATAAAGCATTCAATCCCTACGCCATAAACTAAATGGTTATTCCTCTCTGTTTGAGGATTAAAAAAATCAAATCACAGTACGCATTAAACCAAATCGATATAACAGCGGAGAAATTAAAAACCATATCATCCCACATAACATTCAATTTTTAAGACTACAAAAATAATTTCGTTACCAAAAATTGACAATTAATTATTCGACATCGCAAATAAACATACAAAAAAATCAGAGTTACCCATTTATAGATTTATCAAGAGTATTCACTTTAAAATCTCGAAAACTTCCAATTAACAACAGAAAATAATCACAAACTTCAAAAACCAATCAGAACCGTCCAGATCTGAAGGATCTGGATCTACAATCCACAAATAAGCAAATCAATACACTTCCACCATAGAAATGTACTACAAAATCAGACCCGACAACGAAGAACATATATGAAACAGTAAAAACATACAAATCGAGCAGATTAGATCTCACTGCAACAAGCCGCAAATAATCAGATCCACGAAAACAATAATCGATTAAAAAAATCACCTTTGCAAATCAAAATTACAGAAAGAAATACAGATCTGGGAAAAAGAAAAAAATTGAAAAAAATTGAAAAAACCCTAAAAAAAATCTCAAAAATCTGAGAGATATAGACAAAATTCAGATCTAAACATAGCAAGAGAGAGACTTTAGTTATACCTTCGGTGGTGGTGGCTGCGAGGCGTCTCCGCTTTGAACTCTACGCTGAAATGCGCAAAGACAAAAGAGAGACTGAGAGCGAGAGCGAGAGAGGTGTGGAGGAGACGCCCCTTTGGAGAGAAATGGGGCCTTTTTATTGGCTGACGGCTCACACATCAGAAGCGAATAACTGTGAATGACTCAAATCGCAGCCGTTAACTGTTCGATCTGACGGATGATATTTCACGTGAGAATGTTAGGAAGTGTCTAAATAGACGGCGCCGTGACGACTGAGTAAATGTGGGCTAAGCCCTTGCTTGGAATTTGGAAAAGTACGTGTTGGTCTGGAATTTGGGCCGACTCAAATGAACGGTTTTGATTTTCTTTACGAAAAAAAGAGAAACCTACATCATTTTTTCTTTTATTAACAAAACCGTGGTCAATAACTGAATTGAGAAAATTACGTATTACCCACCACGATCCTCTCCGGATTTTTTTTATGAGGATTCTAAGAATTCGTGAATTGTGTTCGTTTATCATATATCGGGTGGTTAGTTTTTATCAACTACTATTTGTGTTTAATTTTAAATAAAAATATTTAAAATAATTTTTGACCGCATGATGTATGATGAACGGACAAGATTCACAAATTCTCGGAATCCTCACAAAGAGGATTCGGCGAGGATTTGAATTCGTGTATTACTAGGTCAAAAAGTTATTAGCTTCTGAACTTTGATAGAGTGGTTCCTCGTACACTTAAGTTTCGTCTTTAGGTACTCATCAATTTTATTTATAAAAAAAAATTATTATAGCCAGATCTAAAATTACCACAAAGAGTTTAGTGATTTTTTAAGGAAAACAATTATTTTCTTTGGACACTTATAGGATCTTGAAACAAATAACGTGGTAACCAAGCGGAAATTGAGTCTCCAAAGAATTATGCCACCAGCGGAAATTGCCAAATTAAAGAGAAACCCCTCGTAATTAATAAAGGGAAATGGAGTGTCCAAAGAAAATGAAAAGTGGGTGTTCAAAGAAAAAACAAATTTACAAAAAAAAGTAAACGAAAGATATTCTAGAAAGTTTAGTAAATTGTTTTAAGTCTCCAAAAAGTTTGTGAGAGGAAATTAGTTGTCTAGAAAAAAAACTTCACAAAACCAATCATTTTAATGTTGTCCTAGTATTTTCATTGATAGATCTTTTAATCAAGAGCCCATATACATTTAAAGGTTTGAAATTCATTACGAGCTCAAATACTTTCGAATGCTCAATTGTCACATATTCGAGAAAATTTGAGAGCGAAAAATGCAATTGGATGAATGCTACCTATATTTTTTTTTCTTTCCATTTTTTACCTTTTTCAGTCATAACTTGACGTGCGTATACCATTTACACAACAAACGAATCGGAATGAAAACAAAACCAATTCCTATTAAAACAATGTACAATTAGGAAAAGTTGAAATCTAAACCATTTCCATTATCAAATTACCCTTATACAAAATAAATTATATTTTTGTTCAAATGAAATACAATACATGGTTCTATTCCTCATATTAATCAAGATTATATGGTTCTAAATTTTTTTTTGCATATACAATCTTTATGAAAAATTATATACAAATCAAAATTAAATTATAGTAAAATGAATGAACTAATGAATTCTGATAAGTGAAAAATAAATTAATAAACAGTTTTGGGAGAACAAATTAATAAACCGCAAACCCTTTAAAAAAGAGTTATTCAATTTAAAACACAATCCTCCATCTAAGCTCACCCTTCTGTAACTCTTACACCTCGTAAACTCTATGCGGGATAGCTTGTTTTAGTTGACACTCCGAACTATCACATTTTTCGTCTTTTTACCTTCTCTTTTGAGTCGAGCTACTTAGTTACCCTCCATTACGAGGCACGAGCTTGACAACCACATAGTAATATCCTTTCAAGCACTCCTACAAAAATAGAACGTTCCTTCTTTTGTCAACAATCAATATAAAAAGTATCTTCCCTCTAAAATCTTTCCTCGTAAAACAAAAAGAAAATCTTCAGTTGTTTCATTTTTCTCCCTCAACAAAAACACAATCTCAATTCAATTAACTCAACTGGGAGAAGTGGGAATTGTTACTTTTCATGATCAACTTTAATTAAATTGGAGTAATGATTTTTCAACTAAAAATCTATTACCATTGGTCCCTCAACTAATCAAAATGTGTAGCTATAATCATTTTCGTCAACTTCATCATAATTTGGTTAAAATAAGTTACGTTGAAAGGATCATTGCTACAATTGCGGTCTCTCAACTCATCAAAACATGTAGCTATAGTTATTTTCGTCAACTTCATCAGAATTTTGTCAAAATGGTTGGAAGGACTATTGCTACAATTGGGGTCCCTCAATTCATCAAAATGTGTATCTATGTTCATTTTCGTCAAATTCGTCAGAATTTATCAAAATGAGTTATGTTGAAAGGACCATTGCTACAATTGTGTTAAAATTGAGGGACTATTTTTTCAGTTGTATTAAAGTTGAGGGACCAATGATAATGAATTTTTAGTTGAGGGACCATAGTTGCACGTTTTGATGAGTTGATGGACCAAAAATAATGAATTTTTAGTTGATGAATCATTATTCTAATTAAATTAAAGTTTAAGAATTATTGCTACAATTTACTTCTGCAACAAAAGTGGTGAATTAAGAAAATATTAAAATAAAAACCTTTTAATGGGTGCGGATAGAAATTGGGGTAAAGATGATGTTTAAACAGAAGAGTCAAATTTTACCCAAAAAAACACAGAAAATTAAAAAAAGTGAAAGTGAAGTTTACTGGAAGCGGAGGGCGTTCTCAAAGCGAACAAAGGCGGGAACTCGCAACCACCTCCGAAAATGGCAACCATGGCGGCGGAAGAAAACCCAAAGCAGAAACAGGAACTTGCAATGGGTGAGGAAGAAGAAGACGACGAGCATGGCGCCAAGGAGGCAGTACTCCAAAAGTACTTCCTTCAAGAATGGAAGCTCGTCAAGTCCATCTTAGACGACATTGTTTCCAATGGGCGGGTCTCCGATCCCTCCGCTCCCCACAAGATCCGATCCATTGTAACGCTCTCTTCCATCCCTCTTGATATTTGCTGCATTTTTCAAGATTGAATTTTTGGTTTGAACCCATTTGGAATTTACTGTTATTAGACAATAATACCATTTTTTTCCTTTAATTACTTTGTGACTGGAGACAATTTTAAGTGAATAGGATGTGAAATTAGTTTGCTTTTTTGAAGTTTTTTTTATATCAAGACACCCGTTTTATAGTGCTGTAAAATGAATTTGTTTTGGATTTGTGGGATGCACCCAATTGCTTGTATTTAGGAGTAGGGGTTTCTGATTGGACCCGTTTTGATCAATTCAGAGGTGAGCTAGTGCTTACACTGCTCCAAGTTGGTTTCTTAGTTTTTCTTTCAAGGCATTATTCGATGGGCGAAAATGTTTTTGTTCTACACTAAAAATTTGCTATTTGTTCCTTATTTGTATGCAGATGGACAAGTATCAAGAACAGGGCCAGCTAGTTGAACCATACCTGGAGAGCATTGTTACCCCGCTCATGTTTATTGTCCGCTCTAAAACAAGCGAATTAGGTGTAGCTTCGGATGAAATTCTTGAAGTAATTAAACCTATATGCATCATTCTTTATTCTCTGGTCACAGTTTGTGGATACAAGGCGGTTGTCAGGTTCTTTCCGCATCAAGTCTCGGACTTGGAACTTGCTGTGTCTCTCTTGGAGAAGTGCCATCACACAAAGTCAGTTTCATCACTGCGTCAGGAAAGTACAGGAGAGATGGAAGCTAAATGTGTGATGCTTTTGTGGCTGTCTATACTCGTGTTGGTTCCGTTTGATATCTCCACTGTTGATACTAGCATTGCAAACAACAGTAATCTTGGAAAACTTGAGCCAGCTCCTCTGGTATTGAGGATAGTAGGGTTCTCCAAAGATTACCTTTCAAATTCAGGCCCTATGCGTCCTATTGCTGCTTTGCTGCTCTCGAAGCTTCTAACACGCCCAGACATGCCAAAGGCTTTTTCCAGGTTTCTGACATCACGTACATAGGTCATAAAATGTTGCATACCACTGCCTACTTTAGCATTGCATGCGTATATGATAAAAATTGATTCAAATTCCAGCTGAGTGCGAGCTGTGATTACACCTTAATATTTATGGAATATAACCTTCTAGCCAAGAGAAATGAGTTAATCCTCTCTTGTTTTTGTCTCTGCATCACTATAAATTTGTTAAATTTTTTTTGGAGACTTAAAATTTATTACTGGTTCTACAGCTAATGCTTTGAATATAAGATAGTACGAACGCTTGATGTCCAGTAACTTAGAATGTGATAAATTTAATATGAATACTCAACCTTAAGTACTTGTACATTACACACACATACTGATGTGCATGTTTCTGTGATAATTTCTTTCTTAGCTCTTAGTTGTAATTCTAGACCACTCTTATTGCTGCATTTGCTTACCCTTTTCTTATACATTTTCTTCTTCAGCTTTGTTGAATGGACACACGAAGTACTATCTTCTCTTACAGATGATGCCATCAATCATATCCGGTTACTTGGAGCTACAGAAGCACTGGCTGCTATTTTCAAGGTTTGCTTATACTTCTTTGTAGTTCATACGATCTGAACCCTAACATAGTTTGCAATTTAGTTGAGAAAGCTTATTTCTAAGGACCAATAACTGTGACCCTTGAGCAAGTATGATGATTTTTAAGAGGATTGCAAGTTGCATATTGCATATATGTTTTGATTCTCTAAACTGATATGTTTATTTATTTATTTTCTTTAACTTTTCAATGGAAAATTCAAGTTACAGGGTAAATCCCTACCTATAACTCAGTTTGGGTTAGACCAAATTAACGAGATTCTCTTTAAAGTTTTTCTTGATGGAAGTTTTTGTTGTTGTTTTTCAATAATTGGACTGTTTCTCTGCACCATGCATAATATAACATCTAGTGGCCTCTTTATTCATGGGATCGTTGCGATGTTAAGAGATGCATTTGACATCCCTATAAGACTTATAACTCATATGATTTTGTTGATGCTCATTTTGTGTGGAAAGGCAGTACATAATTTCTTCAGTAATTTTTTGATTCTTGGATGCTTGAATGCTTGAATTTCAATATAATGCTTTAAAATTAAATGGTGATAAAATATAATGCCTTATTGTTTGATACTTAGTCAGGAGTCCGGTTTTTTATTGTGGGTTGCACCAAATTGTTGTTCCTCTTGAGTCCAACTGTCAGCTCAAGCAGTCAGAATTTGTATTCTAGGAGATAACCTGGGTAATGAATTTCATTAAAGGTCACCATATCAAAAACTATGCTTGATATATTGAGAAAGCAGTAACAATATAATATATTAAAAACTGTGCGACCTACTTTGTTTTATGATTAAATATATTCATTCATTTCCACTTTGAGGCGTAAAATTTCGTTTAACTTCTGATGCAGATACTTCAGTTGACATGTTTTTGAATATAAACAAAACTGCATTTTGTTAAGTTATGGAGATTGTTTTATGGATGCTGCATAGCAGAAGTCTATTTTCTAGAATGATTGTCATTTATTTTGCCCAGGTTATTTTAATATTTTAGTATCTTATATACTATCTTCAATGGACAGGTTGGTGGGCGGAAACTCTTACTTGATGTGGTTCCTATTGTTTGGGTTGACACCTTATTGTTGATCAAGTCTAGCAATGCAGCTAGGAGCCCATTGCTGCGCAAGTATCTGATGAAATTAACCCAGAGGATTGCGCTTACTTGCCTTCCTCATCGTACACCTTCATGGCGCTATGTGGTTAGAAATGCTAAATTCTTTATCCTTTCCATATTTCTAACTTAGTTTTATCAATAATAAGTTGTTTCTGTCAATGTTTAAGATACTTAATTTATTACACTTGTAATTTCATTACAAATGGTATGTATTTCCTGTTGTATGACCCACCTTTTGGTATTTTTCTTTTCAATTTTTATGCTCTTCTTAAAATGATCCGAGTGTTAATGAATAAGCTGCTTAGAGTACTTAAGAATTCAAATACCAGATGTGATTCTGCATCTAGAATTATAATCTTTTTGAATGGGACAGCATATTAAGCAATTCTTTGCATTTTACAAATTACCACACTATGGATTAGTGGCCTTTGTAAAAAACCCTTATATGTCCTGGATAGTTTTGTTTTTTCTCTGATGGCTTTCTCTTGCCTTAATCTTGTACTTTTGATGCAGGGGAAAACAAGCTCTTTGGGAGAGAACATAACTTTGTCTGCATCTGAAAAAACTGGTCGATGCAATTATGCTTTAAATTCTGAGGATTCCAACTCAGAACCAAGTTCAAGCTGCCAGCAAGATGAAGAAATGGATGTTCCAGAAGTTGTAGAAGAGATTATTGAGATGCTACTTACTGGTTTGAGAGATACGGTATGTTTAAATGCATGAGATTTCATCGAGAACTTGGTTACTTTGAAGTTAGTAGCTCCTGCTGTTAAAGTTTCACTGACAATATGGATCTCTCTTTTTCGTTGGTCTCATCTTGGTCATTTACTTGATCTTTCTTTAGAATTTTATTGGTTGGAACATTGCTGGCTTTCTGATATAGTAAATAACCTTTGGAGAAGCTGCCATTCCTCAATATTCTGCTTATCTGCAGACATTTTGATCTTGCCTTTTAACCAAACTGTTTGTTATGAACTTGAAAAGCCAAGCCCATCTGCATAACAGCTTTGAAATGATTCTCCTCATATGTGAGTTTATACAGATGAACTTAAAGGATTATTAGTTTTACTTGCGAGATAAACAAAACTGACTAAGTCTGATTTCCAAGATGTGGATGATCTGGCTGAGGCATTCGATGTTGGAATGAGAAATCACACTTACAGAAAGTCTGATCCATTAGATGAAATCCTCCTAAATTACCTCGGAAATGAGGAACAATATGTTGCTGTGGTAAATACTGAGGAACTGTTGTTCAGTTTATTTCACTGGTTTATCCTCTCCACCACCTTTTTCATTAATCCATGAGGTTCAATGCTCAAAACAGTTGGATCATCACATTTTCTGTTCCCTTTTGAGATGCGAGTCCATTATAATTGACATGAATTCCAATAAGCCTTTCTTTCAGCTTCTTCCATAAGTTTTCTTTTTGGTTCTTCCAAAAGTTTTAGTCTCTTAGAAAACTAAAACCAAGGGTTTCATGTGCATGGATAAGGTTGCACTAGAGAGCAACTCAAGTTGCTAACTTGCTATTGATTCATCCTTGTTTTGGATATTTTGATTTTCTTTTATTTTTCCCACTGTCATATGGTATGTACTTATTACTAATAGCATTTTTATGCAGGACACTGTTGTGCGTTGGTCTGCTGCAAAAGGTATTGGCCGCATTACTTCATGTCTTACATCTGCCCTTTCAGAGGAGGTCCTGTCATCTGTGTTGGAGCTGTTTTCTCCAGGCGAGGTATAGTTTGGTTGCTTTGTTTGGTATATTTTCCCATACTGCTACCATTCAACTGGTTAAAATGTCCTTGCTGGAAAATCTTTCATGCTTACATGGATTTCTGTAATCCTTTAAAACATTGCATCTTCACGCCCTTTCATTAGTTGTGAATAATTGTACCAATTTTATTTCTCAAAAAGCTGTACTGATGTCTTACTTTTTTAGGGTGATGGGTCATGGCATGGTGGTTGCTTAGCACTGGCTGAATTGGCGCGTAGAGGGTTGCTCTTACCTATCAGCCTTCCGAAAGTTGTACCTGTTGTTGTGAAGGTTGTCTGGAATACCGACTTATAAATCTAGTGTATATTGGCATTTTTGTTGAACTGTAGCAAGTGTATATCATATATGGTTGATCACTTGATCCACTAGCGAGCAATTTTCATCAATAATGAAATGATTTCACATTTACTCTAAATTGAATGCCTACTTTCTTTTCCTTTAATTTTTTTCCCATTATGTCATAGTGATCTAGGTGTAAGTTGTCATGAACATATACTTCCTGTACAATGTCGTATTTGAAGTCTACTTTGGTTTTGTGAGCTTTTATGGAGCTTCAAGCTTACTAGGTTGTTCTAATGTGGTGCTGTTTCTCTGTTGTAGTCGGTGAAAGATTAATGATTGATGTCAAAAGTTGAACCAAATACGAAATATAAATTCTTGGCTTGTAGAGAAATAAATTAGTACTGATGAGAGTACATCTTCTAATTAGGCACTACATTATGATATTCGAAGAGGTCCACATAGTATTGGATCTCATGTACGGGATGCTGCAGCTTATGTTTGTTGGGCTTTTGGCCGTGCATATTATCACACGGATATGAGAAATATACTGGACCAGCTTGCACCACACCTTCTGACAGTGGCCTGCTACGACCGTGAGGTACTAAACTTTCATTATTAGTATGATTTGAATCATTATTTCGTACCACATTTGTTTTATGTTCTTATATTCTAGTTTATGATGCTTAGGTTAATTGTAGAAGAGCAGCTGCTGCAGCTTTTCAAGAGAATGTTGGAAGGCAGGGTAGTTACCCTCATGGAATTGACATAGTGAACACTGCAGACTATTTCTCACTTTCTTCACGAGTAAACTCTTATGTTCATGTTGCTGTCTCTATTGCTCAATATGAGGGTTATCTTTATCCATTTGTTGATGAGCTGCTGTATAACAAAATTTGTCACTGGGTAGGCTCCAACTTGAATTCTTTAAGGTTTTTAAATTCCCTACAGACTACTTTTATCTATCATTGTAGATCTTATGTTTTACACAATGTCATCAGGATAAAGGTTTGAGAGAACTTGCGGCTGAGGCTCTTTCTTCCCTGGTTAAATATGATCATGACTATCTTGCAAACTATGCTGTGGAGAAAATAATTCCTTGCACTCTCTCATCTGATTTGTGCATGCGCCATGGAGCAACACTGGCAGCTGGGGAACTTGTTTTGGCACTACACAAGTGTGGTTATGCTCTTTCTGCAGGTTGCTACTCTAACCTCTTAGAAATACAAGTAAAAGATTACGATAAGTAAGATAAAACTTGATAGTTGTGTCTATCTTAGATTAAAGTGTTTCTTATGCAATTAGATTTAAGCAGAAGGTTTCAGATTCAGAAACATTTTAGAAGTGCAGTTTCTGGAGCAAATGTGAATTGAGTAAACTTTCTTAGAAATTGACTAGTGTGTATGTTTATATATTTTCCGGTAGGTATCAGGATAAGGAAGTAGTATTGTTGTTCAAAAAGTAGGTGCAGTGGGATAAGAGGGTGAGAAATTATAGGAGTGAAATCATAGAGAAGTGGTTTCAAATGTTCTTTTTTTTTTCACTGTTTTTTTCCTTAATGTTAAAAACAGTGATTTTTTTTTTTTTTTTTTGTGGCACTACTACTGAAACTTGAAAGACATGGTTGCTTTATGACAAAAAAAAAAACAAAAAGGTTTGACAGAACTAGGTCACACAAAACAAAGTCTTTGCTTGCCAAGTGTATAGATGTTGTACCAAAAGCCTAATCCATGGGGAGGATGTTATAAAAGCCTAATCCACGAGGAGGATGTTATAAAATGATGTCTGGAAGGCAACTCATCTGAGGTCATCGACAGCATAGCGTTCCTAATGTCTCCCTTTCAGATGGTTTTCAATTTTTAAAGTAAAATATATCCTTTTGTTTTCCAATTCAAGCAAAGCAGTTATACAGGGTTTGCTTTTTACTTTTCTTTTCCGGTCTTTTTTTTTGGTTTGGGGGGGGGGGGGTCCCATTTCCGGTGGTGGGGTGCAAGATTGGTATTTTTATTGCATAAGCCATTACTGTTCTGTTAAATTGGTGTTTACAGATAAGCAAAAACGTGTTGCTGGTGTTGTGCCTGCTATTGAGAAAGCACGCCTTTATCGTGGAAAAGGCGGGGAAATAATGCGTGCAGCTGTTTCCCGCTTCATTGAATGTGTATCTATATCATCTATGTCACTGCCTGAAAAGATAAAACGTAGTCTGCTTGATACTCTTAATGAGAATTTGAGACACCCTAATTCGCAAATTCAGGTGGTTATCCTTAAGTATTCTACCTAATTGCTTATTATTATATTTTTTTTCTTTTTAATTGTGATATCTAATTGTTACTCAAGTTTTTTACTATTATATGCAGGATGCTGCAACTAAAGCTCTGAAGCATTTTGTGCAAGCATATCTGGTTGCTGGGTCTGTTGGAGGTACTGGTGATATAACATCAAAGTACCTGGACCTCTTGAGTGACCCAAATGTGGCTATAAGAAGGGGGTCAGCACTAGCGCTAGGTGTTTTGCCATGTGAACTTTTCGCCCATAGGTGGAAGGATGTGCTTCTGAAGCTTTGTAACTCTTGTTTAATTGAGGTGCAAAAGGAGTTTTGGATCTTCATTTCCTTTCTCCTGTTTTGCGCAAGAATATCAGAATGATGATCTCCTAATTACATTTCTCACCTACAGGATAATCCCGATGATAGAGATGCTGAAGCACGAGTCAATGCTGTCAAAGGACTTGTGTCAGTGTGTGAAGCATTAACTCGGGAAAAAGAACAATCTGGAATTGATGCCGTGGAGGGTGACATGTCTTTGTTTATTCTCATCAAGGACGAAATAATGATGACTTTACTGAAGGCTCTTGATGACTATTCTGTTGATAACAGAGGTGATGTGGGTTCTTGGGTGCGTGAGGCTGCTATGAATGGCCTTGAGAGATGTACATATATCCTCTGTAAGAGAGATTCTGTTGGTCTTACTGGAAGATCAGGTCGAGTCGATTCTGCACTGGAGTTGCAGAATAGTGATGACATTAACCAGCTGCAATCATTGTATGATGCCAATCTTGCTACAAGTATAGTTGCTGGAATTAGTAAGCAAGCTGTAGAGAAAATGGACAAACTGAGAGAAGCAGCTGCAAAGGTTCTACAGAGGATTTTGTACAACGAGATAGCCTATGTCCCGCATATACCGCACAGAAAAAAGTTGGAAAAAATTGTTCCTAACGGAGCTGATTTAAAGTGGGGGGTAAGTATACACATGCCACTTCTGTACTATTGATTGGTAATTGAAGTTCTTTGACGGAGAGCCTATCCTGTGCTTGCTTGTAGGTGCCAACTTTTTCATATCCTCGTTTTGTACAACTGCTTCAATTTGGCTGTTATAGCAGATCAGTGCTATCTGGGTTAGTCATCTCTATTGGTGGGTTGCAAGATTTTTTGAGGAAGGCATCACTCACAGCATTGTTAGAGTATCTTCAAGTTGTAGAAAGCGAAGACCAGAACGAAAGGTCCAGAGAGTATATGTTATCTACTGACATGCTTTGGGTTCTCCAACAGTACAGGAGATGTGACAGAGTCATTGTACCTGCATTGAAGGTAGTGTCAGATGAAACCTTATTTTGAGAAGTGAGACATTAATTTTTTGTTTTACAGAAATTATGAAGGAATTCTTGATTACATGCGCTGCTATTAGGTGACCAAATTTATCTTTCCCTCGTATTAGTGGAATGGCGAGACTAGTTTTTATTATTTTTATTTGTTGATTACTTTATTCTTTATTGTTTAACAGCTTTGATAGGTGGTGTTCTTAAGTTAAGAATAAATCCATAAAGTCTGATATTATGTTATCACTATATCTGAAGTGAAACCACATCATTGTGAACAATGGCGGAGGCAGCTAAAGGCCTAGAAGGGTCAGCTGTTCTCACCATTTGAAAAATTAATCTTCTTTTGTGTTGTAATTTAATGTGTATCATCTTTGCTTATAGCTGACCCTTTGCAAAATTTGACTTCCCTTACTTTCTCTTTACTCATCTTTACTCGCTTTGTCTTTGACCATGTGCTTATGGGTTGGTTATAGGCGGTTGTTTATGTCAAATTACAAAAACAACTTGGTTTACATTTAGCATTTTCATCAAGTTATAACTTTGGAAGGTAAGAATTAATATAAGATACTAAAACAGTAATATTGGAGTTAAATATCTTAACAGTTATGGTTATTTCTTCAACACATAGGAAGTTTGCAAGTAAGCTTCTTTTAATCTTATAATTATTTGAATTTGACCCTCCTTGACGTAATTCCTGGCTCTGCCATTTGTTGTAAATATAAAAAAGCAGAGTTAAATAATTACTTAGCTTCTTGTTTATTCTTACCTGAGACCTTGACCGATTTCAGAGAGATGATGCTCTGGCCATTTGTTAATGTTGTTTCCTTTGGCTGATCATAAGTTCATAACCTATTTATTGCAATGTTCATCTTCCTGCCTTACTTGGTCAAGTTCTTGATTGTAATCGAAGCTCTTTGGTATTGCAGACGATTGAGATTCTTTTCAGCAAACAGATATTGTTGAGTATGGAGGTTAGCCCTTTGCCAGATTAAAAATTTTCAATGCTAAGTGCATTTTTCCAGTTTCATATATGGTTTTGCAGCCAGTCTTGTGATTATAAACGCCATGAGGATAGTTCTGATTTATTTGGATCTCGATTTCAATTTACAGGCTCATACACTTGTTTTTTGTACTGGTGTTTTGGACTCTCTGGAAGTTGAATTAAAAGGGTCAAGGGACTTCTCCAAGCTATATGCAGGCATTGCAATACTTGGATATATTGCTTCAGTTTCGGAGTCCATCAACACTCGGGCCTTCTCACATCTTCTCAGTTTTCTTGGCCATCGCTACCCTAAGGTTTGTGGTTCCCATGAAATTTAATGATATGGATCAAAACCCTAATCATAATTGCACCGCTGAAGCAGGTCAGTTTCAATTGTATTTTCCTTATAAGTTCATTCTTCTTCCTCTACCCAGATACGGAAAGCTTCTGCTGAACAAGTTTACCTTGTCCTCTTGCAAAATGAGGGTCTTGTGGCTGAGACCAAGGTGGAAAAAGCGCTTGAAATTATTTCAGAAACCTGCTGGGAAGGTGACATGGAAGCAGCTAAAATCCGAAGGTTGGAGTTGTATGATATAGCCGGTCTTGACACAGATATACTTCGGAAGGCTGGTAGCCGAGAATCGAATAAGGATAGTAACAGAAAGCCAACAACTACAGATGAGAATGCATCATATTCCTCGTTAGTTGAGTCATCTGGGTTCTGAATGTGTAAACTACTGCCTTGTTGTCTACTGCTGGTTAAACATGACCTTCCTTTCCTATTGTTTGCTGTAGTTTCGTTCTTCAAGTGTGCTTTCGGGGTGCTTGCTGAGAGCTCTTATTTTTTTTTAATCTCTTCGGATTATGTTGCTTTCTTGGAAATTTTATTGTATTTTATTATTTTGAGATAATAAAGTAAATATTCGTAACTCTGTGCTACGATCATATTCTGATTTTCAACTTTCCCAGCTCTAGTCCTTAAGATGACCAGATCGATCGTTAACTTTCATATATTTCATTCGACAACCAGAAAAAGAGATCTATAGTGATTATTCTTCTTCATTGTCGATGTGTGCTACTCCAATGAATGAAGTCTTATTTTTATTAAAGAAATTATACAAATAATGGTACAAATATGTGGTAAAAGTATCATTTTTTAACGAGTAATGTTTACAACTAATAGATTACAACAGAAATTAAAATATAGGTAGTGTTTGATTGATATGTAATTATGTACGAATACCCTCTGGGACGGAGCCAGAAATTTCTTCTAGTGGGGGCAACCGAAAACAACTAAGAAAATCTTATTATAGTATGGTTATACGCAATATGATATTAAGGATGGTTTCAAATGATGATATATCATAATTCCAGCGTTACAAAAATTTCAATATAGTAGTGGAAAGTGGCAAAATGATGAGAAAAATATAAGTACATTATAGGCGGGAGGGGGTTTTTTTGGTTTGAATGACACAACAAGAGCATTATTGCTCATATAATATTTGATATGGAGTATAAGTAGAATGAATGTATGTTAGATATTAGATACATATATTTTCTTCAAAAATAATTCGTGTATATTATATAATTGTAGTCTACAATTAAACAAACGAATTACTTGAGTGTGGGGACATCTGCCCCCAGTGAGCCTTCATTGGCTCCGTCCATGTAATACCCTACATGAATGTCATATTTGTACACGAACAATGCCTCTTCCAATCATGTCATGTTAGCATCCAATGCACGTCCTCTCAACGGTCAACCTCAGGTGTCTGATGCCTTGAATTATCATCAACTGTAGGAGAGTGACGAAAGTCACATTCATTCAAATATGGATCTGCCTGTTCATACGGTACAAATCACTTTCATATTTGCAAAGAGACTTGTGAAACTAAATACATAGAAATTAATTTATTTTTGGTAAATTACAAGCCAGGGCTAGGGTTTCATAATACGTTGCGGTTTCAATATACAGGTTTCTGTGTCAAACATTGAAATATACAACTCAATCCATTGCTGCAAATGATTAATGTAGGTTACAAATTTTGTATATCTGTTGGCCTATTTATAGTTAAACTTGATTACTTCAGCTAATAGTTCCTAAGATTGTACATGCATGGTAGCTAGGCTCTCCACGGTTGATGAGAAGTTTCTATTTCTGCTTCAATTGATCAGTGGAAATTACAGTTGGAATTGATGGATGTGGTAATGAAATCTTATCTTGGGGTACAAATATGTCTCCATCTATTTGAGAATTGGCACAAGAGAAAGAAATTTTTTTTTTCTTTCAAGTTTTTACCTAAAATAAACAAGAAGAAAAATTATATGTTGATCTAGAGTCAGGGGCGGATCCACAGTGGGGTCGTCGGGGTCGCACGACCCCTTGGAAACCATGGAAACAACCTTGAAGCTCCCATACGCGACCTCTTGGAGCTGGGGTCGTCGGGGTCGGAGTCGCACGCCAAGTGTTCGACAAAAATCCTGAACGAAGCTCGGCACTGCAGGAAAGTCTTCGGGGTGGTGGTGATGTAGAGACGAGAGAGAGAGAGAGAGGGAAGGAAAGTCCTCGGGGTGGTGGTGATGTAGACCTTCGTCGGGGTAGTGGTGTGGGTGTGCGTGGGTGTGGATCTTCAAGATATATAATCCCATGTCTATCTTCAAGATCTGATCCCATCCCACTTCTTTTGTTGCTCTTGGTTTTGTTTTCTGTTTTTCGGCAGAGAGAGATGGGGGCGCTGCCACCAAAATCGGTAGCAGTAGATGATGCAAAAGTTGGCCGCGAAGAAGCTGATCATGATCACGAACAGAAGCAACTCGATGCTGGTGCTCGTTTTGTTCTCAAATCCAAAGGTACACATATAAACTACTTTGTTAATTCTTCATATCATATTATAAGATACAGAATATTATGGTTGTATGAATTTTATATTAGGAAGAGAAACTATTGTCTAATGATTTAAATGATTATGAGCCTCTTCTTTTTATTTACGTGTTGAGTTCAACAATTCGTATGCGTAATCTTATGTTGTTCAATATATATAATGTTGAACACATTTAAAAAAAAAAAAAAAACCTTGCCTAAATAATTCAGCTCTCTCAACTATAACTGGTAATATAACTGGTAATTCGATTAAAAAAATTAGATTTAGAATGGAAGCTTATTTTCTGTTTGTTTATCTTTATTGTGATGATCTTTGGGGAGGGGTTTTACAGAAACCCTTCTCAACACTTAAAAGCATCCTACCAAGACCCGATGAAATGACGATATGCATGCTGTTTCTGTTGAAAAAAAATTTCGCGCTGCGCGCGCTATGACCCCCCAAACATCATTTCCTGGATCCGCCACTGTCTAGAGTATAAGATATTTTGAACCTTATCATCGTTAAATTTTATTTTTTATATTTTTGATCAAAGATCTAACAATTAATATGTTCTAAATATCCTATACTCGAAAGCATCATACAAAAATCCGTGAACGACAATATATTCCTAATGTGTGCATGAAAAGCAGGTAAGCCTCTTTATTTTATTTGTTGACAGACCAAGACGTTGGTATTTTTTTTTTCAAAGTAAAAGTAATACAAATCAAATTAAACAATTTGGGAGCCAGACAAATGTGGTTTGATTTGATTTAGTTGTTGTGAATAAGTTTTTCAATGTGTCGAGAATATTGTCAGATACAATAAGTGTCATAATACAACTAATTGTAATATTCTTTTAAGTTTCTGATACAGTCATAATACATTAAATACTTAATGTATCGAGCCGTGTTCCTGATATACTGAAAATTTTATCCTCTTTGTGGGAGGTCCAACTTGCTAGCATAGTTGTTTCGAAAATAGTCATGGACATGGGAACTCAAAAGGCTGAAGCTCAATTTCCAAACACACATGCACTCGTGTAGACTTGGAATCATTAAACGATGAGCATGGACTATAGTCAAACAAAAAACTTGGAAGTGAAGAAAATTGGAGTATTTTTTTAACTCTTAATGGTGGTTTAGGGTTTGGTTCTTAATTGCTCGGGCAATTCATTCATTCCCCTATCCGAGCATCTCGATTCTGCTAACTGACTCTAGCTAAAATTTAGAAAAATGTCAAAAAAGAGTAACTCAATCAGGCGAAAGAAAATTGATGGTTGTTTTTTAGATTAAAAAAAAAAAAAAACTTGATTAAGAATGGAACATACATGTCAAATTTGAGTCACCTTCAATACACGCGAAATTTCTTTCTTATAGTTCTTTGGTAAGTGCACAACCATAAAAACAAATTTTTTTAGATCTAAACAACAGACAATGCTCTAATATTCGTTGACTATTCCGTTACGAAAGATCATAAAGTGAGAAAATGATCAAAACCAGGAAAATTCTCCTTGACAAAATGAGAGAGCGCTGATCACAACTAGGAAAAAGATTTAGATGATTGAAAGATAGTAGAAACAAGTAGTGGAAGAGAGTGAAGAGACCAAGACCAGGATGCCACCGACCCCAAAGCAAAAGTCGGGGGATGCTGAGGTAAAGTTCTTTCTCTATTTTTCTCCCTAGTGACTAAATTTTTATTTTACTTTATTTTTTTTTGCTGTCTCACCCTTTCTCATAAATGATGATTGGTTGGAGTAGTCACTTGGAATAAAAAATAGTAGCTTGTATTAAACTACAACTTTCTATTCATTTTAGTTAAGATTTAGTCAACGTAGAATGCAGATCTCCAAGACAAGGTCTTCATCTCAAATATTTAACAAATTATTTTGGTTAGAGCAAATACTAAGGGGAATACTTTGGTTATGTCCAAGTGGGTCTTGTGTCAAACGACATATGGGTTTGAAGTCAGATGATCTAATTAATAACTAAGTCATAAGTTCCTAACTTCATTCACATATTTTACCTCAACTCTTTGTTTTGCATTGGGTCTCTCTTTTTCTTGATTGTATTCTTCAATTCTACTGGTTTTTGCTACTGCAATTATAGTCCACATTCCTATAAATATGTATGTATACATCCTTTGCAGTCAAGCAAGAGAGAGAGAGAGAGAGAATAAATAATTGAGGCACACTATCTCCACAATCACCTTGCGTTCTGTTCTTGGCAACCATTTTACATGCTTATTGCAACGAACGAAGATGTCAGACGAAATTTGTCGTCGCTTAACCTTTTAGGCGACAAAATTGGCTTTAGGCGACGATGATGGTTTATCACCAACATTTTTTGTGGTGTATATAATAAGAGGCTTCACCTCTACTAAAAAGTGTCAACAACTTTGCCTAATTACTTTTATTGTTTTTTAGTGGATGATATTTGAATGGTGTGACGATGTGAAGTGTGTTGTTAAGAGGCACTGTATGTGCTTATA
Organism: Malus fusca; assembly: GCA_035220775.1. Lineage (NCBI taxonomy): Eukaryota > Viridiplantae > Streptophyta > Magnoliopsida > Rosales > Rosaceae > Malus > Malus fusca. The sequence continues at coordinate 1,093,379 of CM069065.1, read as the reverse complement.
AGGAGTTGGACTACTATCTTATAGTCAAATGACTTCAGGTAGAACTTCAATTTTCTTTATGGTATTATAGTAATTTGGTTACACATATTATACATGCTTGAATATTCTCACTAGTAAAAAGACTTGTAAAGATGTAAAGTATTTATCGTTTTAAAGTGCAACCTTAAGTTCCTTCCAAGCAGGGGCAAATATACATAAAGACCAAAGTGGTCTCAGGACCACTCGAAATTCGAGAAATATATATGTGAAGATCTCTCAATAATCCTTTGAATGTTTGGTACGTGTTCCCTTTGTGCCTACTAAGTTTTTGGTGTAATGCCTGCTAGGCATATCTTGACATGTTGTGCCGATAGCACTCAACAATTTCTTTTGATATCACTCATTAGATTGCTCCGACATATATCGACATCTGTTAACATGTGTGTAACATGGTTTGGCTGAAGACAACAAATCACCAAATATATAACGAAATACCTTAATTAATAAACTGAAATTTTATTTGCAGACTTCGCGCTCTCTTTCTATCCAGGAGTACCTAAAAAATTGAAGATTACACCTCAAAAAGTTCGAACCCCAACGTCACACCTGCTTTCATGAGTTTGTTGACCAGCAAAGCCAAAAAGAGGGAGCGGTACTGCATGTATATGAAACATTGTTCACGCCCATCCAAGCAAATGCTGGATGAACTCTTACCCTCATCAAGAAACGACTTGATTGCTTTAAGCAAGATATAAAAAGTGAAAATGTGAAAACCACAAATAACCTAGCTAAATTCCTCTCTCTCTGTCTGGAGACAAGCTGCAAATCTGATACCTTATCTCCCCATCTTGTCAATTTCTGTTTGTTACTTGCAAGGGGTAAAAATTTCGTGACTTTCCACAACTTCAGCTTACTTCTTTTACCTGCAGGATCATACTCTCTCTCTCTCTCTCTCCCATTATTTATATACAATCTCTCATTCTGTGACCAAAGTGCCACACCGTCGCCAAAACTGTCTTCCTACACTACTGTCCTTCACTGAGACTGAGAATACTCTTCTATCATGGCAGACCCCTATAACTCCTCCAATCTCGACAATAATGGATGGATCAACTTTATGCCACTCCACCCTCACCATTGCCCTTCATTGCTCTCTACTGCTGCTTCTTATGCCAACTCATCCAGAAGTAGCCCCTTTAATTTCAGTATTTCTAATCCTCCACACACCTACTCTTCACATAACTTCTTCACTGATAAGAAATCCTCTAATATTCAAACACAGATGCCCTCGTCCATTAATGATCATATCAACGTTTCCTCACCTCCTCTCAAAGAAGCTCTTCCTTTACTAAACAACTTACTAAGCCCTAGAGGGGTCCTAGAAGAGAAACATGGTCATGAGCCCTCAAGCAGCATCACTATTACTCCAATGGAAGAAGAAACGAGGAACAAAGATCATGCTGTTTATGATGATGGTGATGACAGCGGCGATGATGAGGATAACTTGATTGTAGCCCTACACATAGGCCTCCCAAGTTCTTCTAATTCTGGTCACTACTACAAAATTTAACATACATGAGTTTATGGGTCATGTTAAAAGTTTAATGACGCAAGGATTTAGCGTCATCTTTGTGGGTGTCATTAAAGATACTTTTTATGACGTTGAAAAAGTGTCATGTATTCATTTTAAGGACGCCTAACAAGCGTCATTGAATTAAGAACTTGTGTCATCTATAACCATTTAAGACGCATATTAATGTCATATACAGAGAAATGAGTGTCATGGTATACTAAACATGACATATGCACATTGTCATGTGTAGCTTCTACAGACACCTAACAAGTGCCATTGATTTAAAAAAGTATGTCATCTATTTCAATTTGAGACGCGGATAATGTGTCATAAACAGAGGAATGAGTGTCATGGTCACCTAACAAGTCTGATTGATTTAAAAAAGTGTCATCTATTTCAATTTGAGACGCGGATTATATGTCATAAACAGATGAATGAGTGTCATGGTATACTAAACATGACATCTATATAGCGTCATGTACTATAGCACTGAAACCATTTGCAACGTCATTGAATATTAGCAATGACACACAAAGCGTGTCATAAACCGTTCAATACATGTCCTGAAATATGTTTGATGACATATATAATGTATTTTTAATTTGAAAGCACGACCTGCATAATTCATCCAGAGAGCAAGATATTGACCTCAAATGAAACAATTTTGCTTCATAAATTTGAAATTTATCCACCACCGAAGTATTACAAAAGACAATATAATGTATAGAGCTTTCCTACTAATAAAACTGTAAGTTCACTTAATTTAAAATCTAGTTCTTCTCAAAATCTGGTTGAGATTAAGATTACCAACACAAATATCCTCCTCCCTTGACGCATGAGAGACTCCCACCTTTTCTACACAAAGATTATCAACATTAATTAAAAAAATCAATAAGAATAACAATTCTTACTTTCACATGCTAAAACCAAAAAATAAACTGCAAAGGGTCATTCTGATTATCTCTAGAATCTTGGAAAATTTGAACTTAAAATCATTATTTCCGTATCCTGCACAGATGAATCAGGCCAAACAAAAAGATCAACAAAAGTGCAGTGTAGTTTTAAGATCACATGGAAGAAAATAAACGAACACAATAAATTCTCTCTAACCATTCTAGTATAAAATCAAAGGTTGATTTAAAGTAACCGTGCAATAAAAATAAAAAAAGGCATCCATTAATCTGTGATAATCTAGAAAATAGGACAGCTGTACATACAAGTAACAAAAGCATCCAGTAATCATATTGTTTCATAAAAAAATAGCACAAAAAATTAAAGGCAAGAAGAGAAAGAATCTCACTTGCATAGGATCTGCATGAACGAAGGATTGACTGGTAGCAGAGGCAAAGGCACTTGATTTGGATGAGGCCTCAGACTCTTTATTTGTCTGACTACTTAATGCAGAAATCTCTGGGACTAATGAGCCTTTCTTCACACGTTTTGCACCAGCATTTGTTGAAACCTACAATTTACATAATTAAACTGCCCACCAGTGCCAGCCCCAATAAATTAACAATTAGAAAAACAAAACCAATATAAGTTCACAGCAAAATAAAATGTGAATCGACATTACTACCAAATTGGCTCCAAATCCATCCAAACCTACTCAAACAACAAAATACCCAATTCAAACTAGACAACAGATTGAACATGAAAACCACAAATAGCACCAAACCCAGATAAACTCACACTAAATCATATAAAATCCATATCACATAGATCTCAAATCATCAATTAACTTATGTAAATGAAAATAAGGGATTTACCTAAAAATTGACGATGGGCGATGATGGCTGACGAAAGCATGGAGTCGTGAGGGGCGACGACGCATGGTGTTCAGATGGCTGGATGGCGATAGCGCGGGAAGGACTTTTGCTAGCTTGTAGCCTTGCTGTTGAATATCGTCCTCTCCAATGGCAGAACAAAGTCCCACTCCACCGTTTATGTTATATTTTTCTTTACGAGCATATTAAAGAAAAAAGATGAGATTTAGGCTGAAGAGGTTAACTGTTCAAACGTGCAATTGTAGTGGGTGTGAAACTGATCTCTTTTTGATAATTGTCTCTTGGTTTTCTTATCTTTTTATTTTAATTTATTTATATTTTTTATAAGTTGCGTCATAATTTTATTTTAGTGACGCTTTGAATAAAAGAATGTCATTAAAAAAATTTCTAAGTGTCATGAAAGTCCTATTTTGTAGTAGTGGGTAACGTGCAATCTCAGTTTGCAGATCAGGTTCATAATAAGGAAGGAGTGATCAGTAGCAGTAATAGTGATGTTGTTTCATCGGGTAACCCTAGTGTGGCTGTGGACAGACTAAACAAGGGTGATCGTTACTGGATTCCCACCCCTTCCCAGATTCTTATTGGCCCAACTCAGTTCTCATGTTCTATTTGCTCCAAAACCTTCAACAGATACAATAACTTGCAGGTTATTTTATTTTATATATTTTTTATACACATATGGCTAGCTTGTTCCATAACAAAGAGAAAGAAATCCATTTACAGATTCTACTATTTTTTTGCCATTTAGTTTTTCCTAATTACATTTTGAAGGTTAATCGGTCTCAGTTAGATTGCCTTTGCAAGTTTAATTGCTTGTGGCTTAAACTATGTGTTGTATGCATGTATCTTTGCTTTTTATTTGTGCACTTGTACCATTTATATTTGAATGTTCACGTTCTTCTTCTGTAAAAGCCCCCTGCGCTCAGAATTTAAAACTTCTGCTGGTTCAATTTAATTATACATTTATACCTAGTAGTAGTGCTTCCAGTACCACTGCTTCTGCTTGTTAACTGATAGCGTAGCAGGACAGCTTTCAGTAAAGGAAAAGATGAAGGTGATGGAGAGATCATCGTGTATATAAATTGGTGGCAGCTGGATATGTACTACAATTAACATTAGCAGTAATTAGACTAAGAACTAAAGACTACCACTGTAGATTAAGAAATAAAGACTACTGTTTGTGCTTTTACAGTTTTGGAGATTTTTAGTGACATCTTTCCTCACTAGGAATGGTAAAGTAAGGAATCATGGTACTAGGGGAAGTAGTTGATCCAATTCACATTCAAAGTCCTTTCTGGTATCAGAGTCGGTATGCTTACATGTTTAGTCTAACAACCACATGTGTTCTAAGTCACCCAGTTAAATTTGTCCACATGTTAGTGCGAATGTAAACGTGGATTATTTCTTCTAGATCTGCTAGGAAAATGTGGGAAAGGTACTTGTTTGGCATAGTTTTAAATAGTTTTCTGTCCCTAAATCAAACTTGTTTCTTGAGCCTGAAAACACACTAATTCAGAAACTATGAATTTTCTTGGACAATGGTATTGACACTTACTTCTAGCTTCGTACGCCCCACCCAGTGACCAGTACAAAAAATTACCATTATTCATTTCACAGTGCAAAAAAATTGCCCATTTTATATATATTTCTTCTGCCCCCTTTTTCTCTCATACGCACACATGTGTGGGTGTTTATAGAAGACTAATACCTGTATTCCCTCTATATATAATCAGTTTTTGGATATAATAGCTTGGCTCATTTTTAGGAAGTAAGAATTTTTACATTAGTCATGTTAATTACAGTTTGGCGTATATGCATAACTCATAAAAAATATAAGAATAAAAATTTCCCCGCACACGACACATGTCAAACAGCGATTGGTATGAAGTAATAATTTCTATTTTAGAGAGAGAGAGAAATATTATCCCTATATTATACATATATATATATATATAATGCATATTATTGATGTTTGAAATGTATAGCTTAAGTTGCAGTTATATAAGGCTTCAAAAGTTCAAGTTGCATAATGAGGTTACTTGTTTATACATATGAAATTGTATATTGTAAATCTTTTGGCTCTAACATTACTTTTCTTTCTTATTTATAGAAGAATAATACTTGTATTGCCTTTATATATAGTCAGTTTTTGGATATAATAGCTTGGCTCATTTTTAGGAAGTAAGAATTTTTACATTAGTTGTGTTAATTACAGTTTGGCGCACATGCATAACTCATCAAAAACGCAAAAAAAAACCTGTGATTGGTATGAATGCAAGAATTTCTATTTTTTTAGAGAAAGAGACAAGTATTATCCCTATATTATTCATGCATATTATTGATGTTTGAAATGTATAGCTTAAGTTGCAGTTATAAGGCTTCAAAAGTTCAAGTTGCATGATGAGGTTACTTATTTATCACATGAAATTATAATACGAAAACTAATGAAAATGGTTTGAAAACTTTGAGTTTTAACTATAAGGACAAAATAAAGGGTAAAGTGAATAGTACCAAGATTGACTTTTTAGTGTAAAAATGGTTTTTCGTTAAAGTGAACAGTATCAGAAGCTTTATTTTGTCTTATCGTTAAAACTCAAAGTTTTCAAGCCTTTTTCATTAGTTTTCCTGAAATTATATAATGTAAATCTTTTGGCTCTAACATCACTTTTTTTTCTTTCAATGGAATTAATTAACTGTACAGATGCATATGTGGGGGCATGGCTCTCAATACAGGAAAGGACCAGACTCGCTAAAGAGAACTCAACCCACAGCCATGCTAAGACTCCGTTGCTATTGTTGTGCACCAGGTTGTAAGCACAACATTGACAACCCTAGAGGTGCAAAGGCACTCAAGGACTTCAGAACTCTTCAGGTACATTACAAAAGAAAGCACGGCGTCCTATCCTTCATGTGCAAACGCTGTGGCAAGGCATTTGCTGTGAAAGGTGATTGGAGAACCCATGAGAAAAACTGCGGCAAGATTTGGTACTGCATTTGTGGGTCTGATTTTAAGCAAAAGAGGTCTCTCAAAGACCACATCAAGGCCTTCGGTCGTGGCCATGGATCGTTCGATATTGAGTGTTTCGAAGAAGAAGATGAACCCGCATCCGAAATTGAACATGATGCCGAGGCTTCAAGATGGTATACTTCGCAAAACTAAGATTTATGTGTATCCATGTCTTATCTCTATCTTCAGCTCATATATATACTTATCTCCAAATGTATATTTGTTCCTTATCCTCATGAATGGACATATGGTAACTTGGCTTTGCCTTTCTTGTGTACTTTTTTCTTTCATGTATTTTAACTAATTAGCAACTTCAACTGTAAACAATACAATTAAGATAGTATAAATCATCGTCACCTGGTACAATGGTCTGATATTCTTATTTCTTACTTGTAAGTAAAAAGTCTTAGGTTTGAATTCCGTACATAACAAGTTCGCAACTAATTTATTTCAGACTAAACTGCCAATTTGCCCCCTGAACTATCACTTAGCTTTCGATTTCTCCCCTGAACTTTTTAATTGGAAAATTAAGGACTTAAACTAATTTTATTGGCCGATTCCCCCCTTACCGTTAATTTTTCATAGATTTCATCCAAATTAACGTTAACTTTTATCACATGCACACCACGTGACTCATTTGTGGACAAAAGCGTCACTTCGCTAGACCTTAGAATCACAGATATTTGCATAGGTTTATATTTTAGAAATCTAAGGTTTTCAATTATTTAAAAAAATGAAGTGACCGAACTACCTTGACATGTTGTGCACATGTTTCCATTTAACAAAAATTTGGATGGAATGAAAGAAAAATTAACAGCAGGGGCAAATCGGCCCCAAAATAATTAGTTAAAGTCATTAGTTTTCCAATTAAAAAGTTCAAGGGAAAAATCGAAAGTTAAGTGATAGTTTGGGGGGCAAATCGTCAATTTACTCTTTATATCTCCAACCCCACAACCAAATTATTTTCCAATCCCTAGCTAGTGTAAATTTAGCAAATGGTGAGTGAAGTAGCGTTATGTTGATAATTGTATATGGATTGTGTAGGAGAGGATTATTTGCACCAAGGGATTGCCGAGAGTGGATTCACAGGTCTGGAGTGATTGCGTACAAATGGAATGAGAAGAACAAGAGACCAAACACTGGAAGTGAGAATTGGAAGAAGAGATGGAGCTGCGATGAAAATGCCACACCTTAGGGATGGCATGTTTCCTATGATGATGGCTTCACTTTGTATTAGCAAGAGTTGAATTTTGCTTCAAATTAATAATTAAAATGTACATTGTTAATATGAAGTTTGTAAAAAAAATGGTTCATAAATTTGTAACAATCCGAGTTTCCAACTTTTTTCTTAAATATTAACTTTGCTTTGATGGGTGAAAGTTGATGTGCGGCATTGCTCCGTCAAGGCTGTTTGCTCATTGCAGAAACCCCTACTGCCTCCCGTAGGAGTCTGGGCTGTGTTTCAGACCCAGTGTGCATGGCTGATCATTCTCTTGGAGCTAATAATATCAGCTAGTTACTCACCAACTAGCTAATCAGACATGAGCCCCTCCTCGGGCGGATTCCGCTTTTGCTAGCCTACGGGTATTAGAAGCTGTTTCCAGCTGAATTTTAAACATCCAAGTTTGTTTTGTAAACAATGCGGCTAACGTTCTTTAGACTCATTTCATGTATTTAGTATCAGTAAGCTGCTCATTTTGTTCTTGGTTCAATTTGGACAGTTCAGAAACGGTACCTTACATCCCAGTGCTTCTAATCAGTACAATTTGGTTTGTTCTGGTTTCTACTTGTGCGGGACAGTATCAATTTTTGCAGAAAAACTTATGTATTCCAACTTCCAAGTCACTAATTAGGGAGGAAGCACAACTCGTTTCATATAATAGCAGAGAGTTTTTTTTTTTTTTTTTTTTTTTTTTTTTGGTGCAGAAGAAACTATAAATTCACTAATTTTGAAGTGCTTATGGAATTTAAATCGAAAAAAAAGCTGATGAAGGCCTACACTGGAAAGGATCGATCAAACGTCGTTTTATTTCATGATCAAAATCTGTATATATTTCAAATGTGCACACAGAACCACATTGACAAAAGGCATCAAATGTAATAAGCTAAAAGGATCCAATAGTTTTAAAGGACTTATGAACATGCTGCAACAAGTCATGGTCACGGTTCCACTCCGTAATTGGAGCATTGACAAAATGTGCATATAGCTTGTTCTGAGCACAAGTCACTGAAATCAAACTATGAGCAGCAACTCCATCGATCTCATACACGTAGTAAACCTGTCCCTTCTCGTCCTTCCTTTCCTCCGATGTCACATTATCTGCACTCGCTAGCAAGTCCTGCAAGTTCACATCTGACAAAGCCAAATTGTTCAGCACCTCATCCTTCGGTGCTAGTTGCCTAAACCCGGAAAGGAATGTCAAGTACTCTTTCTCTGACTTCTTCTTTGGGTTATAAAATTCGCTATCAGTCCCATTTGTCCCTATTCATCGAGAAAAATATACTAAATATTGATTTTTGATCCACAGTTTAACAATATAAATATGGATTTATTAAGTGCCACAACATAATTAGCATGTGACATATATGTCATAGATGTTGTGAGCATATATGTACGTACCCTTTTCGACTTTTGATACCAAACGCTCTTTCCATCCATCTGGCACATCATAGACATACTCAGCGGAGGCTTTCTTGTCGGAGTTGCCACCGTAACCGCCATAGTTGGCCGCGCTGGCAGCAGTGCCGTAGTAGATTTGGTAAGTTGTTGCTATGGGGTCTGCTAATGAGGGTGGAGAGGCGGTTAGGATGGCAGCCGCAGCAGCGGTGGCAGTTAGTGTGGTGGTTAAGGTACTTAGGAGTGGTTTGGAGGGTGGGATGGGGAGGTGGGATCTTGGGGGTAGTGGAGTTGGGGGTGGTTTTGGAGATGTGATGGTGGTGTTGGTGGCTGTGGTGGTGGTGGAGGAGAAGGTTGAGGGTGAGAACATGGTAGCCATGGGATTGTTGAGGGGTGTGGTCTTTCTTTTGTTTGTTATCTTTAATTTGACATTTTCCTTATCCAAAAAATGTGGTAGTGGGAGAAAGTTCGGATATTAGGCCATTTCCCTCCTAGAGGATGTATGGATAAACAAAAGTATCGAAAAAATAAACTGCAGGGAGGGATAAACAACAGAAAATGTAACAAAAGTTACTTTTTTTTTTCTTCCGAATATGTTTAGGATAATACTTGCATCTCTTTGTGTGGAGAATGCACATATATTATTCTTTGTAAATAACGTATCTTATAGTGTCCACGCCAAAATTTGGTAAGGTTAACAAATAGTGGTTTTTATGAGGTGAGGTGGATTTTAGGGTTGGAATCCAGGGGTTTAAGGGTTGTTAGCTCGGCGTTTGACGTCAATTGCTCGGTATGAGGCACCTCCGTGCTTGATTAAAGTCACCAACCGCTATTTTCTTTGTCTAGTCAAATGGGCTCATACTAGAGCATCTATGTTCTTATCAGACCGTATAAATTTTAAGGGTAAAAAACTGTTTACTACCCTCATGTTTCGTGGTTTTCAACATTTAGTACATCAAGTGTTTTTCGTCTCAGAGTTATACCTAAAATGTAAATTTTGGGACAGTCTCATACATCTGTTAGTCAAACTGTTAAATCTGCCGTTAATTGTGACGTGGCGCCCATGTGGATAATGACTGGGCGCTACGTGTCATCCACGTTTTGTTTTTTTGTTTTTCCCTTCTTCTTCTTCTGGGGTTCGGTTCTTTTTTTTTTCTTTTCTTCTTCTTCTTCTTCTTCCTCCTCCTCTTTCTTCTGGGTTGTAGGGGGTTGGGTTTGGGGGGGGGGGGGGGGGGGGGAGGGGGACAAACTGGGTTCCCTTTTTTTTTTTTTCTTCTTCTTCCTCCTTCTTCCTTCCCCTTCTTCTCCTTCTTCTTCCTCCGAATTTGGGTTGCAGATTCGGATTTTTTTTTTTCTTCTTCCTCGTTCTTCCTTCCTCTTCCTCCGAATTTGGGTTGCAGATTCGGTTTTTTTTTTTTTTTTCTTCTTCCTCCTTCCTTCCTCTTCCTCCGAATTTGGGTTGCATATTCGGTTTTTTTTTTCTTCTTCTTCCTCATTCTTCTTCATTCTTCTTCTTCTTCCTCCGAATCTGCAACTTTTTTTTTTCTTCTTCCTCCCTCTTCTCATTCTTCCTTCCCCTTCTTCTTCTTCTTCCTCGAATCTGGGGAAGATGAAGGTTTTTTTTTTCTTCTTCCTCCTTGTTCCTTCTCCTTCCTTCCTCTTCTTCTTCTTATTCTTCTTCCTCCAAATTTGGGTTGTAGATTCGGTTTTTTTTTTTCTTCTTCTTCCTCTTCTTGCTCCTTCTTCCTTCTTCTTCCTTCTTCTTCTTTCTTCTACTTCTTCTTCTTCTTCTTCTTCCGAATCTGCAACTTTTTTTTTTCTTCCTCCTCCTCCTCCTTCTTCCTTCCTCCTTATTCCTTCCCCTTCTTCTCCTTCTTCCTTCTTCTTCCTTCTCCTTCTTCTTCTTCTTCTTCTTCCTCCGAATCTGGGGAAGATGAAGGTTTTTTTTTATTTTATAAATATATATATAATTATTTATTTATTTTATAAATAATTTATTTTTAATTTCCACGTAGATGACACGTGGCGCCCATTCATTGTCCACATGGGCGTCACGTCACAGTTAACGGGAGACTTAACAGTTTGACTAACGGATGTATGAGACTGTCCCAAAATTTACACTTTAGGTGTGACTCTGAGACGAAAAAAACTTGATGTACTAAATGTTGAAAACCACGAAACATGAGAGTAGTAAATATATGTTACTTGGTACTCATAACGTCTATTTGTTTCATTCATTTAGATGAGTAAATGAAATCTTATTCAAATAATTTTTTGTAGGAATAATATTTAAATGAAAATTTAAAAATTTGAAACTGTTTCGATTTAAAATTTTGTACTATAAAGTTACATATTTTCCTATGGGGAAATGCATGTATTATGATTAGATTATGCATCCCATCTTTTATAAAGACGTGACCTTACAAAATCGGTATGTTTTATGTCCAATAAGACGATAACACCTAAAATGACATAAATTATGACAATGATATTCGTGTAGTATAAATTATACGCAACTCATTCATCCATCAGGTAATTAAAATGCAAGACTTGGTGACAAGAGATTTACAACTAACGACAACTTGACAAAAATGTAATCTACTTATTGCCATGTCACCACTTTCGTTTAGAACATAGGATTTATGCATCTATGCTAAAAATCGGATCAAACTACCAAATTGAGTCCATTGGTTCGCTTTGGCGGATTTTGTTTTATTTCACTAAACTTACTGAATCGAAGTAATTAGATTTAACATCAAGAAAATTGACGGTTTATGATTTAAATTGTTTTGCATGTCTGTATCAAATAAAGATTTAGTTTTAACATTGTGTTAATTTGAGTGCTCTTTTGATTTTATATCAATTCATGAAACACGTCTTATCTTTAAAACTCTAACCTGTCTTTTTTTTTTTTTTTATCTCTTTGGTCATACTTAACTACTAGCTATCCTTCTATAGAAGTTGTAGTAGTTTGAAAAGGAGTTTCGTTACTCACATGAACGGCATTGCATCCATTCTACCCAAAATATTAGCTAAATTAATGGCACTCACCCCTAGTTCGTGTCAATTTTTATAACTGACATAATTGTTGTCCTTATTTTCTCTACTTTCAACAATTTAGTAAGAGTTTTGAAGAATAAAAAAGAAGAAAAATTAAGTTACAGTACAATATACTATCAGGTGTCAGACGTAATTGCTAGCTATCTTTTATAGATGTTGTGGTAGTTTGAAAAGGAAATTCATTACTCACATGAACGACACTACATCCATTCTACCCCGAAAACCAGCTAAATAAAATGGCATTCACCACTAATTCGTGTCAACTTTTGTAACTGTAGTGACTGTTATCCTTATTTTATAAGATTTTAAAAGTTTAGTAAGAAACTCACTAACGTAAAAAGAAGAGAAACATTTAGTCATGGTAATCACGTGTTACATACAAGAGCTGCATGTGGAAAGTGATTAGTCTACTATCAATGTTTGAGGATAGCGTCTATATATTAAAAATAAAAATAAAAATAAAAAGAGAAAATTTGAGGACCAAAGTGGATCGATCACTAAATCATTGAGGGAAAATGTGTAATTAAACGTCATAACCAAAATATGTAATTTCTGACAACCTTCCGTATTGTCCGCGACCCATCAAATTCAATCCTCTCTCCCGTCCACAGGGGCATTTCCGCAATTACAAGTCAGAACCAACGGCCAGTTTGTATCGTACACCGACCGCCAAAAAAACCCTAGATACTCACAATTTTGACTCTCCCTCTCACTCTCCTTCTCTTGTCAGAGTCTGAGGATGAATGAAGGATTTAAGGCACGCTGATCGTCGCTCCCAATTCTGCTTCTTCGCCATTTCATTGGTTCCGAAGCCTTTTAGGTTTCCCAATTTCCAATTTTTGTTCCTCAGAAAAACCCCTTTTGCTTATCTCTCGATTACTTGATCGCCATGTCCAAAAGGTGAGTTCTTTTTTATATGCGAGAAACGAATTTGGATATGGTTGAATCTGCCAATTTATAGATGTTGTGATTTTGCATATTGAATTTGTTATCTTTTTTTATTGTGTTCTCTTGGGATTCTTGGAATAGCTGTTTTTAATTTGATTTATAATTTTTTAAAATTGAATGGTTGGTTGATTTCCCTTTGATTAGTTTGCTGGGTAATGTAGGTTAGAGTTCCTTTATGAATCAATATTTTTTATTTTTCCAAGAGAATTTCAGTTTTTTGTTTGTTTTAATATTTACTGCTTCTGTGAATTTCTAACGCATGTCAGGCTGGTTGACATATAAGAAATGGTGGTATAAGATCATTTGTGCTAAATATTGGGACAAGTTTGTAACTTTGAGTCGTTGTATGATTCCAAAATCTGATTTTTTTAAAGATTTGCAAAGAAAAGTGATGGAAGAAATCCTTTAGTTCATGTAATTGAAGCGACTCTTCGCATGTTTTTTTTTTAAACCTTACTTGGAGAGTAGGGTAGTATTGGAGATGATTGAATTTGAGAAATTTTCAACGGAATAGCGTGCTTAGCTAATTTCCGTATCCTGACAGTAGTCATATAAGAAAAAGGATTCATTGGCTGTTGAAGATAATTGAACTACTTGTATTGCCATTTCTGATTACCTCAGGGTTCTCTGCAAGTTTTTTGCACATGGCGCCTGTTTGAAAGGGGAGCATTGTGAGTTTTCACATGATTGGAAGGCTTCACCAAATAATGTAAACTATTTATGCTACTTACTTTAGTTGCATATGCATTAAGTAATACTGATTAACAATTGTTACCCTCTTAACTCTTCTTTCTGATCCTTTTTAACAGATATGTACCTTTTATCAGAAAGGAGCTTGTGCATTTGGTAGTAGATGCAGATATGAACATGTCAAAGCTTCTCGGGCTCAGTCTTTCGGTTCGTCTTCATCAACAAATTCTCAGCCATCCCTGGCTATTGATTCTGCATCTTTGGCTCTTCCTGCAAGAACCTTAGCAAGTGGAGTTTCTCTTGCGCCACTCTCTCTTTCAGAACTCTCTGCTTCAAGTAGTCCTTTCTTACCCCCCTCTAAACCTGCCTGGAATTGTTCTCTGGATGGTGATTATGATGATGATGAAAGTAGTGTTGGGGAGACTAGGAATACTAGACCAGAAGATCGTGTTATTTGTTCATTTGCTGCAGCTGGTAATTGCCCTCGTGGAGAAAAATGTCCTCATATTCATGGAGATATATGCCCCAGCTGTGGAAAACATTGCTTGCATCCTTACAGACCTTTGGAAAGGGAGGAGCATATGAAGATATGTGAGGAAAAGCAGAAGCAACTTGAGGCTTTGAAATGCAGTCAAGAAATAGAATGCAGTGTTTGCCTAGAACGTGTTTTGTCAAAGCCCACAGTTGCTGAGCGGAAGTTTGGGATACTCTCAGAATGTGATCATCCTTTTTGCATATCTTGTATTAGAAATTGGCGCAGTAGTTCCCCAACATCTGGTATGGATGTCAATAGCGCATTGAGAGCTTGTCCAATATGTCGGAAGCTGTCATACTTTGTCATTCCAAGTGTCATTTGGTATAAGTCAAAAGAAGAGAAACAGGAAATTGTTGACAGCTACAAAGCAAGGCTCAGGTAGTTTTCTTCGCAAACGTCTTATTTTCTTTTGAAAGCTGGAATTCAAGTGCCCTGTCTTCTGCCTTGGATATTTTTTACTATTTTTATCTCAGATATAAAGAAGTTACTCAATTTGGAGGACAGAAATATCAACTGTTTATATTACTATTGTGATTTGCAGTTGGAAAGGGCTTTAGAGTGGGAATTTTGGGATCTCTTTCTCTCTTCCTCATTTTGTTTTTGTAGGTATAATTATTTTATATTGCAGGTCAATTGATTGCAAGCACTTTGATTTTGGAAATGGGAACTGCCCATTTGGAACTAGTTGTTTTTATAAGGTAAAAATAAGTGCTACGTGGAAATTTTCTGCTGCAATTGTTATTCGCATTGGTTTTTCTGTCATGTTGAGTGCAATTAATCATGTCAACAATCTAATGGTGATTTGGATAAGTATATGATGGTTAGTCTACTTGCTGAATCTGTTAATGTCGTATATGTTGAGCCTCAAACAGAAAATCCTGGACGCTGTACCTCTGTTATTATTTATTTGTGTTTGTGGAGTCATGTGGTATATTACGTGATGGATTTTGGCTTAGCTCCTTGATTTTTTTTTTTCCAATTTAGAACTTGCTTTATTTTTTTCTTGTCAATTGTTGTTCTGATTGATTGCGGGGCAGATGCCTAATTTGTGGCGTAAGTGGGTAGCTTTTGTAATGTAATTGAGGTTATTGAGTTATAATACACTTTGGTTTGTGTTCTTTATGATTAACCACATATTGAGTTATAATACACTTAGTTTTCTCTATGAAAACATTATTTCCATGTCACCAACCAAAATCACGTGGCTTGTTGGCTGCAGTTGAAGTGCGTACTTGTTAAGTGGCTGGTAGGTGGTGATAAGGTGGTTTATTATTCCATATTATTTTTTTAATAAATTTACGCTTAGTGCTTTGGTCGGTTAGGCTTTTGCAGTCTGTATTCAAGTGATATGTTTGATTTATCCCATGCTCATGCCCGTGCAACGATAACTAGTAACATTTAGAATCAATGGATTTTTAGTTGTTGAATAATCTTTTTAGACATCTTTAGTTCTCCCAAGGGATTGCAGTGGTGTATGCTTTATAGGATTGTAGTCAAATGGCTTACTCTAGTTTCTTTTACCCAACTCAACTAGGTATTGGTTCAATAACACGGGGCTACATTGAATAACAGATTGCTTCAATCTAAAATTAGTGTTTCTAATGAGGAGCAATGGGTTCATCATTATCTTTGTTTCGTTTTTGTGCATCTGTTATACATCCGGGGGCCTTAAATTTGAATAGTTTCTCGTCTCTGGTTTAGTATCTTTCTTGTGATGATGGTGACACCAGATTGTGGATGGTTTGCGAAGCAGTTTTAGTTTATAACATGTTCTTTTTCTAATCATTGCAAGTGGTTTTGCTACTTCACCTTTTGTTTTTCATTTTACTTTCTGGAGAGGATTAGCTTTGTGACACCTTTAATGGATGGAATGTTTGTTGTATTCCAGCATACGGTCAAGCCAGGCTCATATGTATGGAAATTTCACAGACCACCTCCAAGAAGGCCTCCTCCACGGCGATATGATATTGCGCCTATGGATGTCATATTTCATATGTTCGAGCACTTAGAAGAATTGGATGATTATATATTTGAAGATTTAGAAAATGAAGATTTAAACACATGGGAGAGGGAGTCATTAATGCAGATGGGTTTGTATACAAGTGACTCGAGTGAAGACGAGATAGATTTATGGCCTTGAGATACTAGATTTAGCTATTTGTATCATATGAAATTTCCTACTTGGTTTTGGAGTTGCTGTGTTATGATTGTAGATTGTATTTAACAACTCCTATTTATGAACGATGTACAGATTTACCCCCTATAGTGTTCATTGGAACAGTGTGATATTCATGCTAACGATACAAAAGTTACTTTAAATTTAAAGGCTAGTTTACTGAAAAAAAAAAAGGAAAAGGAAAAATGAAACTGTTCTATGGTTTTGGTTTCCATTCATGCTATAATCTTTTAGTTGTAAACTTATCTGACCAGTCACCATGTTGCCCCATTTTGGAGTGTGTTGTCTATAAAATTAGGTGCACATGGCAATCACTACGGGCAAACAAAGTCTACTTTGTCATGCATTTTGTCTTTCTCATCTAATTTTATCTGCAATGCGGCTTTTATTTTAGGTGTCTACTGTCATGTACACTTCCATCTCAAAGTATGTTTGAATCTGCTTTTTACTTTCTCTGCCGGTAGTCTGTTGTGGTGTTTACTGTTATGCTCTGTGTGCTGTTTACATGCACTATTGTTTACTGTGTTGGTCCAGATCCTCTTTTTTTTTCTTTTTTTTTTCTTTCTTTTTTTTTTTCAGTAATTGGGTAATGAAATTGGCTGTTGGTCTGATTGCAGCATGCATACCGAGATGGCTGTTTGGAGGAAGTAGCACTGCGTCATCTTGGAAATGAAGATGGTCAGACAGTGATAGCCACAAATATTAGGTTTTACTCTGCGCCTTTGATCAATTTCTCCATTTACTGTTCTTTTCATACTAAACTATGGTATTTTCCAGGTTGTCAGACTTTCTTGCTGACCTACACATAAGGTGAATAATGCCGTTACGATATTCCAATGTAAGTTTATTCAGTGGTTGGATTCTGGTTCTTTACTTGTACTGTTGTCCAGAAATGTATTAGTGGGCAGACCTCTAATCGGAAGGT
Organism: Malus fusca; assembly: GCA_035220775.1. Lineage (NCBI taxonomy): Eukaryota > Viridiplantae > Streptophyta > Magnoliopsida > Rosales > Rosaceae > Malus > Malus fusca. The sequence continues at coordinate 1,076,085 of CM069065.1, read as the reverse complement.
TAAGTTGTCAAGTACAATATTCTAAGTGCATAAAACTTTTTTGATTGGCATACCCTGATACCATATTGTACTGTAACTTATGGGCTCTGGTAAATTAGACTCTGAACTTGGTCAAACTGAATGTTTGAGTTGTATGGTAGGTTCAATGAAAAAATTGTATGGTAGGACCGTAGGAGGTCATTAGAGTTGCACATTGATGATTTCAGTGAAAAAGTGCCGTGTGCTTAAATGTGCAGGATTTTTTTTGCAACAAGAACAAATGCGCAGCTCTCATGCTGGTTTTTGCAATTGCAAGTGGAATACTAGAGTGGTTTGCAAGGTGTGGTTCAGGAGCTTTAATTTCTTTTTAAGTATAATTTTACCTGCAGTATATATTTCCCTTAAATGATACTGGAGGTATGACTTTTTTTTCTTTTTTATACATTCACTGGAACTTAATTGTCGCTCTTGTGGAACATGAGGCTGAAAACAAACCTTGTACTATCTGATTTCTCTCGTTTTGGCGCACTCGATCATTATTTCAGTCTCACCTCATTACTTCCTACTACTGATTTTTACACTGAACATGGATTTGAAAGCTGGTCTCATTGGATACATGAAAGTTGATCTCATTGGATTTGAAAGCATTGTATATGCGTATAAGACTGAAATGTAACTACTCTTGGATTCGTCTTTTGCTTGTTAATATAGGTAAAAGTCAAAATGCAGTGACCAGTATAAACACCTAATATCTAACTTTTTTTTTAATATTCTTGACGCAGAATTGATTGCAGGATGGCTATCCAGTTGTGGGAGAGATGACATGCTCGGTTGTCGTGAACTACATGTAACAGAATTCTAAATAAAGTTATTACCGAGTGGATGAGTGTATGTTGAGGATTTTGACACTTACGCAATGTGCCCGTCTGTGACTTGGATGAATGTCTACAGATGAGGATGTTGATTATTTGTGTTAATATTCAGGTTTTATTCGGACGAGAGTTCCATTGTGGTACTTGTGGTTTCACTTTTGGGAATGGCATCATCAGCCTGCAGGTAGCTGGAGCGAGTATTCCAATTTATCGTTTATTGTTTTATAAGTCCAGTTGGGACCAAGCCGGCATTTGCAAATGGGTTTACAAAATACAACATAACGTTAAAAGTCTCAGCCGGCATCAGAAGTATAATGACAAGTCTTCGTATTTATTTTATTCCGGTCGTATGGAATATAACTAAGGTTGTAAATGACGCGAGGTGTTAGTCGGGCGGTGGGTGGAACTTGGCGCCTATGCAGATTAAATGGATTTTAATTTTTATGTAACATAAAAAATAAATGTCTATTAAAAAAATGGATAAACGACTGTTTACTACCCTCAAGTTTCGTGGTTTTCAACATTTAGTACATCAAGTTTTTTTCGTTCCAGAGTCATAACTAAAGTGTTAATTTTGGGACAGTCTCATACATCCGTTAGTCAAACCGTTAAGTTTGGCGTTAACTGATGACGTGACGCCTATGTGGACAATGATTGGACGCCACGTGTCATTTAAAAATATTAAAAATAATTAATTAAAAAAAAAAACCACTTCTTCTTCCCCACCCTCCACCCCGCCACTTTGAGTGTTAATTTCTTCTCTCTTTTCTTTGATCTCCACCATCGCCATCTCTAGAAGCTCCTGCTGCTTGTCTTCAATTCTTCATAAAACCCAGCAAATCTAATTTCACAAATTTTGAATATTTCTCAAAATCCAGCAAACCTAACTCCACAAATCGGACTGCACACCCTTTTTCCTTTCCTCATATCTGTAGCCAACTCTCTTCCCTTACCTCCCGTCCAACTGGAATGAGAAAGAATCTTGTCCATCTACTTCTCAAGAAGTTGCAGGTGTATTAGCAACAGCACCGGGTCTTCGATTCAGCGTCCTCCGCCGTCACCAACTCTGAATCCAAAGACAACCAATCGCCACCGCGGCCTAATTCGAAAAACCCAGTTGATTGGCTAGGGGATGAAAAGCTCAGTCTCAAATAATGCTGGATGGTTCACGGTCAAATTTTTATGCCAATTTCAATCTGCAATTTTGTCGAGTTGGGTTCTCAGGGTTATGGAAAAATGTCGAATTTGTGGAGTTGGGTTTGCTGGATTTTGAGGTTGCAGGGAAACGAGGGAGGGGCTGACTGCCCAGAGCTAGGGTTTTGAAAACTGAAGCTGCGGAGGAGAAGCCTGTGAAGGCATTCTGGGTTTTTAATTTGCATGCCCTGCCTTCTAAAATCCACCTCACTGCTCTAACAATTTTGCAGGCCAAAGCCATCCATGGCTTATTCAATCTCTCTCTCCTCCCTCATCCTCTTCCTCTCAACAAAAACTCCACCGCCACCGCCGCCGCCTCCTAGAAACCCCAATACCCCAACTTTAAGCTGCTCATCCCCGCATTCGCCACCCCAGCTGTAAGCCGTCACTCCACTCCATCTCCGTCTTTCGACACCAAATAGAGGCACTGGAAGAAAGGTGAATACCCAGGCGTCTCAGAGATGTTGACTCCGGCGACTTACAGAAAAACCCAGAGTTGAGGTTTTCCTTTTGATCTGAAAGAACTGAACTTTAGGGTTTGAGAGTGGGGGATTGAATTGAAAGATTGGGTTTGGGGATGATTTGCAGGGGTTCTGGGTTGGAGAGAGAGGTAGAGAAAGGTCGTGAGAGAGAGAGAGAGGGAGATGGAGAATGCAAAGAGAGAGAGTGTGCGGGGTAGGAGTTTTTTTTTTTTTTTTTAAATACTTTTATTTAATTAATTATTTTAATATTTTTAATGACACGTGGCGTCCAGTCATTGTCCACATAAGTGCCACGTCATCAATTAACAGCAGACTTAACGGTTTGACTAACGGATGTATGAGACTGTCCCAAAATTAATACTTTAGATATGACTCTGGGACGAAAAAAACTTGATGTACTAAATGTTGAAAACCACGAAACATGAGGGTAGTAAACAGTCTTTTACCCTAAAAAAATACATAATTTTATTAGAATACATAAATTGAAAAATAGAATGATATAATAGATTATAAAATATTAAAACATATTGAAAGAACAAACAAACATATTGAAAACATGAGAAATAACCATATACAATTTAATTAAAAAATAAATTGCAAAATAAAAGTTATTTAGAGAATTGCAACCTAGGCGGGCTCCTAGGCAGGTGTAAGCGCTCTTTTTTAATTTTCAAACAGTTGCGGAAGTGCATGGATTCGAATTGTTGAAGAAGCGGATGCAAATTTGCAAGATGGAAGTGCAGTTGGACGTGGATTAGATTGGCCAGAAGAAAAATATTTTCCTGCACCCGAGCCGACATGGAGTTCACTTAGCGATCTAATTGAAAGCTTGTGTGTGCCTGATCGTGTGGTGTCGTCTGCTCCATCTAGCGTTGGGGAACGTTTGCTTCTTTCTTTTTTGTTTCCTATGCTGGCCTTAATTGTAAGCTCAAGTCTTATAAACTACAAATAAGACTTAGAAATGCAAACAATCATGAGGAAACACTAACTGTGGATGTAGTCAATTACGAGTGAACCACGTAAAGCTGCGCTGTTTGTTCTGCATGCAATTGTACTATCTAGCACAATATTAATCGCTTTTGTTTAGTACTTTCCGTAAGCATCTGCCTCGACAAAAGCGCTTAAAGTTAAGGACCAAGCCGGCATTAATAATATAGCGACAATTCTTATGTTTTTATTCATGGAATGATGTATGAGTGGTTGGATGAGAGCGCCATATAAAGACTAGCAGGAGGAGCCATCTTGCACTACACAAAACCATATTCTTGTTTACAAGTTTCTACTTTAATACACTTCACTTGTGTTTTTTCTTGTCCTGAATACAAGAAATGGCGCAAGGAGTTCTCTTCAACATTGCAAATGGGATCGTTGGAAGGCTAGGCTCCCTTGCTTTCCAAGAGATTGGATTGATTTGGGGTGTTCAAGATGAGCTCCAGACGCTCAAGGAGATAGTTGCTGGATTCCAAGCTGTTCTTCTTGATGCTGAGCAAAAGCAAGCCAACAATGAAGTCAAACTGTGGCTCCAAAGTGTGGAAGATGCAGTTTATGAAGTCGATGATGTGCTGGATGAGTTTAATGCTGAAGCTCAACGGAGAGAAATGGTGCCTGGAAGTACTAAAGTGTCAAAGAAGGTACGCCTCTTATTTTCTAGCTCAAATCAACTTACTTTTGGGCTACAGATGGGCCATAAGATAAAAAATATTAACAAGAGGCTTCGTGCGGTTGCATCTAGTAGAACCTTTCACTTAGAAGTAAATCGTGAAGATCCACGATTTATAATTAGAGAGAGGGTCACTCACTCTTTTGTCCCCAAGGAAAATATTATTGGGAGATATGAAGATAAAATGGCAATTATTCAACTTTTGCTGGATCCCGTCTCAACTGAGAATGTGTCAACCATTTCCATAGTTGGATTTGGAGGATTGGGAAAAACTGCACTTGCCCAACTCATATTCAACGATGAGGTGATTCAAAATCATTTTGAGTTGAAAACATGGATATGTCTCTCTAATGTATTTGAGTTGGATATAGTTGCTAAGAAAATCCTTCAATCCGAACATAATGGGATAGAGCAGTTGCAAAATGATCTTAGGAGAAAACTAGATGGGAAGAAGTACCTACTTGTGCTGGATGACGTGTGGAATGAGAATCGAGAGAAATGGCTTAGCTTGAAGTACTTGTTAATGGGTGGTGGAAAAGGTAGTAGAATACTAATAACCACTCGTAGTGAAATCGTTGCAACGGTATCAGATACAGCTAAACCATACACCTTAAAGGGTTTGAATGAAGAGCAAAGTTGGTCTTTATTTAAGGAAATGGCTTTTAAAGATGGAAAAGAGCCAGAAAATTCAACAATTAAGGCAGTTGGGAAAGAGATTGCAAGAAAATGTCAGGGAGTTCCACTCGCTATAAGGACGATAGGTCGGATGTTGCACACCAAACATCGCGAAACAGAATGGTTGAATTTCAAAGAAAAAAAACTTTCAAAAATAAGTCAAGAAGAAAATGATATTTTACCAACACTTAAACTGAGTTATGACGTGCTTCCATCACATTTGAAGCATTGTTTTGCTTATTGTCGCTTATTCCCACCTGATTATGAGATCTCTGTACATAGATTGATTAAACTTTGGGTGGCACAAGGCTTTATTAAGTCTTTAGATGAAAATGAGTGTTTGGAAGATGTTGGGTATGAATACTACCAGGAACTAGTTTGGAGATCCTTTTTTCAAGATGAAAAAACAGATGCATTTGGTACAATAAAAAGTTGTAAAATGCACGACCTCATGAATGAACTTGCAATCTTAGTGTCAGGGGTCAGAAGCACTGTAGTTGATTTCAATCAAGATAATTTTCATGAAAAGCTTCATCATGTATCTTTCAATTTTCATGTTGATTTGTCGTATTGGAAAGTGCCAACATCGTTGCTAAAAGCAAATAAGATACGAACTTTTCTTTTTCCTTGCCAAGAATATTCAATTGATGACGAGGATTCATTATGTAATTCATTTTGTACTACAATTGTTTCAAATTTTAAGTCATTGCGTATGTTTAGTCTCAATGAATTAAGAATTACAACATTACCCAAGTGTCTTAAAAAAATGAAACATTTGAGATATCTTGATCTTCGTCATAATCTTATCAAGAGACTTCCTGATTGGATAGTTGAACTTTCAAATTTGGAAACACTAGATCTCTCTGGTTGTGAGAATCTTGTGGAAATGCCTAGAGACATTAAGAAAATGATCAACTTAAGGCATCTCAACTTGAAAGACTGTTGTGAATTGGCTCGAATTCCGCGTGGATTGGGTGAGTTGATTGGTCTTCGTACATTGGGTACATTTGCTTTGCGCGAAAACAATTCCTTTTGGAGGGACAGTGCTAGTCTTGGTGATCTGGGGAGGCTTAATGAATTAAGGGGAGAGTTAGATATTAGAAATTTGAGGCACCGGAAAGATGTGCTGTCAGAATCAAATGGTGGTGCACTTCTGAAGGAGAAACAACATCTCCGTTCGTTGGGTTTGTTCTGGAAACGTGGAGAAAATGTAGGCGCAGTTGATGAGAAGGTTATTATAATGTCAATGGAAGTATTGCAACCCCATTCAAATCTAAAGGAGTTTTCCGTGTGGTTTTATTGTGGTGTGAGGTTTGCGAGTTGGTTTTCTTCTCTCATAAATATTGTTAATCTCAAATTGTCTTTCTGTGAGAGATGCCAACATCTTCCACCCTTGGATCATTTGCCTTCCCTTAAGTTTCTTCAACTTTCAAATTTGGAGAAGTTGGAGTACATATCAGACAGTGAGAGTAGTAGTAGCACGAGTGATGAGATGATGACGATGTCATTCTTTCCCTCCCTGGAGGAACTCTGCGTAGTAAATTGCCCTGTACTGAAGGGATGGTGGAGGGCGAACACTCGTAACTGTGCTTCTTCTTCATCAACTGCAAATCTGTCGTTCCCGGTGCCTTCATTTCCCTGTCTTTCTAGATTGACAATCAGGCATTGTCCTAATCTAAATTCCATGCCTCTGTATCCAAATGTAGATAGAATACATCTCTATAGTACCAGCTCGAAAGTTCTTCCTTCCTTGTTTGTTAGAGGAGCATCTGATATTACACATGATGTTGGTGTTGATGTTTCTGCCTCTACTTCTTCCCCTCATCTCTCCAAATTAACACATCTGTCACTTAATGGAATTGAGGATTTGGAATGTATAACGTCACAAGGGATGGGCTACCTCACATCACTCCGATCGGTTTCAATTGAAAATTGCCCAAATTTGGCATCACTACCAGAAGAAATAAACAATCTCATGTCACTGCAGCACCTTGTAATTAGAGATTGCTATTATTTGGCATCACTGCCAGAAGGGATTCGTCGACTACCCTGTTTAAATAGATTCGAAATCTGGCGTTGCCCCATGTTATATGAAAGATGCCAGAAAGAAAAAGGTGAGGACTGGCCTAAGATTGCTCACATCCCAGACATTGAAATTCATTAAGGTGCGTTTTCTAACTTATTTCAATTCACACATGCCTAATTCAGTATAAACTATGAAACGTTCAAATGCCAATCTCGTTTCTTAATTTTATCCTTTATTCATCATCACCAGCAATTTATTTTTATTTTCAGATGACATAGAATCAAAGATTTCGTCCTCGCTATTGCTTTCTCATTGTGCAACACTTGTTCCACAACAAAGCGGTATGTATTCCTTACCCACTAACTTCAATTGTTTTTTTAATCTCTCTCTAATTTCCTTATTTTCTATAATACAATCTTATCTTTTCATATTACACTAATTTTGAACCAATAAAGGAATCATAATTTTGACCCAATAATATGTTCTTCATCGGCATCTTTTATTTGCTTTCTGTTTCTCATCTCATCTAAATTAATAATTTTGATCCAAAAAATGAATCTAAACGAATCAACTTATGTGGATGATTTGATAAGCTTGGTTCTTTTTCTTTTTTTTTTGGTATAGAGAGGGTGTCATCTAGCACTTTTTCTGGTATAGTGTTGTGAAGATTATGAGGGAGAAATTACTGTCATGGCCCATGGGAGGTAAATTGACTTCAGAACGATCTTCAAAAGTTCTCTTTACTTTTACATCACTTTTTTTTCACTGTTTTCTTAATACCCATCGAACTCTCCCTACTGGTCCACTTCAGGTACTACTACTGTGACAATTTAGTTCCTGCCTCTACCAAGCAACCGGCAAGATGATAATTTGTACGTACTTCACTCAATTCAATTATTATTTTGGTTTAGGTTTAGGTTTTGCTTCTTAATTTACTTTTTAATTTTTAATTTTCAAACTATATATATGGCTTCAAATTTTATTTTGGTTTAGGCTTTGCTTCTTAGTTTACTTTCATGGAAATGCAGTAGTGATTCAAGGAAAAGACAGATGGGATGAAGGAAGCCAATAACCATACAGCTTTTGCTTATAAAGGTGACTGATTTCTGTGGATATGATAAATGAAGAAAATCGGGGTTTTAGCATAAAACAAATTGACAATATGAAGAGTAATCCAACTTACTTATAAGCTCATGTAATGTTTCTCCTTCCATCAATGTGAGATTCATTCTCAACAATAAATACATTGTCAAGATGTCTGATATTGATGAACGAAATTCAGATAGATCTGCACGTTTTAGTTATACAAGTTATTTTGTTTTTCTCTGGTTTATTGTATTGAATGTGGACTTTCTCACTTAACACATCATATTTTCCTTTGTTGGTTTGCTTGCATTGTTTTTACCGTGCATGTTTTGTACCTTGTTTCTTGCATTAATATCTCACGGGTTTTAAACATGCAGTGTAGTGGGAGGTCGCGTATTTTATACACAATGTTCGTTGTTGAGCTTCAACAGCTGATCAAATGTCTCTGTGTTGCATGGAAGCATGAGAGGGCATGTTAAAATCTTCAGCCCGTGATCACATCCCAGTGATTCCATCATCTATTCTTAAAATTTTCGACGACACAAATATTCAAGCCTTGGCCCAGTGCAGATATAGAGGTTTGTAACAACAACAAAAACACTTCGCCTTCTTCCTTCGTGAATCGCGACAGCGGCGACCAGAGCCTTTCTTCCAGATCGGTGCCCTTCCTTCCCAACTTTCCTTATCGCCCTCTTGACCTCCAAAATCGCTGCAGAAATCGCCCAAAACACGCTTGAATTTTACATAATCGGTTGCCGTCGTTCACCGCTGCAGTCCTTCTGTGCGTAGCTCATTGAGCCTTCTGGGTACTCTTACTCCGAGCACAGAGTGATTACTAATATTTCACTAAAATTGCCCATTTATGTGTTTAATTGTTAAATTCGTGATTATTAAGTGAGTAACTTTGATATTCCCAGATTGTTAAATTCACTTCTTGTTTTTCAGATTCGGACGAAAGATGGGTACTTAACGGGTTTGAGATGTGAAGGACTAATAGAAGTCGTGTTTGTCAGTGCAATTTCTGTTTGGTTTGAGATGTGAAGGACTAATGAGATCGCTTTGGTGGGGAGTGTTCCCCATAACTGATCCGTGAGTAAAATATTTGATTCTGCCAATTTTTTTCAACATATTGGTCCCGCTAAGTTGATTATTTCAAAATTTGAATGTTTAGCTCACTATTTGAAATTTATTCATGTTATTAGGGAACAATCATGTCTTTAGCTGCTCTCACCCAACCGAAGATTGCAGAACTGGTTGCAGCTGCCTTTCTTTTCTGTCCATTATCATACTTGGAGCATATCACTTCTAAACCCTAGAATGGACAGCATATATGTTGATCAGGTATTCCTTATCTTCTTCAGATGATTCTTTTTACTCCATGTTATGAGATTTATTAGTAGTAATCTTGTTATCTTCCGTACATTATTTGCAGGGGCGCCAACCTTTTGGATTCAATATGTGATGGCTATGTTGACTGCTTATATTATTTTGCTTTTGATTGTCGGGATTTAAGTACTATGTTCCCCCATTGTATATTTTTCTTCAAGTAATAATATGGGCGTGAGGGCCTAGCCCCCCAGCTTTGACTGGGTTCCAGCCTTCTTTAAATATATCTTTTTAATATATGTTGGTGTATTAAAAAAAAAAAAACTCATTTTGAGTGTTTGCCTCGGCGCCAAAAAACTCAGGACGACCTTGTAGTTTGGCCTTCTTTGGGTTCTTATTGCTGCTTTTGTTTCCAGTTTTAATAGAATTAAAATGTAGCCATACCAATAATATAAATTAACTATAACCAAATCCCACGTTGTGGCGGGGGAACACAACAGTAGCGAAAAAGAACAGGAAAGGGAACCAAGCAACGACTATAATTTGGAAATTGAGATCCACTAGTGATCTTTGTGTCCGATATTCGTAGATTAAGAGATTTAGACCACTTAATTTTAATCTACAGTCCATATATTTCAGTGACCCACTTCACAAAAACCTAAAAATTTAAACAGCTCGGGTCTCATTCTCTCTCTTGAATAGTCCGAATCTCTCGGTTTACAGGTTCTGGACACAGAAATCTGTATTGGATCTCATTTCATAAGTTGGTTTGAGAGGTGAGAATTTTGACACGTGGTTTTTCTTTTTCCAAATTTTCAACTTTCAGTGCCGTTGGTTGGCCTAAGTTCTTACCATGCAATTGTCTCTACTCTCATCGAGTGAAAGAAGTTAGAAAATTTGGACTAAACTACAAGAATAATTAATAATTTGACATTGAACCCGTCTTATACGTAAGTCAAACATAAACCCTCCCGCTAATATATAAGACGGCATATTATTACATTGTAGTATTAGGCACAAATAATTCACAACTAGATATTTGCGTTGTAAAATAGGCGGTATGTATGCAGTAGAATAAATGAAACAAGACACAATATTTACGAGATCATTTACAATCAGTGTGACTGGAGTATGTCCTAGTGGCGGCAATTGCGCTTTCATTTATAATCTGGAATAATAAGAGTACAAAGATAACTCTCACTATTTTCTCCTTCTTCTTTCTCTCTCTTTTCTTTCTTTCTTCCATGAATTCATTTAAAATCTCAATTGAATACATCTAGATTTGTAAACTCTTTTAAAACCTTTAATACTTCCAACTCATAAATGCCAAGTTGGATAACAAATTTAGATTTCTTTCATAAAGATTGCATTGTCACCAATAATTTCCATGGCATTGTTTTTCTCTACCGTGTTGGATACATTACCAATTCTGCCACCAAACGCGCTGCGTATGTGCACGCAACTCACATTTGCTGTAAACCCTGCTATCACGTTAAATTGTCAACTTCCAAAAGAAACACAATACCCGTCCTTCGTAATATTCCATAGGACAATCATCAACCCTCTCCTATATAAATATGACAAATATTTCTCCTTAATCACACCATCCTCGGCCTCAAATCTCAAATATTCCAAGACGTTTTTGTTCATCATAGCCTAAAAGGCACCGCAAGGCCACCATGGAAATGAAGAAGATTGCTTGCGCTGTCCTCTTCGCCGTCGCCTCTGTCAGCGCCGTGATGGCTCATGAAGGCCACGCCCACGCCCCTGCCGAGGGACCTACAGGAGGAGCCCCAAATGATGCCTCTGCCAGCCTCCCCGTCTTTGGGTCCTTGGTTGGTGCCTCCATTGTGTCATTCATTGCTTACTACATGCACTAAAATAATCAAGAAGGAATGAGAAGTAAGAGAGAGGAGATCAACTGAGTAATTCAAAGAAAGGGTGGTGAGGTTTATTTTTTGTTCCTAAAGAGAGGGTCTCTGTTGGTTCTCATTTCTTTCAAGTTTATGTGAAACAAGTATTTTATAATAACGCAATAAAGAGCTTCTATTATTTAGTTTTGGTGCATGATCTCAGACTAGTGAAAATGTTGCAGTGTGCAAAGTGTTATTGTAGACAGAGACATCATGTCTACTCATGTTTTCTCCTGCTACTATTTTTGTTTATTTCTGTTTTTTGGATCGAACAAAGTCTAAGAGAATCAATGGACTAATATAAATAAGTCTGCACAAAATAATAATAATAATAATAATTTGTGTAGAAATCAAGCTCAAATTTTTCAAGTAACGTCCAAATGCTTCAGTTTCGAGCTTTTTGTATGAATTATAAATGTAGAAAAACATCCTGAAATTAAGATAATTAAAGAAGGAAAGTAACTATAATACCAAGTATATATTGTCGCTTTGATTTGTTGCTGCATTTTGTTGAGAAGTCGAGGGTATGTTATTGTTACCATATGTTTATAACATTTGTCCATTAATTCGAGCCATTTTCCTGTTGTCCTTTTCATCATGGAATATGATTTGAGCCATTTTTGTAATATTATGTGAAAGTTCCACCACTCAGTCGTACGGTTCGGTTTTTTTATTATTATTTTTTCATTTACAAGTAGGAAGTATTAAGTTTGATACTTGTGCACATGGGATGGTTTAACCTAAATTTCTTTCCAATGTAAATATGTATTGCTATATTAAAAACAGATATTTTTTATTAGCATCTTACATATTATTGTAGGGTGATGTTATGTACATCAAAGTCATGCACCAAATGACATGGCACATTTTACACATAAAATTTCTTATTACGATTATTAATCAAATTTCAAGGTAAATTAAGGTCAAATTAGTGCCACATCATTTGACTATAAATTTGGTCCACAAATTGGAGTAAATTAGTTGAAACTTAAAAAAAAAAAAAAAAGGTTCAACCAATTGTATTATAACACTTAGTATGCTAAAATGGGTACACTAAAAATTTATCTACCTTTGTTGAGGTGCTCAACAATGGAAAGTGATCATTAACGGAAAGTGATCATCAACGGAAAGTGATCATTTCCAGATCCCTTCCAACAAGTCCACCAAGTCCACTCGTTCGGGTCTTTGATCCAACGCCTACAAACAGATAGCCCCTTTAAAAGTTATAACAACTTTAGCCGTTGAATCAAATTTCAATAGTCCGGACGAGTGGACTTGGTGGAAGGGATTCGGAGAGGATGCCTATCCCTCAACAACGAGAGTGGACTTTATAATTTCAAGTCATTGAAACAATACTTGATTAGAAGAAAAGTCATGGTATTGTATTTATAATTTCCAGTCTTGAGGGGTAACGAGAGTGGAAGTTTCCAATTGGAATATGATATGAAATTTCTACATAATTTTATATGACAAAGAAATTTTCAAGTAATGTCCAAATGCTTCACTTTCGAGTTTTTTGTATGAGTTATAAATGTAGGAAAACATCCTGAAATTAAGATAAGAGTAAATTGTAGTTATGGTCCCTTAACTTTAGCTTAATTGGAGCAATGGTCCCTCAACTAAAAATTTATATTACCATTGGTCCCTCAACTCATCAAAACGTACAGTTATGGTCCCTTAACTAAAAATTCATTACCATTGGTCCCTCAACTTTAATTCCACTAGAGAAATGATCCCTTAACTTTAACCCAATTGTAGTAATGATCCTTACAACATAACTCGTTTTGACAAATTTTTTGACGTGGTTGACGAAAATGACTATAATTACACACTTTGATGAGTTGAGGGACCCTAATTATATAAATGGTTATTCCAACATTACTTATTTTGACAAAATTTTGACAAAATTGATGAAAATGACTATATCTACACATTTTGATAAGTTGAGGGACTAATGGTAATGAATTTTTAGTTGAGGGATCATTGCTTCAATTTGATTAAAGTTGAGGGACCATTGCTACAATTTACTCTTAAGATAATTAAAAAAGGAAAGTAACTATAATACCAAGTTGATCTGTTGCTGCATTTTGTTGAGAGGTCGAGGGTATGTTATTGTTACCATATGTTTATAACATTTGTCCAATAATTCGAGCCATTTTCCTGTTGTCTTTTTCACCATGGAATATGATATGAGCCATTGTTGTAATATTATGTGAAAGTTCCACCGCTCAGTCGTACGGTTCGGTTTTTTTGTTATTATTTTTTCATTTATAAGTATGAAGTTTTAAGTTTGATACTTGTGCACATGGGATGATTTAACTTAAATTTCTTTCCAATGTAAATATATATCACTATATTAAAAACAGATATTTTTTATTAGCATCTTACATATTATTGTAGGGTGATATTATATACGTCAAAGTCGTGCACCAAATGACATGGCACATTTTACACATAAAATTTCTTATTACGATTATTAATCAAATTTCAAGGTAAATAAAAGTCAAATTGATTAGTGCCACATCATTTGACTATAAATTTGGTCCACAAGTTGGAGTAAATTAGTTGAAACTTAAAAAAAAAAATTAATCAATTGTATTATAACACTTAGTGTGCTAAAATGCGTACACTAAAAATTTTCTCCACCGTTGTTGAGGTGCTCAACTCTCGCCTCAACAGTCCCTCGTCTCGTCCGGGACAACCACTGGTCCACTTGAAATAGCTCTGCATCTCTAAGTCGAGTCCAAATTGTCGATTAGGTTTGGCGGCAAGGCCATGGTCTGGGTCATGCAAAACCCGCCATGGTCTGCTTGAAATTATTTTGGGCTAGGCCTCTACATTCGGCTCATGCCCGAAGCCCGCACCTAGACATGGCAGGAGAGGTAAACGCCCGCCTAGAAAGATAAACCGTTCTCTCCTCCTAAGGTTACCCTTCCTTCTCTCTCTCTCTCTCTCTCTCTCTCTCTAAATTCTTGGTTCAACAAAAATGGCGGCCATGATCACACGCAGATTCAGCTCCAAGCTTTCAAGACTCTCTCATCCTCACTCATCACTGTCTGCTTCCTCCACCTACCTCACCGCCCAAAAGCTCCAAAACCCTGAAACTCCTAACTGCTTCACTCACTCCTCCAATTCCACTCTCTCCCCAAATCCTTTCAAATCTTCGTCAAACCCCACCATCACTATCGAACGCTACATAAAATCATCAAATCCAAAACCCATAAACCCTAATCTCATTTGGGTACCCAATTCAAAATCCATTACTCAAAACCCTGAATTCAAAAAAACAAATCTTGGTCTTACTTTTACGCAATCGTGTCCAAGTTTCAGTACCAATTTGTGCAACCCTAGGTTTAATGGGTTATCAGATCAAAAGCCCAGATTTTTTTCAACCTCCTCTAGTTCATCGTCATCGGATTCAGAATCTGAAAAACCCCAAAATCCTAGTAAATACCCTAGTCAAAACCCTAATTTCAAGCACCAAGAAATCGAAGGACCGACGGTGGAGCGAGACCTTTCGACTTTGGCCAATGAGACCAGAGAAGTTCTGGAATCGATGGCGAAAAACATGTATAGTCTGAGCAGGGCATTGGCTCTTCTGGGTTTGGCCCAACTCGGCGTCGGAGCTTGGATTTCGTACATTACCAAATCGACCCCAATGCCGGAGGTTTCAGTTCAGAGCATTTTGGCTTTCGGGTTGCCGTTTACATTGGCGTTCATGTTGAGGCAGAGTTTGAAGCCAATCTACTTCTTTAAGAAGATGGAGGAGCAAGGCAGGCTGCAGATTCTGACTCTCACTCTTCAGATTGCTAAGAATTTGAATGTGTTCTTCGTTCGGGTTCGCGGCGTTTCGTTCTTGTGCATCGCCGGTTTGTCCGTTGGAGTTTTGTTTGCTGCCCTTACAAGATGAAGGATGATTGCGTTTGTTGTTCTAAATTCATAGTCTGATAAAATAAAATGGTGATTGCGTTTGTTGTTCTAAATTCATAGTCTGATAAAATAAGTATCTTATATTGTTCGACGGTGTAGCCAAAGAACACTTCATTTGACAATGTTAGAGAGGATAAACTGTGTTTTAGGATGCATGGAGTTATTTGGATGGGTAAATTATTAGGTGAATAGGGAAGTCTACTCTCCGTAACAAAATGTAAGAATTGACTACAATACTTACATGTATTTAATATAATCACCATTTTACAGTCAGATATATTCATGTAAATATAGGTACTTAATACTAGGGGTGGGCACTTAGAACCGAAAACCGAAACCGAAACACGAACCAAATCGAACCGCACCGAATGGTTTGGTTTTGCGGTTTTGGAACGGTTTCGGTTTTGAAACCAAACCGCAACATAGAAAATGGTTTGGTTTCGGTTTTGGCTTTTGAAAACCGCATCGAAACCAAACCGCACCGCAAATATTAATAAACATTTAATTAAATGTCCATATTAAATTTCATGTTTTAATTGGTTGTTTGTTAGAATCCATGCACTTAGTATGGACTCAACCACACTAAAATATCATCACTCATCACTTTCTTTCGTTCATTAACTTGAAGGACCTTTGTTATTTTATACCATCACACACACACACACACATATATGTACAAGGGTGGACTAATCTTGTTATCAAGAGTCGAACAATGATCTAATGAAGTACACTCATTTGAAGCATGATATCACATATTCTAGTATGAAAGTTTCGCTCACTTATAATGAATTCAAAGTTATTCAACTTGTATTATGTTATACGTTGTACGAGACATTCTTTTGTTGCACAAACATGTTTTAACATCACAACTGCATGCAACATGCTAATTGTTTATATAACAAATGCTTTTTTCCTATTGCTACTGGAAAATGCTTATTAATATGTTAAATTGCAAATTGTACATTTTTTCTTAAAAACCAAACCGAAACCGTTTGAAACCGCACCGAAACGAACCAAATGGTTTGGTTTCATTTCGGTTTTGGCTTCAAAACCGCACCGAACCGAACCGCAAAAAAATTCGGTTTCGGTTTTGGTTTCACTCAAAACCGCACCAAACCAAACCGTGCCCACCCCTACTTAATACAATAATTGACATTAGATAGATACTAGAAAGAAAAAAGAGAGAGCACCTTCATCATTCGGAAATATAGTTGGTAATTTACAGAACGGACTATAGTTCTTAAAAAATACCTACGTTAATTATTTGGGCACTTTGCTAGAAAATATACATCAAAACAATTTGGGCAATATTTAAAATTAATATTTATTTATTTATATACAATATTAGTTTTTTTTTTTCACTAACATATTTTTTAAAATCTGAAAAATACGTGTAGAATAATTGAAATTTATATAAACCATTGAAAATGTGTAAAAGTTGCATTTTTTTTTGGAGTAAAAGTTACATATTAAACGTGAATAATACGCTTGTATATATATAATATGCATATTGCATGCGAATTTACTTACCAGGGTAACAATGTATAATTAAGTCGAATATTGAATCCTTCAAACCAAAAATGCAGAAAAAAAAAAAAAGTAAATAAGCAAAAATCAGGAACAATGAAGCACATACTAATCTCTCTTTCTCCCCTTTTATAATTTTTTTTTTGTTTTATCAAAAACATAAATATTAAAAACAGATTAATAATAAAGTTAATATCCTTAGAAAAAGAAAGCATAAATCTGTCCGCCCTATACACAAATTGGATCCTAAACAGTATTATCTCCGTCGGAAAACACAAACACCAAAGCTGAATACTCCTCTCATCTCCAAAAATATTTTCCACCGCTTTACCCCAAGCCATAATAATTCCCTTTTATCTCCAAACCAAAATTTGCGAGTGGGGAAGCCCTCGCCTTCACTTCTTCCGCCTCCTTGTAAAAATGTTCTCGACCATATACAAAAAGAATTTAATCCAATTTATTGGAATTTCGAGGACCTCGAGCATTTCAAGTCGGGCATATCGCAGAAGGTAACATCACTTTCGGGACTAGTTCCCCGCTGGCTTAGGTTCTGTTCGAACATAGGTTAAACTGCGAGCTGTTGGGGAAGGAACAGCACTGCCAGCGACTGGAGAACCAGTCTCACCTGGAGTGGCCTGAGTATCACGCTTCCACTGCAAGCTCCTCGCACCAGGTTTGATTAGGGGACGAGGCCTGTATGCACCTGACATGCCTCTCGGGAATGGGGACCTACCAAACCTGGCAGTGGAAAATGGAGAGCCCCGGGTAACCCTTGGCCACATCATACCAGGAGCAGCTTCTTGATGTGCAGCTCCCCTCTTTTCAACCTGCGATAGGATGATAACAACGGTAAAGATTTGTTCCTACATTTAAACACCAAAAATTACAAATGATAAATGTATGGATTCCGTGATCATTTTTTATATTGTTTAATGGTTGATGAATCAAATCCCAAAATACAATGAGCAAATACATATCCTAGCGGCAAAGATCTTGCCTTGAAAATTATATGCTAAGAAGCAAGCAAATAAGGTCTGTTCTCCAAAGACCAAACAATAGCAAAAAGTCATCACTAGTGAGTTATGAGTTCTAGTTACTACAATGATATATACCTTGAGGATCCGTGACATGAAAGAGGTTCCGTCCAGAGATAATGCATTGTCTGCCGCTTCCTTCCGTGTGAACTCTACATAAGCCGACCTGCTCAAGTAAAGTCATTTAGCAACGACTAAGTAAGGAATATGTATTCTCCTTGTATCAAAGGAATGGCTAGGCTAGCAGCTGAGAAGGGAAGAATAATTATGACGAGACATCTTACCCTTTAGGTTGCCCAGTTGCTGAATCAGTAACTATCACTACTTTTAGCACTTCCCCAAACTTGTTGAAATGTCGAGAAAGACTATCTTTTGTAGCAGCAAAATGGACCTGTGCATCCATAACAAGATATAACTAAAACTGGAAGTGCACAAAACAAAGACAAAACATCAAATTTTGAACAACAAGAAGGGAGCTATTACATTGTTAACAAAGATAGTTCGAGAATCTGCATCCTCCAAAGGGCGTCCACTGACATATAGACCTGCACGATATTCCACAAGAAAAATTATAAAAATTCATATTTGCTTACTACTCGAATCAAGAAGATCCAATGCCAGAAAGAGAATCAATTATTTTGGTTAAAAGTAGGGGCTTGACTTCTCTCATTTCTAAATAGGGGAAAATAGTAATAACGTGAAAACAAAAAAAAGAGAACTACTTTACAAGTTTCCAAACTCACCAGTAGAAGAGGAAAGCACCTTCTGAGAATCTGCAGCAGGTGTTGCCTGCTACCATAAAAGGATGTATTCAAAAACAGTCTCTAAGTGCAAAGAAATATCAAGTAAGTTTCACGTATATGTGACGATAGAGGAGAGGTGGGGTGTGCACGCATCTTACATTTCCATTACTTGCTCCAACAGGACTGCCATTCTCCTTCATCACATGCAAACCAGATTTGGAAACCCCTGCCGTACTATCCTGTAGGGATTTCCAATCATCATCAACAACTTCTCTTGGCTCCTGAGAATGGGGTGGCTTCCACGTATTGACATTGACAGATATGTTCACAATCTTATGCGAAGAATTCGCAGCTGCAATAGGTTGGCCATGATCTTTATTCCTGGATAGCCGCATAACATCATCAACATTCTTCGCCACATTGTACCGCGACATCAGTGAATTTTCGACCCTGCTTCCACCAGATGTCCCAATTTGAGAAACATCAGTAACACTACGACCCATAACATTAACATCATCAAACCCTTCCTTGTCCGATATAAAATCAGAAGCCAAACCAGTTTCACTTTCTAACATAGCATTCCCTACATACTGTCCACCATATTCACTTCTAGCCGGATACGACAATTGTGTTTGCTCACGAAGTTGGACGGTGTCTTCAAATTCAACATCCTCGGTAGCAGCATCTCTAAATGATGCAAGAGGCACACTGGTCTCAGAAAACTCCATACCACGACCAAGTCGATCAAACACACTTCCTGAAGGTTTGACTCTTGTTACATCCTCAGCAGCTTCTGCAACAGCTTTCATCACAGTTGACATGGGATTTGGCACCCTGGCCACTGACTGAATCCGTCGAGGACGATCAACCAATGATGAGTCAACAGTGGGTGTAGATACCACAGAACGAAGACGCTTCAATGTGGGCTGCATTGCTGAATTGGATTGCCTTGAGGTTGTCAGTGCATCACGCATGGCAAACTGAAGTAGCCGTCGAGGGGCATCAACTTTCACTTGAGAAACTGGTTCCCTCTGTCAACAAGTTGATGATTGAATGAGAAAGTTGGATACCTGTTATCAAAGTGCAAACATACTATACCAAAAAGGTCTTCAAAATGCTTCTTCTTAAATTGAATACTCAGTCCAGCCTACAAAACCATCTTGCTTTATTGTTTTTTTTTTTTTGGGGGGGGGGGGGGGGGGTGTTTCAGAGGCAGGAAAAGAAGAGGGGCGAGGAGCAAATGAGGTTTGCATAGAGTGACAAGAGCAACAGTATGCACATTAACAACCATTAATATGTTCAACATTTATTGGCACCCACACAAGCCAGTGAGTGATTGAAATAAACAAGAGAGAAGTAATTGAACAAATCTTTCAAATTTATTGGTATAAAGGGACAACTCCTGATTACAGAAAGAAAAGTTCCAATACTAAATAAGAGCCTTGAATTCTTTTCTTTAGTAAAGCAGTCGACACCACACTTCAGGATATACGAGGTTATTTATAACTATTTAACATGGAGACAAAAAAAAATTTTGACTTTTCCATACAACTAAAGAACAGATAATTAGCACATGAATCAATATGGCCCCAAGACAGCTACAAGATCCACGATCAAATTACTAGAGTCAAATTAACTACCCCCTGCTTATCATAAAAGAAAAAAATCACAAATTCAAACCTCTGTATTATGTTGCTCATCAGACCGAATCCTTTTCCTTTGCACTGCAGATTGGCGTGAAGGAGACTTTGCACGACTAACTTTGCTATGACTTTTATTTTCTACATAAATATCTCCAATCTCAGAGCTTCGAAAAGGAGGGGGTTCAGCTTCATCCCTCGCTAGTCCTTTCCATTCCCTATTGTGCCGGCTTCTAGTTACCTTATTGTTAGACTTCTCTCTTTCTGGCTCAGAGCTCAAATGATAAGAATCACTTTTTCCAATTAAGTCACCTGATGTAGTTTTTCTTTGACTCACATCCTCAATCTCAGAATCTTGTGATTGTAGATGCAAATCCGAATTTGAAGCCAGATGATCCCACAACCTAGTGAGGAAAATTTTAAACAAAAAATTAGAATGCTGCCCACAATACATACATGACCAAACTAAACAACCATTATATGTGGAATAGCATTGCTCATAAATGAGAGAAAAGAAGAATTACCAAGAAACAAAAGAATCACTGTCATCCCCCAAAAACACGTTCAACTCATTCTTTGCTTCTTCTTTGCCCCTGCCATTCCTTAAAAGGACAATAACATATTCCTGCAAGGAAATCAGAAAATTCAGCGAAAGTTCTAGTGCCGTAACTTTTGTCAGTGGATAGATTTACATAAAGAAAAAAAACAAGGGGGTGAACTCAAGTAGAGAATTGAACACAAACAAATATGAAGAGAAGGGCAAGAAACGTCCTCAAATATGTTTCAGCTTTCATCTCATGCATATGAAACTCCACTGACAGGTATATAAAGGGCACAAAAAAAATTCCAAGGTTATGGATAGCAAGCATCAAGTACAATCTAATTCAAATTACATCACAAGCTGTACTAATTAGACATCCAGAAGCAGGATGGAACTGGATAAGACGCAATGGCTCTGCATCATTTGGAACTAAATATATGTAAAATTAAAACCATGGAGTGCCACCTTACACATTTACACCAAATAGTGTTATGTGGCACTTGGTCCTTTTACACAAAAACATCTATATTGTATACCCTAAGAAAAAACAACCCACATATGAACAACACCACACACATAAAATGACAGTTCGCTTACAATAAGAATAACATCTGAAAAGCCACAAATAAAAACAGGCAGACACATGTACTTGTATGCGCTTCTCACGTCCTGTATAAAAAAGGAAGATATTGGTAGGCTACTTCAGATATTTTAATTTTTTTTGTTTTCAGATATTTTAATTTCTTTTGTTTAATTTCATGGTTGTATTGCCTCTCTAAGGTCAAAAATAAGGTCATGATTGGTAAAAGAAGGTAAGAAGATCGGAAAGCAATCTCAAAGTGTCCCATTCAAAAAGTACCGAAAATTTTGGTAACACTGTATTTAAAATTTTCTATTATGGACACCTTAAATAGCCATGTCCTTTCAGGCCCAAACTTGATGCTTTACCTACTAGTAAGAAGTAGCTCAATAACCCTTCAAATCCATGTTTAAAGCTCGTTGCACACATAAATTTATCAGGAGGTACATAAAAAAAGGCCCCTATTTAACCCCCTCCCCCACCCTCCTTTCTTTTTCCTTTTATGAGTTCAGCAATAGCCAGTAGTCCACAAGAAAAGCATTCCAATCTGCCATGTATTACTAACATCACATTCTATTTCCTCAATCATTAAGGAGAAAACCAGCATTTGAGAGATTAGGAGAGGGCATCAGCGTTCTAATAAGAGGACCCTTCACATTGCTATGTTGTCCCTCCCTCTTGAAAGGAAACTATCATGAAAGCTTTTCTAGAAAAGCCCCACGCAAACAATCACCTTAAAGAATTCCACAAAAAAATAACCCCAAGCAATGGTCATAAACGTTGGCACACTTCCCGGACCTAAAAGCTCACACTTTGAACAATGGGCATAAATTCATTAAAAACCCTTAATAAGGTAATCTAACTTTTTTTTTCATAAAAGGTACCCAACCTGAAGCAAGAGAAGTGCAACCATTCTCTAATAGAGAGCTCCAAAATCTAGGCAATGATTTAAATGGAAACAAATTTTAAAAGTTCGGCAATGCTTATGAATTAGTATCTCCATGTCCAACCTGCAATGCCTGCCTTAAACCGAATGGCAACATCATGCAAGGACTAGCCTAGCTACAGTTCACTAATACCAATTCATGGTACCATAAAAATAAATCAAAATCCAGGATACCCATAGAGTTTTTTGACCGTGAAGTCGAAACCCTATCAAAATCCAAATCTGTACTCCAGATATATATACTAAAAACCACGAAAACGGTAGGCAATCACGCCAATTAAAACAGAAAATCAAATGGAACAAATTCCCCCAATCAAAGCATTGAAAACTGGCCAATAATCAGCATAAATTTCAGAACAATGCGCAAAAGATTACTATTAGCCGAACGAGAGAGTCCGTACCACAAGAGTGTCGTCGGTGTAATCCCCCATGAACTCCTTAAGCTTCTCTCTCACACTCTCTCTCAACTTGATGACTGAATCGCCCGTCAGATTAACCCTAAATGTCCTATCATCGACCCGATCCACGCTCCCCATCGCCACGAAACCCTAATTTCGGCCCTCACAAACAAACCCTACCGCCCCAAAGCTTCGGAAACCTTTACCAATCGCAAAACCCTAGCTCGGGTTTATAAATATCCCAAGAGCCGATCAAAGCCCCTCCCCCGCCGGAACTAGGGGGTAATTGTAGGGGATTTTCCCGGGAAAGTGACGGAATACGATTTCCTAGGCAATTGGGCAGTAGGGTTTCGTGGAAAAGTTTCCCGATAGATAATTCCCGGGGAGAAAAAAAAATGAAATCTTTGATGTAAAAGAGAGAGAGAGAGAGAGAGAGAGAGAGGGTTTTGGTACGAAGGCGAAACGTTAACCGTGGGAAGTAATATCTCGCAAATTAATAGTTTACTACTGGGACTGGAATGCTGTACTTTCTTTCTGTTTGGGATAATTCGTATTTGATATCGTCCCTCTTTTTTTTATTATTTCTTTTTGGCTTATATTTAAGGTAGCTCTTGCTGCTTTATATGGAATCTCATCTTATTATTTACCCTTTTATTTTGTCTCACTTTATTCTATGAACTATTTTTTTTTATAGGTGATGTTATTTACGCATTAATTTTTACCTCTCACATACATGTATCAATTTTAGGCCGTCATATCAGATGAATTGAAGAAGATCAATAAAAAAAAATTAACAAATGTGTGTGAAAGGTAAAATAAGGGTGTAAATAGCGCTACAATTCTTTATTATGTCTCACTTGACCTCATTTTGTCAACTAAATTAAGAGAAGCGTTTTAATTTCAATGATGTGTTACAAGCTCTCTAGTCTTTTCAATGGTAAATATAACAATATGTAAAAAGTATTGTGATTTTATTGCTATATTGGGGCAGATAGTCGTCATCGTTCGACTCCCCTCCAACCTGGTCTTCCATGAGTAAAACTCAATCAACTCTTGCCCCATCAAAGTTGCAATGGTGATATATCATGCACGCCAGTCTACATAGGTAGCTCATTTAATACCATAATAGTAAAATAGGTGAGCCCAAGACTTTTTGGGCTCACTAAGGACTTCTATAAAGAGTAAGTGCCTTTTACACAGGGTCAGACGTTTGATAGGGAAAATAATTTAAATTATAGATGAGTGCTTCTTGTAATCATTTAATCAATATATTCCCAACACCACAATGAATGTAGCCCAATCTTGTAATCATATCATGCACGCCAGTCTACATAGGTAGCTCATTTAATATCATAATAGTAAAATAGGTGAGCCCAAGACTTTTTGGGCTCACTAAGGACTTCTATAAAGAGTAAGTGCCTTTTACACAGGGTCAGACGTTTGATAGGGAAAATAATTTAGATTATAGCTGAGTGCTTCTTGTAATCATTTAATCAATATATTCCCAGCACCACAATGAATGTAGCCCAATTTTGAACGATGAATGTCACATCCCGACCCGGGTCCCCACCACATCCCGGGCTCGACTCCACCGTAGCACGATATTGTCCGCTTTGGGCCCCAACCACTCCCTCACGGTTTTGTTTCTGGGAACTCACACGAGAACTTCCCAGTGGGTCACCCATCATGGGATTGCTCTCGCGCGAACTCGCTTAACTTCGGAGTTCCGATGGAACCCGAAGCCAGTGAGCTCCCAAAATGCCTCGTGCTAGGCAGAGATGAGAATATACATATAAGGCTTATAGGATCCACACCCTTGGGCGATGTGAGATGTTACAATCCACCCCCCCTTAGAGGCTCGACGTCCTCATTTGCACACTTACGATCAGGGATTGGCTCTGATACCAAATTGTCACATCCCCGCCTGGGCCCCCACCACATCTCGGGCTCGACTCCACCGTAGTACAATATTGTTCGCTTTGGGCCCCAACCACGCCCTCACGGTTTTGTTTATGGGAACTCACACGAGAACTTCCCAGTGGGTCATCCATCATGGGATTGCTTTCGCGCGAACTCGCTTAACTTCAGAGTTCTTATGGAACCCGAAGCCAGTGAGCTCCCAAAAGGCCTCGTGCTAGGTAGAGATGAGAATATACATATAAGGCTTACATGATCCACACCCGCTAGGCGATGTGAGATGTTACAATTAACCACTTGAATCTTGAGTCCATTATTTCATAGCTTTAAACATGAACCCATCAAGAGCTAATTGTTCTAGTTTGTTAACCTACAAATTTTAAGCGTTAACAGTTAGACATATATCAGACATCTTGAACCCTGGTTGGTCATAGACCATGTGGAGGCACACGATCGAACCTAATTACTCACTAAACGGCACTCAGAATTTAACCCATTTGTATTTAATTTGATGGAAAAGAAAGTGAGAGAATTAACGATAACACCAACTATGGAAAGAAAGTGAGAGAATTAACGATAACACTAACCGGCACTTAGACCATAAAATGCTAAGATGACCACATTTTGAAAATTACATCTAAGTCGTCTTTTTAATAGAAGTAAGACCAAATTATATTATGGACCCTACATCTTTAGAATAATAATTTAAATGTGATCTACAATATGTGGTCTTCTTAGCATTATTTATCCGAGACCTATTCTTCAAGTTGGAAAGGGATCATTCGGATCTCTTCCATCTAACTCTTCTCATCAAACAATATGAACCTTTGAAATTTGATCTAACAGCTACAAACAGATGCTCACTCTAAAAGTTATAATAATTTTAACCGTTGGATCAAATTTCAAAAATTCGAATTATTTAATGAGGATGATTAGGAGGAAGGAATCCGGAGAGGATCCCTTTCCTTTCAAGTTAAGCAAGCCAAGTACAGTACGAAAATTGTTCCTTAGTGAATGGGAAAGTTAGAGGGGGATGGTAAAAATCATATTTGCGAACTGACAAATTACTGCGCGGAGCACGAAACATCGAGGGGGAAAAAAACAAATGAAAAACAAAACAATACTGTGCACGTAACTCACTTCCACAGTTCAGCTCCAGGACCCAAAAGATATTCTGCAACCGAGTCTACATATAGTCCATGAATTCGAGAGTTCGAACGGTCGGATGCTTCTAATTGGAATAAAATCCAATTTTCTGACTGTTTTCCCCTCCACCAATCAAAGCTATAAACGTGGGTTGACTGGCGACACCTGGAAAACACTTGATCTTCCTATGGGTCGCCTCCACGCTCTCTCATCGCATATAAAGTCGCAGCTGGAACAGTCGGCTTCGACTTCTCCTCCTCTTACACCTCTTTCTCGCTCCTGTTCGCCTTAGGGTTCGTCTCTCTCTCTCTCTCTCTCTCTCTCTCTCGCATCACATATGGTGTTTTGATTTTCCAAATTTTGATTATTTGATTATTGAAGGGGAGCGGATAGGAACCATCTCTGTGTGAATTTTGAGGAGCTACTTCGAAGAGGTTGGTTCTCTGCGAACAGGTGAGTACTGGATTCTTTATATTACCACTATTCGCTTCTGGGTTCTGCTTTTTTGATGAAATATGTTAAAAATTGGCTGAAGAAGCTAATCAGCTTATGTATGTGATGAAAGATGTGAATTTTCAAATGAAAATTGATATTTTGATGGTGGGTTTTCGGTTCTGATGGGAAAATAGACCTTAATTCCGGGTTTAAGGATGTTTAGAATAGTAAATTAAGGTTCTTTTGTGCTGATTTTACTGAATAGTACTCGGAGTTTGAAGCTTGATGAGTTGGTTTGATTACTTGTGTGGCAAATGGTTTTGATTAGCTTGAAGAGTTGAAGAGTTGGTTTAATGGTAGGCTAGCATGATTAGTATGTTTTATGTGTTGGTGTAAATCTGCAAAAGAAAGCCATGACTTATTCCACCACCAAGAATTTGAATTCTTCATAAATATCCGCTTACTGGTATTATTTTTCTTTTAAAACTAAAACAGAGGAGAAACTGAAGGTAGGAACAAGCATGTAAAAGGCCTAGTTGAAACAAGTCGAGGTTCCAGCCAAAAACCAATTGGAAATAGTGGGAGATAGCGCGCTACGTTGTGTTTTTGCGATTTCAAACTTTGAAGTGGCCAATTGGCAATAGGGGAAGTGAGGTTCTGATGTGGAGCATTTTTTCACTCACACTAGTAAGAGTTATGGTCTGTCTGGTATGCTATTTGGTTGAATGCTTTGGAGTTATTGTATGATTTGGATTCAGATTGGCTCATTATTATCAAGCTCTCTAGCGTTTGAGCAGAGGGGTATTTGTTTCAATTATGGTTATAAGTTTCTTTGAAAATCAGTAGGTTCATAGAGTTTATACGAAGACCCTAGTATCTTCTTCGGTTGTTGAATTCCCCCTTCACTAGGTAGTTTTTAACTCCCAATGACTGAGAGTGTCAATTTTTTATGGGAAGATCTTGCGGCTTAAGTAAGGCTTAGGTGTCCAAATGTTAGCATCAAGTAGCGCTGTTGATTGGGGCCTTGGGTCACTACAGCAGACTGCAATCACTATTGTCTCCCCCAATGTTGAGCTAAACATGTGCAGTTGATGTTTAATTTACGGTGTTTTATTTTTATTACAATAGAAATGCGGCTGAAGTGTGCATATTGTTATTATACTCATTGTCTACTTTACATCGAGGTTTTAGCCAATGCATGTTGTGTTGAACGCCCATAAACAGATTGAATGCCCATAAACAGACATAACCTAATGAGGCTGAATAAGCATAAGGACTCGGAAAAAGCTAATGTCTGATCTTTTTTACATTAATGAAACTCCTCAAACAAAATGACTCGACTGTGAACTTCATCCCTTGGTTTTTATGGGGTTATCCCTGTTTAATGATTATAAAATCTTTTTGCCGTATAAGGAAGTGAACTTCTTTTCTTTTACCTAAATCCTTCGCCTTCCAAGATTTATCATCTTTCATTCGCCCATCTTTGTCTCCTTCCCTATCATCTCCCTCTAGAAGTAGTGTCTCCCTCCCTGAGTACAAGTTGAAGGGTAAATAAGTATTGATGAGCTCAATACTTGGTTGGTGCCTGGTTTAATTTACTAGGAAAATAAAATAAGAGGAAGCTGATACTTTGCAAGCCTAGGGTTTAAGATTAATACTTTTGGTGTGTTGCATTCTCTAATATTAAGGCTTGCTATCACGACAGATGAAATAGATATTTAGCTTTCTCAAGGCACATTCACAAATCATGTGCTTTGCTGTTTTTTCAGTTGAACTTATTGTACACTTGAAAGAAAAAGTGACCTTTTTTTTTCTTCTCCCTATCATTTAATTGATATTTTTAATAAAACAAAAAATCTCACAATTATATATTTGTTTGCTGTTTAGGCTTCAGAACTAGAATTGAAATTAGAGCTTCAATACTCGTCTCAACGATATCCAACTATTGTCACGCATGAAGCCTACTTCTGTGCACTGTGACTAAATGGAAGTCCCAAGTGCAGTAAGCTAGAATGTTATGAACTATAAAATGATTGCAAATGTTAGATGAAGGCAGCAAAACAGGAGTGGGAAAAAAAATAAGGCAAAAAGAAAGCAAAGGAGAAAATGACCAGGAGCTGGAACATAAGACATTTTGTTGTGTCATCCAAGGTTGTTTATTAGATGTTGGTGATGATGGTTGCGAGGTTAGTCATTGTCAAGCATGAAATGAAGAAGGGGTGGGTTTTGTTCATGAAATGAATTAAAATGGTGAAATATATTCTGCGGGTCTTGGCTTCACGTGAATGGTGTAGATTTCAGGTCATGTATATTTTTATACTTGTACTGATAGCTGTAGTAATGGTGTTCTCTACTTTCTGCTTCCCCTTTATAGAACAGATTGTCCCATAAAACAATCAATTGTCTATCATCAGTGTGGTTTCACTGTCATTCGGGACGGCACCAGAAATGTGTATGCACACTTATGTGGGACTGTCCTCACTTTCCTTTGTGTGTGTATTAAATATTGGGAATTTGCTGCTACGGTTCCATGTAACTCATTTTTCTTGGTTTTTTTTTTTGGTCATCATAGTGCTGCTATTGTTTTCTTGTTTCTCCCTTTTTTTTTTTATGCCAGGAAAGTATCCCATTAGAAGTAAAAGGCCTTTAAGCCAACTGTGAAATCAAAAGAATCAAAACTAAACTATTGTGCTTCTGTTTCCAAGTGAAACCTTAATTAGTTATGTTCCCTATGTAATTATTTTTATTATTCTTTAAACTGAGGAAACAAGTGTAAATAACTAAATGTGACTATTCATTCAGAGACATCCTCACATGCTGAGTTGAGATCTTAGGATCATGTTAAGGTGGCAGTGCCTTGGTTAAAGTATTGGTCAAAGAGTCATTTCCCGTTAATATGGTCCTTCTGATTGGTGATCTAACAATCCATCTTTCTTGTGCTAAAGATTCAAACTGCTATGCTGATTTTAATTTAACGTGTTGATGGTGGAGTCGGCTTGTTTATATTGTTGTAATTGCTTGGCTGTGTAGTATTGTAGATATCTAGTAGGGGGAGATGTCTACCTAGAGCTGTGTTATTGTATAATTTTGAAGGACTTAGCGAATTACAATGCAGGAAATTATAAGAAAATGGAGCACAACGAGACAGGATGCCAAGCTCCTCCTGAAGCTCCCAAGCTTTGTGCCAACAACTGTGGATTCTTCGGAAGTCCAGCAACCATGAATTTGTGTTCCAAGTGCCACAAGGACTTGGTGTTGAAGCAAGAACAAGCTAAAGTCGTTGCAGCATCCATTGATAGTGTGGTGAATGGCAGTCCCACTGAAAGTAGCAAGGGGCCTGTTGCTACTGCTGCTGTAGATGTACAAGCTGGTCCCGCAGATGTGATGCTTATCTCAACACAGGCTTCCTGTACTTCGTTGAACATTAAGAGTGAGGAGAAGGTGAAAGAGACTCCTACAAGGTGCGGCACTTGCAGGAAACGTGTTGGTCTGACGGGGTTCAGTTGCCGTTGTGGAGATCTCTTTTGTGCAGTTCATCGGTACTCTGATAAACACAACTGCCCCTATGATTACAGGACTGCTGCTCAGGATGCAATAGCCAAAGCCAACCCGGTTGTCAAGGCAGAAAAGCTGGATAAAATCTGATAGAATCTCGGAATAACGAGGGTTTAATCCTTTTATCTATTGCACACATGCTCTCATTTCTACCCATGTGGCTTCTGCTTCTGTTTAAGTTGATCTGTGTTGTGTTAGGTCTCTTGTGTGATGGATGGTTGGAAGCTGTTGTGGGCATTTTCAAATGCCAGGAACGATTGTGTGTAATAATCCCAGCCGTTCATGACGGCCGTGATGCCCTTACTTGGCTTTGCTATGGATGGTGTTTTGGACCTTGTTTATTTTGCTGCTTGGGGATTTAATTTATCAGATATAGGAAGGTGCAAATGTAGCATGCTCAAGTAATGCACGTTAATGCTCCGAGGGTTTTACCCATCTGCTATTGGGGGAGGGGGAATCGGCATCGGCATCGAACTTGGCACCTCAAGGTGCAAGGATGAATGTGTTTTAACTAAAACTGAGCTACAAACTCCTTGCGGAGTAGAAGCATTTTTAACATATAACTTGGGACCAACTTCAAAGTTTTATGTTCTATAATGAAGTATTAATATGTTCATCATAAATTCAAGCAAACCTTTGTGCAAGTCTGAAAACATATGATAATCAATTTAATTATCACATAAAATAATTTGTATACACCAAGGTAATCAATTGGTTTCCATTCCGATTCATCACCATTCTTATCCCGATTCCAGACAATTTAGTGAAAACCTTTAGAGGAATCTGATTCTAATTCTTTCTCAATCCAGCTTCTCCTCAATTGAATTCTCCTCATTTTGATAGCGGATTAATAAACGAGCCATTATTAGTTTTGGAGAAGGGGATAAGCTATGAGGGGTGGAAATTATGGTTGTTTTGATGCCTCTTGAAGCAAATAGTTTGCCCATATCTATGGTTGGAATCATATGGCCATGTGACATACAAGGGAAGAAAAAGATGTGAGGTTGGTTGGTTTTATTGTCCATTTCAAGTAGTAAGAGATGTAATTTTTAGCAGATGATGGAGAATAATGGAGATGAAAAATAATAGCACGGCAAAAGATTGATTGAAGAAACTGGATGATAGGGTTTGTATATATCAGTAGTTGTGACTTGGGAGACAAGTCTACTGAGCTTAAAAACATGTATTTAGATTTCTATTCTCCATTGTATACAATGATTTAATCCGTCGAAAGTAGTTCATGCTCCAAGGGACCCCAATTCCTGAATTAGAGAAGTTAAATCTGAGAAAGACGAACCACCTTCTTCAACAGCCCTCATTGCCATCTCTCTAAGCACCCTGGCTCTGCCTCTCATTCCCTCTGCTTCTTCACTCACCATCACTTGATTTACAGCCTTTTCTATGGCTTCCCTCTTCACACTGGCTTCCGTCATCACATCCAGATGTGTACCCCATTGTTTAGCACCAACAGCAACCCCAGTTTTCAGTACCACGGTCACCAACTTCTCATTGTAAAACTGCTCAGCCGACACGGGCCATGTGATCATTGGCACCCCAGCAGATACTCCTTCAAGGATAGAGTTCCACCCGCAGTGAGTCACGAAGGCTCCAATTGCTTGGTGCTCAAGAATCGGCACTTGCGGAGCCCAACCTCTTATAATTAGTCCTTTACCTTCCATTCTCTTCTCAAACCCTTCGGGGAGCCACTCTTCTTTATCGTTCTTTTCTCTCTTCACAACCCAAATGAACTCCTGCCCAGAAGCCTCAAGCCCCGCTGCAATTTCTAGGAGCTGAGAGTCAATGAATTTGGTCATACTTCCGAAACATATGTAAACAACTGAATTGGGTTTCTTAGAACTAAGCCAATTCAAGCACTCGTGCCGATCAAGGAAGGCTTCGTCATCTGCTGCCTTATTGACTGACGAAACCGGGCCTATATGCCATGCCTTCCTCCCCAACACTGTCCTGTAATGGTCTGCAAAAGCCGGTTCAAGTTCATAAAAACTGTTAACAATGAACCCAAAGCTCTTTTCCTCGCTCTCCATCGCCTCTTTAAACAACTTGGTGAATTCAGCACTTTGCTTGGGAAAATTCGGGATTTGGCTTCTTGTCAGCTTGATCTCAACTGGAAAATTAGGAATAGTAAAAACTTCTGAATCAGATGACAGCTTCGCGTGAGGCTCATACAACGCCACACTATGAAAAGCACACAAAGCGAAAAAACCGAGGCCTTGAAATATGATCCTTGGAATATCAAACTTGGCAGCAACATCTGTTGCCCAAGGAAAGAAATTGTCTGCAACAAGGCAATGAGGGCGGTGTTCGTATAAAATCTGCTCAATTTGTGGTTGAAGAAGGAAGGTGGCTTTGATGAATTTTTCGTTCATCTCCCTGGTGGTAGCTAAGTTAGCATTTTCACATCCTTGAGGCAACCCTACTTCCTCAGTTGGGAACTTGATGACAAGAATGTCAACATCAAATCCCAATTTCTTGCTGCTTTGGATTGCCTTGGAAAAGAGAGGTGCATTGAGAGGGGTGGTTATTAGGGTGGATTTTACACCACGAGAAGCAAATAGTTTGGCCATGTTTATAAGGGGTATGAAGTGGCCTTGAATCATATATGGGAAGAAGAAAATGTGAAGCTGCATATGGGATTTAGTTTCCATGGGGACTAGACAGAATGCAAAAAGCAGCTCCAACCTCCAATAATGGATGGTGATGATTGATGAAGAGAGTTGATACTAAACAGTGAGCTGAAAGATTCAATATATTACTTTGAGACTTGAGATTTAACGATTTGTTTCTTTTTTTTTAAATTCAAGTTCTGCCAAGTGGCAAAGACTAAAATGGCTTTGTTATGTCATTGCATACGTATATCATTTTGTCCACATTTGAGTTTGAATTATAGGGTGAACCTGTCCCATTGCCCGATTCCACAAATGGTGATGTGACATGAGCAGCCCTCCTATAAACACGAGTTTGATTATAGTCGCGACTGTTGTCATAGTCAACAAGGTTGAATTTTTCAGGAAAAAACTTCGGATTAGGAGGATGATCCTCCTGGTGAACTGACCATACCCCAAACTGACACGTCGATTCATCTATTCAAGAGCAATCTGGTGATTAGCCTATCACGCACTACTCGAAGCCTTTGTAAACTCATTGTCGGGTTCTATTGTAGCCACCCTAGCTCTTTAATTTAAGCCCTTATATTTCCCTAAA
This sequence comes from Malus fusca, assembly GCA_035220775.1. Taxonomy (NCBI): domain Eukaryota; kingdom Viridiplantae; phylum Streptophyta; class Magnoliopsida; order Rosales; family Rosaceae; genus Malus; species Malus fusca. The sequence continues at coordinate 1,043,258 of CM069065.1, read as the reverse complement.
AAGAAGATTACCATGGTATTTGGTGATTAAGATCTATTAAAAGTTTGTATCTCTAGTGATTGAATTCTTAAACGACGCAACATGAGAATTGACTAACAATAAATAAATAAAACAAGCCTTAGTCCTATATTTGATAAAGTTGAATGGATATAGAATTGTAAATGAGTCGACTCAAACCGAATAGCACTACTATATTTAAGTTTAAGTTGCTTCTTGTACGTGCCAAGCTCGAGCGAGTTTAAAAAAAATTGAACTCAAACTGTTTCGAACTATTTATTATATTATGTTGATATGATCTTTCTTTTAAATAAAATTTTCTTGATAGTACATTTAAATAATAGAATATAGAAAACATAAACATTGTAATAATCTTTTTCCAAACATGCCACTTCAAGAGCAACTCCAGCCCAAGCACATAGGCTGGTCCAAAGTGGGAAAAATAGGCTAGCACCCCTTAAACCCCCTCCAGCCGATCCAAATAGGCTAGCACCCAGCCCAAGCCAACTTTTAGGCCGACCCAAAACGTGTTGAGCAATGTGTTGGGCTATGTGATGTCACGCTGGCGTCAGCCGGCCGTGATGCCTTTACTTGGCTTTGCTATGGACGGTGTTTTGGACCTTGTTTATTTTGCTGCCTGGGGATTTAATTTATCAGATATAGGAAGGTGCAAATGTAGCATGCTCAAGTAATGCACGTTAATCCTCCGTGGGTTTTACCAATCTGCTATTGGGCGAGGGGGAATTGGCATTGAACTTGGCACCTCAAGGGGCAAGGGTGAATGCGGTGTAAATAAAACTAAGCTACAAATTCCTTGGGGAATAGAAGCATTTTTAACTTATAATTCAGGACCTCAAGGTGCAAGGGTGAAAGCGTTTTAACTAAAATTGAGCTACAACTCCACTTTAGTAAAAACCTTCTGATTCTAATTCTTTCTTAATCCAACTTCTCCTCAATTGAATTCTCCTCATTTTGATTGCGGATTAATAAACGAGCCATCATTGGTTTTGGAGAAGGGGATAAGTTAAGAGGAGTGGAAATTATGGTTGTTTTGATGCCTCTTGAAGCAAATGGTTTGCCCATATCTATGGTTGGTATCATATGGCCATGTGACATACAAGGGAAGAAAAGAATGTGAGGTTGGTTGGTTTTATGTCCATTTCAATTAGTAAGAGATTTGTAATTTGCGTAGAAGATGGAGAATAACGGAGAAGAGAAATAATAGCACTGCAAAAGATTGACTGAAGAAACTAGTTGATAGAGTTGGTATATATCAGTAGTTGTGACTTGGGAGACAAGTCTACTGAGCTTAAAAACATGTATTTAGATTTCTATTCTCCATTGTATACAATGATTTAATCCGTCGAAAGTAGTTCATGCTCCAAGGGACCCCAATTCCTGAATTAGAGAAGTTAAATCTGAGAAAGACGAACCACCTTCTTCAACAGCCCTCATTGCCATCTCTCTAAGCACCCTGGCTCTGCCTCTCATTCCCTCTGCTTCTTCACTCGCTATTACTTGATTTACAGCCTTTTCTATGGCTTCCCTCTTCACACTGGCTTCCTTCTTCACATCCAGAAATGTACCTGCACCCCATTGTTTAGCACCAACAGCAACCCCAGTTTTCAGTACCTCAGTCACCAACTTCTCATTGTAAAACTGATCAGCCGACGCGGGCCATGTGATCATTGGCACCCCATCAGACACTCCTTCAAGGATGGAGTTCCACCCGCAGTGAGTCACGAAGGCTCCGATTGCTTCGTGCTCAAGAATCGGCACTTGCGGAGCCCAACCTCTTATAATTAGTCCTTTACCTTCCATTCTCTCCTCAAACCCTTCGGGGAGCCACTCTTCTTTATCATTCTTTTCTCTCTTCACAACCCAAATGAATTCCTGCCCAGAAGCCTCAAGCCCCGCTGCAATTTCTAGGAGCTGAGAGTCAATGAAATTGGTCGTACTTCCGAAACATATGTAAACAACTGAATTGGGTTTCTTAGAATTAAGCCAATTCAAGCACTCGTGCTGATCAAGGGTGGCTTCGTCATCTGCTGCCTTATTGGCTGACGAAACCGGGCCTATATGCCATGCCTTCCTCCCAAACACTGTCCTGTAATGGTCTGCGAAAGCCGATTCAAGTTCATAAAAGCTGTTAACAATGAACCCATAGCTCTTTTCCCCACTCTCCCTCGCCTCTTTAAGCAACTTGGTGATTTCAGGACTTTGCTTGGGAACAGTCGGCATTTGGCTTCTTGTCAGCTTGATCTCAACTGGAAAATTAGGAATAGTAAAAACTTCTCAATCAGATGACAGCTTCGCGTGAGGCTCATACAACGCCACACTACGAGAAGCACACAAAGCGAAAAAACCCATGCCATGAAATATGATCCTGGGAATATCAAACTTGGCAGCAACATCCGTTGCCCAAGGAAAGAACGTGTCTGCAACAAGGCAATGAGGGCGGTGTTTGTCTAAAATCTGCTCAATTTGTGGTTGAAGAAGGAAGGTGGCTTTGATGAACTTTTCGTTCATCTCCGTGGTGGTAACTAAGCTAGCATTTTCACATCCTTGAGGCAACCCTACTTCCTCAGTTGGGAACTTGATGACAAGAATGTCAACATCAAAGCCCAATTTCTTGCTGCTTTGGATTGCCTTGGAAACGAGAGGTGCATTGAGAGAGGTGGCTATTAGGGTGGATTTTACACCACGAGAAGCAAATAGTCTGGCAATGTTTATAAGGGGTACGAAGTGGCCTTTATCCATATATGGGAAGAAGAAAATGTGAAGCTCCTTATGGGATTTAGTTTCCATGAGGACTTGATAGAATGCACAAAGCAGCTCCAACCTCCAATGATGGATGGTGATGATCGATGAAGAGAGTTGATACTAACCAGTGAGCTGAAGGATTCAATATATTACTTTGAGACTAGGGATTTTTCCTTTTTTTTTTTTTTAATTCATCTTCTGCAAAGTGGCGAAGACTAAAATGGCTTTGTTATGTCATTGCATACGTAGATCATTTTGTCCACATTAGAGTTTGAATTCTTTACCAAGGTATTTGGTGATTAAGATCTATTAGGCTTCGTTTGGTAGTTCGGACTGTACTAACTATTTCAGTCGGATAAGATAAACAATCACCGGATAGTACTGACTAAATTAGTTGGACGTTTAGTGTAATATCAGACTAAATATTGACTATTTAATACTGTGTTTAGTATTGTACTGGATAAATCGTACTGTTATTATTTTTATGAAAAACAACTTCCATCAGCACTGAACCCATCACAGCTAACAAGCGAAAGAGCTTTGAACCCACCAAAACAAACACCCAACATCTCCAAACTCTCATCAGTCACCGTTATCCTCTTCAGCCGGAGCTCTTCCAGCAGCGGGTACTCGGCGGCAAACGCCTCCAGCCACGACCGGACATCGGAGCCCCAATGGTCGGGGACCAGATTGAATTTCGCGAAGCGCGGAACCAAATACGAGATTTGAGAGAGTTAAACCTGAAAAAATGGAAAAGATTTTAAAGTTTTGAATTTTTTTAATGGTGGGATGTGGCATTGACATGAAGATGAAAGCTTTGGATGAAGAGAGAGATGAACGTGAAGATTTGTGGAAAGAGAAGGGCCAATCCAAAGACCTTTGCGTATTAGAAAATGAATAAAAGGGAAAAGAAATTGACAGAATAATTCTCAGAAGAGGTCGTTTTGAACCTTGTTTGTGCAGATTTCACCATAATTGAAAACCCAGAAGCAAAAAATTGGAGAAAATGAAGAAATCGATATGAAATCTCTTATGGAGTCCTGGGATTCGGCTGGTTGTTCTTCCTTCTTGGGCTCCTCTGTCACCAATGGCGGATCCAGGATTTTAACTTAGGGTGGTCCCAATATACCTTGCACTTGTGAGAAACGCACAGATTGTAGAATATATAGTTTACACCTTCCAAAGGCAAAGGCTGCAACTTGATCAACTCACTATACTCTACAAAATAGTCCCTGCAATTCCACTACCACCTCAAGTTCAGAAAACAAGCACGGAAACAATATCGAAAGAAAGCACAGATTTTTACACACCCTTTTAGCATCACAAACTAGTTGTAAACTCCAATTCACAATACATTACACAAAAACATATGAGACGAATATCGTAGAATAGAACCTGCTTAAATTAAGTTCTCATTTTGAATTGGAGTGTTCAACTAATTGATAACAACTAGTATATGAAATTCTGTGTAAAAAGTCCATCGTAATTAGTAAAGACAGCCACTAAATTTAAGTTCTCATTTTGAATTGGAGTGTACACGGTGTAACCAAAGGTTTTGTTCTAATTAGGGCATTTTAGTGATGCTCTGTTCATTGGCCTTCATTGAAAAGTATGCACTTATTACACTCAGCCAAATGCCACACAATTGGAAGACAAAATTACAGAGAGTAACAAAGCAGGTTCAATCCCTTAATGTGTATGTTGATGCACAAAACCGGAGGTCTTGGAACAACGTAAATCCGACCGTGAATCTGCAAGTAATGTAAATGACACAAGATGTATCGTGGTTCACCCCAAGGTTTGGGCTACATCCACACTGATTGTATTATATTTCTGGAGGCCAAAGGCCTATTTTGATGGATCTCTCTCTAGCCTTGTGTTGGCCTTGATGTTTTGCCCTCTCTTAGCCTCAACCTTCGCCTCAAATTGGCTCTCCCCATGAAGAGAGTGAGGAGTCCCTTTTATAGAATAAGGGCTCCTCACTTATTACATATTTGCCCCTTCACTTATTGCATAATTACATTTGAGTCCCCCGAGTATTTATACGAGGTCTAAATACGGAGGCCCTAAATATGGTATAAACGGTAGTCCCCCAAGTCTTCAGTCAAGAGAGTCTTTTGGCTGCAAACTTGAAATTCAGTCCATGTGTGGGCCGAAGTAACTAGATGTCGTCTAGAACTGGTACTTGACATGTGGCGATGCTCAACATGAAGTGATGGAGGTGAGGCTGTTCGGCTAGAGGTGAGGGAGTCCCTTTTATAGAATAAGGGATCGCTCCTCAATACATGAATAATGGGCTAGAGGTGATGCTCGCGGTAAGGTGGTTGCTTAGTAGGCGGCGATGCTCTCTAATGAAGGTGAGGGAGTCCCTTTTATAGAAGAAGGGTTCTCTCCTCAATACATGAATAATGGGCTAAGTCCCCCAAATGCTTTCATGAGGCCCAAATGCAAAGGCCCAATGTGTGGTACTAAAGGTGATGCATGTGGCGAGGCGGTTGCTAGGCTGGCGGCGGTGAAGGTGAGGGAGTCCCTTTTATAAAACAAGGGCTCGCTCTTCAATACATAAATAGTGGGTGGTGCTCTCTCTAATGAAAGTGAGGGAGCCCCTTTTATAGAATAAGGGTTCGTTTCTCAATACATAAGTAATGGGCTAAGTCCCCCAAGTATTTTTCATGAGGTCCAGTTGAGGCCCAATATATGGTACATAATGTAGTCCCCCAAGTCTTCGGTCATAGAGTCTGTTGGCTGGAGACTTCAAATTGAATCCATGTATGGGCCAAAATGGCGGTTGTTCGGAGGCGGTATTTGTATACCCTGCACTGAAGCTTTGTAGGTGAAGCTTTGCAAGTGAAGCTTTGAAGCTAGAGCTCTGTAAATGAAGCTTTTGAAGCTAAAGCTCTGTAAATGAAGCTTTTGAAGCTGATTGACATGAGTGATGCTCATGAATGTTTATGTTGATTAACATGAGTGATGCTCATGGATGTTGTCATGAGTGATGCTCATGAATGTTGACATGAGTGATGCTCATGAATGTTGACATGAATGATGGTCATGAATGTCTATGTATGATTGTCATGAGTGATGCTCATGAATGTTTATGTATGAATGACATGAGTAATGCTCATGTATAATTTGGAGTACTGGACGTACTTTTGATCACCTGGTTGGTGGCATGAAGGAGAGTACGGGTTGTACATTTCATCACCTGGTTGGTGGCATGAATGGCTAGTTGCCAAATGATATTAGAGTACGGGTTGTACACTTCATCACCTGGTTGGTGGTATGAATGGCTAGTTGCCAAATGATATTAGAGTACGGGTTGTACATGTCATCACCTAGTTGGTGGTAATAGTGGCATGTTGCCGAATAATTTTGGAGTACTGGGCGTACTTTTGATCACCTGATTGGTGCTATTTTGGGCTTATGGGCCTTCGCCCTCCACACAACATTCCAGCCCATTTATTTTGGGCGTTGTTTTATACATATTACCCTCTGATGGGGTTTATACATATTACCCTCTGATGAGGTTTATACACATGTCTCCAAAAGATAAAATAAATTACATCATTCAGAAATAACAAAAGTAAATTACATCATTCTGGTGGGGTGTTTATTCCTCCCTTTTGCTTTCTCTTTTGTTTTTTTATTTTTTTTATTTTTTTATTATTTTTTTTTCTTTTCTGCTTTGTTCCCCCACTGCTTTTCTGCTTTTCTTAATTATGGGGTCCTCCGACTCGAGCACGTTCTCACCATTTTTGTTGTCGGTGGTGTTGAAGGAAATTTTGTGAAAAACATGTTTATTTGAATAACATCATATAGCATGCAATTAACAATTAAAGGCGGAATCATGCTTTCATGCATTCAAAAACAAAACATCTACCATGAAATTCAAAGCCTAGTAGATTGGTGAACCTTGACTCAACTTAAAAACAACAATTTGTTAGTTGAGAAATATTTACCTTTGTAGATTCCTCTTTGCATATGCAAAGGATAATCACCCAAGAGATAGGGCCTTCATTCCTTGCTTCTTAGCTCCATGGATTTGGTTAGAAGAATAGGTTCTCCAAGTTCCCAAAATTGAGAACCTCTAAAGATTCTACACCAAGGTTGGATTGGAGAGGAAATGAGTGACCTTGAGGAAATAGAATTGCTAGACAATATCCCCCAAGGTGGTTGGCCTCTTAGAGAGAAATGGAAGCTTTGTGTTCTCACCAATTTTCTCTAAAATCAACAACTTATGAATTTTAGGTTATAAAGTTCTTTATATAGTCACTTCTTTAAATGACCTAAAGAACCAAAAACCCTAATTCAACACTAAATGGATATGGGCTTTTGGGCCTTTGTGAATCTTTATTCATTAAGTTGTCATACAACTTAAGTCAATGGGCTTTGACGTTCGAAGCCCATTGGGCCTTAAGGTCCAAAAACTATCCCGAGGTCTTTAACGAACTTATTCGTTTGATTAATTAACATATTAATTAATCCTTGCCATAAATAATTAAACCATTTAATTCATCTCCTTTGTTTCTTCAATCTCCACCTTATTTGGTGTACGATACATTAGGTTCCTTTTAGCGAGGCAGTGGGCGATTAAAACCATTTTACATCGATTGTGAATTGAAACTTACTTTCAATTCTCCCTTTAGTGATTACACACGTTTAGGGCTTCCACAAACCATGAGTGACCCCTAGCAGCATATCATGGCTACCCAAGCTAATCAGAAGAGGTAGAGAACCTATTCAGTTTAGGATTACAAATGCAATACAGTCTTTCTCTAATCTAATACTCTTGACCACATTGTTTGGTTTGATAGTTTATTTATTCATGTCTACTATCCAATGTGATTCTTGTGCTTATATGATTACTTTGAATGTGAATTGGAACGCATTCCCAAATCTCATTCATACTCTGGCCAGAGATTTTAATCATATCATAGAGTATTCTCCCTCAAGCCAATTGAAGGTTAGAGATCCCTTGTTGCGCATTCACTTGTCTCCATGACTAAGTGGCTTAACCCCAATGATGTCGTGGACACCCCGATGGGGTGACTTTGACATAATCAAAGATCAAGGACTTAACCACAAGACAACAACTGTGATGCCTCAGGTCAAAGGACTAATTTGCATTATCCCAAACATGAGTTCTCATGTGACATGAGTATGAGAACTCCTCGTTGATCGTGTTTAGTGAACTCATTCTCTATTGAGCACCTACGTACTTGTCTTGATGTCACACACACCAATGACTCGAGACTAGTCACTCTCCCTGAGAGAAGACATATCACGTACTGATCTTATCGGACTGTCAATGCCCAATTGGCAATCCTATGATCAGGAACGTTTAGGATGTGTCTACGAAAAAATGGTCTCATTAATCTAACTTCATTAGATTGCATTCTTCCAATCACATATTCCTTGGACTTTATCGTTTAAGCATATAACATTTATATGAGACGTCTTAAACAATAATGTTTGCCCTTTATATGTAAACTAGATTAGTTTAACATGTGAAATATCCGTAAAGTATCATCATATGAATTGGCTTTAGGGCACATTTTCTAACAAAATTTACATTCAAAGAAACAAGAATAAAGCTTGTAACATATTACAACTTTTAAATAAAAAACTATGAACTACAAAACCCAAAATGATTCACCAACTACTAGACCTAGGCTCTGATACCACTTGAAGGAAATTTTAGGAAAAACATGTTCATTTGAATAACATCATATAGCATGCAATTAACAATTAAAGGCGGAATCATGCTTTCATGCATTCAAAAACAAAACATCTACCATGAAATTCAAAGCCTAGTAGATTGGTGAACATTGACTCAACTTAAAAACAACAATTTGTTAGTTGAGAAATATTTACCTTTGTAGATTCCTCTTTGCATATGCAAAGGATAATCACCCAAGAGATAGGGCCTTCATTCCTTGCTTCTTAGCTCCATGGATTTGGTTGGAAGAATAGGTTCTCCAAGTTCCCAAAATTGAGAACCTCTAAAGATTCTACACCAAGGTTGGATTGGAGAGGAAATGAGTGACCTTGAGGAAATAGAATTGCTAGACAATATCCCCCAAGGTGGTTGGCCTCTTAGAGAGAAATGGAAGCTTTGTGTTCTCACCAATTTTCTCTAAAATCAACAACTTATGAATTTTTTTTGTTATAAAGTTCTTTATATAGTCACTTCTTTAAATGACCTAAAGAACCAAAAACCCTAATTCATCACTATATGGCCTTTGGGCTTTTGGGCCTTTGTGAATCTTTATTCATTAAGTTGTCATACAACTTAAGTCAATGGGCTTTGACGTTCGAAGCCCATTGGGCCTTAAGGTCCAAAACTATCCCGAGGTCTTTAACGAACTTATTCGTTTGATTAATTAACATATTAATTAATCCTTGCCATAAATAATTAAACCATTTAATTCATCTCCTTTGTTTCTTCAATCTCCACCTTATTTGGTGTACGATACATTAGGTTCCTTTTAGCGAGGCAGTGGGCGATTAAAACCATTTTACATCGATTGTGAATTGAAACTTACTTTCAATTCTCCCTTTAGTGATTACACACGTTTAGGGCTTCCACAAACCATGAGTGACCCCTAGCAGCATATCATGGCTACCCAAGCTAATCAGAAGAGGTAGAGAACCTATTCAGTTTAGGATTACAAATGCAATACGGTCTTTCTCTAATCTAATACTCTTGACCACATTGTTTGGTTTGATAGTTTATTTATTCATGTCTACTATCCAATGTGAATCATTTGCATTTTATGATTACCTTGAATGTGATTTGGAACGCATTCCCTAATCTCATTCATACTCTGGCCAGAGATTTTAATCATATCATAGAGTATTCTCCCTCAAACCAATTGAAGGTTAGAGATCCCTTGTTGCACATTCACTTGTCTCCATAATTAAGTGGCTTAACTCCAATGATGCCGTGGACACCCCGATGGGGTGACTTTGACATAATCAAAGATCAAGGACTTAACCACAAGACAACAACTGTGATGCCTCAGGTCAAAGGACTAATTTGCATTATCCCAAACATGAGTTCTCATGTGACATGAGTATGAGAACTCCTCGTTGATCGTGTTCAGTGAACTCATTCTCTATTGAGCACCTACGTACTTGTCTTGATGTCACACACACCAATGACTCGAGACTAGTCACTCTCCCTGAGAGAAGACATAGCACGTACTGATCTTAACGGACTGTCAATGCCCAATTGGCAATCCTATGATCAGGAATGTTTAGGATGTGTCTACGAAAGAATGGTCTCATTAATCTAACTTCATTAGATTGCATTCTCCCAATCACATATTCCTTGGACTTTATCGTTTAAGCATATAACATTTATATGAGACGTCTCAAACAATAATGTTTGCCTTTTATATGTAAACTAGATTAGTTTAACATGTGAAATGTCCGTAAAGTATCATCATATGATTGGCTTTAGGGCACATTTCCAACAATCTCCCACTTGCACTAGAGCCAATCAGCTTGGTCATCTGTTATGATTCCTCTTCTGTAGTCATTTCATAAATGGCTGAGTAGTAGGCCTAGGAAATGGACATCTATATGTTATCCATAGAAGCAACCTTGAGATTATCGACGTCACCATTATACATGATTCCCAATCATGTGGTTCAGTCTCTCATATGAGTTCGGATCTTGATGAGACCTTGATTCCCTGGCTTGAGCTATCGCCCCATTAGTGTCATAGTGTCAGTACACTAGATACACTTTCTGGTTGGAACCGAATAGAGAGTTCATAAATGAACTTTCCCATCCAAACAACATTGTTGTAAACTTCTATATGACAATATATTTTGCTTTCATAATGGAATACACTAAAGTCATTACTTTAATGTTTCCATCCAAATATCTCTTTAGTCATAATAAAGAGATATCTGTTTATCTCTTCATTCATAATGAAGAAACATCCAATGATGGATTAGATTCATAATCTAATACATTTACGCTTCCATTACGTTACTCTAATTCTTCCTCATTCTTCGAGGAACCTATCCTTTAGTATTTCTTAAATACTTAAGGACTCACTTGACAGTTGCCATGGTTCTGATCCTGGGCTTGCACTGATATCGCCTTGTACCTTTCTAGGTACAACTCATATCAATGTTTTTCATACAATATGAAATACATAAATCACCTTTCTGCGTATGCATAAAGGATTCGATTTACGCATTATTTCTTTGGGAGTCAAAGGGTACGTTCCCTTTGAGAAGAGCAACTACTTAGTCTAACTAGAGTTGTCCTCCTTATTGAAGTTTATCATCATATGAGAAACTTCCTAGCATATTTTGTCTATTATTAGGGCATGATATAATCCAATTATATCCTAAAATCTATCATTATAGATTTCCATCCCATGTATATAGACTATGTCTCCCATATACATTCTATCGTTATAGAAAGTTTAAAGTCATAACTTTAACAATGAAGTATTCTTTTCATTTCCAAAATTAATATATCATACATATATTTAAATTTAGGAATATGATTAACTCCCACTAATCTTTTATAAATCTAGTAAACAAAAGATTCATTTACATCTATATGAGAAATCAAACAATTTTGATCTTTCTCTCATAAGACGCTTATGGCTCCCACTAGCTTGCAATCTTCGAATTAATTGAAACTAAGACTACGTCAAAAATGGTTCCTTCAAAGTCAACCATTCTCTTTGATTGTAGTCACCTTAAGCTACCAATTAGCTATAAAGGTTTCATTATTTCGGGTCAAATGGTACTTTACCATTTCCTTGAGTATATATATCGTATATACACTCAATGTAGTCATAAAGTTCAAACCATTCAACTGAGACGGTTTATAACTCCTTCTTGACTACCTTGGAGCTTGTGGTATAGGAACTAGGTTGTTATATTTGTTGATTATCATCTTGTCTCTCAAAGAACCCATTCTTTTGAGTTCTATTCCTAGTTCATTTGCTCTAAGGCAAATCACATTGTAGGATTACAATGAACTACTCAACAAACAACATTTGTTGGTTGGTTTATAGAAGTGATATCCAAATGTTAATTTAAGGATACCCACAAGATAATTTTTAAACAAATATTGCTCATTAGCACACAACCCCAAATCTTAACATGATTAAGATTTGTCTTTCTTTCCAACTACATCCTATGGAGTTATGAAAATTTGGAAGATCTTCTAATTGACAATCATATATTTTTAGAAGTATATATCCTATATATATATGGGTAATTGATAATATTCAACGAACTAAATCTTATTCAAGTTCGTTCTTCTCCTAATGGAGAAAATCATTATCTTATGATGCTAATTTCCTTGATATCTTTCAAGGAAACTCATCTAAAGTGTTACCATTCCTTGGATCAAATCTAAGGATGTAATTACTTTAGACGTCTTACTCATCAACTTACATTTCTTGAATTCTTTGAAACCTTTTACAAAGTATTCGGACTTGTGTTTATTCAAAATAAACTATAGTCCAACCGAGAGTGATCTTCGGTGAATGTCAAACAACATGAGTAGTATTATGTTGTGGACAAGTGCCACTAACATCTAAGTGAATTAACCTCAATAACTTTGTGATTCTTTCTTCTTTCCAAAAGAATAAAGATTCGAACATTTCGCCTCTATACAATTTTGACAAGAAGGTATTGGATCCGGATCTAACGATCCAAAGCATCCATCTATGACCAACTCGTAATTTATGTTTTAAAGGTATCACAACTCAGTTGGGATTAGTCACTATCTTGCAACCTTTTGGGTTTTAAGCATCATTATATTCTAAACAGTTAACGCTACCATATCATCTCTACTATAGAGACAATCAATTAGATTACTATAATCCAATCAATGATTAATAAAGAACAATGTTTTGTCAAATAAAACATTCATCCATCTCTACTATAGTGACGAAATTAAGTTCCTTAAAATTGGAATGTAAAGACAATCTTTGGTTTTTCCAATTTCTTTGGTAGTTCATATGAGGAAGTTAGTACCATCTGCTTTCGCAAAGATCTATATTTTATTCACGTTCCGAATGTGAAGTACTTTCTCTTCTCTCATTAATCTTCTACTTCATATTAGCCACATTTTTACAACGATTGTAAAACATAGTTACTAATACGGAATCAAGCATTCAAGTAGAAGAACCAACTGTTTTGAACTATTCAAGAACAATTTACAACACCTTCGAAAGGTGTGTTCTTGACACTTGCAAGACATTTCTTGCAAATACCCCTTCCAATGTCCATCCTTTCATAAATAAAGTTTGTTCCCTTGGAGTTAATTTTATCTTCTTCATTTGACTACAATAGTCATGGTCCCTAAACTCCCACTATCTCTCTTGAAACCTTTTTTTCAATTGTGTTTATACACATCAAACATTTTGGAGAGTGTGTGGTTATTGTTCACTACATAGTTTACAGTAAACTTAATGAACCATTAGGATAGGGACATAAAGGTGAAGTCCTAGCCTAGTTTCCGTCTCGTTAAGTGGTTTATCACTTCAACACTCAATGATTCAAAATCATCATAAGTCCATGTTGATGGACTATTTTTGTCAACCAACCATTATGTTCTAAACATAATTACAAACTTTCAAGAGTTGTTCAAGGCAACTCTTATTTCTTCATACAACAATTTGTAAGTGAAGAATTATGACACTAAAAGTGTCCTTGTCTTTATGCTAATCTTCGTAAGTTCCTTTGTTCATATAACGAAGGAATAAGCATTGGTTGTTTGTGTTGTCCTCTTCATGATAGACATTTCTAACATGTTCTTCCAATGATACATTATCAATAGGAAGATTGTGAGGATGAGACTTCTTAGGTACATGCACAATCCATTTAAGACAATCTTTGGGATTGTGTTTACCAAGTCCGGAAACTAAAACATTCTTATTTTCTTTGTCAAGTTTTGGATAGCGTTTGCAAATATATTGGTAAACAAATACATAACAAATATAAATTGATTGATTTTAAGCCATTTGATTCGGGTCTTTAAATCAAATAGCACCACCCACTATTTTTGGCAAATTCCATATCCCTCATTGGAATTCGAGAGTTTTGGAGGAAACTCTTAGTAGGTTATGGGAGACTCACTATTACCAAGCCCACCTCAAAAGAAAATCATATTGGCTAGCGTTAATAATAATGAGAGAGTACGCTTACTCATTTGCAACTAATGCAAGTACCCATCAATTTGGCCTCTAGAGAATGATGCCTCAGAAGAATATCATATTGGCACATTGCACTTAGTTAAGTCATTCCCACCATGCTAGTTAAAGTAGGGGTTCAAGAATGGCCTCAGAAGAATATCATATTGACCACACTCGTTGTCTACCTTCACTTCATCATATGTGTATAGGCTTCTCCTGAATGTAAGCACATACTTTGCAACCCCAGAACTGGACGAATACGGTGTATGAGTCACAAACGATTGAAGCCTACCATGGTGGAAGGCCACGAAAGAGTATTCTAAGCACTCTCACGCTTTTCAACTTAATAATGGTTTGGTTGAGGGTTTTAGGTCTCATCACATATAAGTATTCATTTTAATCTACATTAAAACAATTTTGGTCCTATTACAACTATTGGTCCATTTGATTCAATTTAGTTGTATATAATACTCCCACTATACTTATAAAACGGTTTTTAAAGCAAGAGTATATGATACTACTAACATAAGGTTTGCATTCATTTGATGGACTATATAGTTGCCTTAGGGCCTTAGGATGACTATGAACCTTTGTTTAGATTCAACACGAGCCTAGTGTTGAATCTCGGACTAGGGATGGAGATTGATTTTAGTTACGCGTTTAATCACATTAAGGCGTGTTGTCTTAGGGGCGTTGGACCCTCTACTTCATTTTCATGCATATCAAATAAAGCAAGAAAGAAGTACTTCAAAGTAAAGGTGAGCTTATGCTCATTACAACATTTGCATAATTAAAATTACTTTAAAGTAAAGAAGAGCTTATGCTCTTTTACAACATTTGATCAAATCAAATTACAACCAAAATTAATCTACACATTCCCATGGTTCAAACAAATTTGAAACGGCCTTTCACATAGCTCAATTATCGTAGGCTTAGGTTCATAATCACCCTTTAATTAATTAACATTTTAACTAATTAAATTGAATGCAACATTTTCATTTGGTTTTTGTATCCATAAAATTGATTTAAATGGAGCTAAATAAAATGAAAATCCAATTCTCATTTAAAGAGACAAAACAATTTTTGTTTCCTACTTAATTTGGGCCATCATGCAATAACCACAACTTTTTGGGCTATATTGCGAAACACAAACTTTTGGGGTCACTTTGTAAAAAACACAAAAGTCCACTACTTCATGTAATTACAACTAGAACCCAAAAATTTCAACAAATACAAAAAACTTCATTAAAGGAGCAAAACAATTTGTCCTTTAACGTTTTCGGGCCTTAACGTAAAAACGTAAACTTTTGGGCCAAAGTGCAAATACACAAAAATATCAAAACTTTATGTAATTGAATAAAAGACCCAAAAATACCCTATTTAATTAGGGTGGCCGGCCATGATAGAAAAAATATGATTTTTACAAAGTTTTTGTAAGTGGGTTTTATTAGGTGAGGTAAAGATGAAATATTTTGAATTTATGTTAAACTTTTAAAAAAGTTTGTCTACCATTATAACCATTAATTGAATTTATGTCAAACTTTTAAAAAGTTTGTCTACCATTAAAACCATTAATAATACTTTACAAATAATCATCACCCACTAAAATCACCCACTAAAATTAAACCAAAACTTTATGTAAAAACATAAAACATTTTGAATCAAAACTTCAAAACTTTTTGTTCTTGGCAAGAACTTCAAGAACATTGAAGAACACTCATGAAAACTCATAATAGTCCATGAATGTTTTCACTCACCAAAACTCAAATTTTCATCACTCAAAAGAGGGTTAACATCCTAGGGTACTTAGGGGTTCCAAAAGTCACTTTAAAACCATTTTAACAAGACAAACATGAACCCAAAAAATCACCCCTTGGATTTGGCCGAATTTCCCAAAAAACATGGCACCAAATTTTAGCTCCAAAATTCATGCTCATATGAACTACATCTACAACATTTGAGATGGCAAATTTTCTAACAAAATTTACATTCAAAGAAACAAGAATAAAGCTTGTAACATATTACAACTTTTAAATCAAAAACTATGAACTACAAAACCCAAAATGATTCACCAACTACTAGACCTAGGCTCTGATACCACTTGAAGGAAATTTTAGGAAAAACATGTTCATTTGAATAACATCATATAGCATGCAATTAACAATTAAAGGCGGAATCATGCTTTCATGCATTCAAAAACAAAACATCTACCATGAAATTCAAAGCCTAGTAGATTGGTGAACCTTGACTCAACTTAAAAACAACAATTTGTTAGTTGAGAAATATTTACCTTTGTAGATTCCTCTTTGCATATGCAAAGGATAATCACCCAAGAGATAGGGCCTTCATTCCTTGCTTCTTAGATCCATGGATTTGGTTGGAAGAATAGGTTCTCCAAGTTCCCAAAATTGAGAACCTCTAAAGATTCTACACCAAGGTTGGATTGGAGAGGAAATGAGTGACCTTGAGGAAATAGAATTGCTAGACAATATCCCCCAAGGTGGTTGGCCTCTTAGAGAGAAATGGAAGCTTTGTGTTCTCACCAATTTTCTCTAAAATCAACAACTTATGAATTTTTTTTGTTATAAAGTTCTTTATATAGTCACTTCTTTAAATGACCTAAAGAACCAAAAACCCTAATTCAACACTAAATGGATATGGGCTTTTGGGCCTTTGTGAATCTTTATTCATTAAGTTGTCATACAACTTAAGTCAATGGGCTTTGACGTTCGAAGCCCATTGGGCCTTAAGGTCCAAAAACAATCCCGAGGTCTTTAACGAACTTATTCGTTTGATTAATTAACATATTAATTAATCCTTGCCATAAATAATTAAACCATTTAATTCATCTCCTTTGTTTCTTCAATCTCCACCTTATTTGGTGTACGATACATTAGGTTCCTTTTAGCGAGGCAGTGGGCGATTAAAACCATTTTACATCGATTGTGAATTGAAACTTACTTTCAATTCTCCCTTTAGTGATTACACACGTTTAGGGCTTCCACAAACCATGAGTGACCCCTAGCAGCATATCATGGCTACCCAAGCTAATCAGAAGAGGTAGAGAACCTATTCAGTTTAGGATTACAAATGCAATACGGTCTTTCTCTAATCTAATACTCTTGACCACATTGTTTGGTTTGATAGTTTATTTATTCATGTCTACTATCCAATGTGATTCTTGTGCTTATATGATTACTTTGAATGTGAATTGGAACGCATTCCCAAATCTCAT
The DNA here is from genome assembly GCA_035220775.1 of Malus fusca. Lineage (NCBI taxonomy): Eukaryota > Viridiplantae > Streptophyta > Magnoliopsida > Rosales > Rosaceae > Malus > Malus fusca. The sequence continues at coordinate 1,026,084 of CM069065.1, read as the reverse complement.
TCATACTCTGGCCAGAGATTTTAATCATATCATAGAGTATTCTCCCTCAAGCCAATTGAAGGTTAGAGATCCCTTGTTGCGCATTCACTTGTCTCCATGACTAAGTGGCTTAACCCCAATGATGTCGTGGACACCCCGATGGGGTGACTTTGACATAATCAAAGATCAAGGACTTAACCACAAGACAACAACTGTGATGCCTCAGGTCAAAGGACTAATTTGCATTATCCCAAACATGAGTTCTCATGTGACATGAGTATGAGAACTCCTCGTTGATCGTGTTCAGTGAACTCATTCTCTATTGAGCACCTACGTACTTGTCTTGATGTCACACACACCAATGACTCGAGACTAGTCACTCTCCCTGAGAGAAGACATAGCACGTACTGATCTTATCGGACTGTCAATGCCCAATTGGCAATCCTATGATCAGGAACGTTTAGGATGTGTCTACGAAAAAATGGTCTCATTAATCTAACTTCATTAAATTGCATTCTTCCAATCACATATTCCTTGGACTTTATCGTTTAAGCATATAACATTTATATGAGACGTCTTAAACAATAATGTTTGCCCTTTATATGTAAACTAGATTAGTTTAACGTGTGAAATATCTGTAAAGTATCATCATATGAATTGGCTTTAGGGCACATTTCCAACAGGTGTTACCCTGCTCATTCAAAACTTGACCAGACAACAAAATATCTTACTCATACTCCCATAGTTGGAAAGCATCAGAGAGATCATAAAATGCTTGGAGGTCGGACATGTAATGATGGCAACATAAATGGAGTCTTGTTCATGGGTGGGACACGTAATGATGACAAAGTAAAATAAAAAAAGAGGAATCTTATCTCAGTGGCAAGCCCATCATTCTGTCGTTTGCAAAGGTTAGGGTCTCATCTTTTTTCAGGGAGCATCTGCCACTGAGTCAAACCGTTCACCGAGTCATCCTTCACTGTTTTCTCAGACAGCAATTCACCGTCCACCGAAAAATTCACTCGACGATGGCTCCGTCGAATCATGACGGATCTTATTGAATTTAGCCACTGATCTGCTCGCTGAGTTCAGCTGTCGATTTTGCTTGTTCGTTTCGAACCTCCCACGGAGGGTATCAACATATGGGTAGAAGATGTGGCGGTGAATGGAGGTCTTCGACGGCGGCGGGGTCTTCTTCTATTTGGCTGCAAGAGCAGCGGCGCTGGTAGCACCACCTGCACCACCAGCAAAAGCAATCACAACTACAGGAGCTGAACCACCGCTAGCGCAAGCATTCAAGGAAAATGTCCTCGAGGTCTTGCTTGAGAGCCCATCAAGCTCTGCACCACTCTTAGTGTGGAAGCTATTTATCAACATTGCCGTGGCTGTCCCACTGAGATATGTTAGTTTGTAATTCAGGACCATAACCTTGCGAAGCGGAACAAGGCAAAAAATGCCGAGGAAGTTGACAACAAACATGAAACCACTCATCCTCCACAAGCTCGGATTAATAACATAAACAGCCCGATTACCCGGGTAATCAGAACCAATTAGGTTATACGTTCTCTCATCCCTGGCAATCAAATACGAACCAAACCCGCCGCTAAAAGTGAGGCCATAGCAGGCAACGACGCAGGTTTGGATGACGGTGTTCTCCTGCCTGGTAAATGGGGCAACTGAAAACCCTAACTTTCCCAATTAATCCAGTCCATGACTTGACGAAAAAGAATCTGAGCAGCCCAGCGGCGACGTTCAAGGAGGGAATAATCCCGATGGTTAGATTGGGCTTGTGGGTGATGAGGCAGAAGAGCATTCTGAGCACGGCGCTGACGACCAACCCTCTGATGGTGATCTGGTCCTTCCATTCAGGGATTCGGTCATCGGAGTCGGAGTCGACGGCCTTGATTTTGTCGTCAGAATCGTGAAGCAACGACTCTGATATCTCCACAGACGCTGTTGATGATTCGGTTCCCATGACTCTGAAGAATGAGTTTAAGCACTTCAGTGTCCAAGCAGACTCCGAGATGCAGGTGGCGATAACGTTTAAGCACTTCGGTGTCCAAGCAGAGAGATGGCTTGGATCTGGAACCGCATCAGGAACAGATCCCGATGGTGTGAACCTCGGCGTCCTGCTTCAACGCCTTCTCGTGGACTTCGCGCACCTCAGCATCTTTCTCGAACTTGGTTTTACCGGCGACGATGGGTAGGTGGCGGAGGTCGTGCTGGGCCGCGGCGGGGTCTTGCTTAAGAGCCTGCTACCAGTCGTTGATTGCCGACGAGGAGGGAATTAGAAAAACGTAAATTTGTAATCTTTGAGCATTTTGAGCCCTGGGGCTGGGTTGTAGAAGTGGATCTAGTCGTTTGCTCTGAAAATCGGACTGACTTGGCCGAGTTATACTCGTTGACTCACTGAATCTTTGGTAATGGAGACTCTTCATGTTGTGGTGCATCATAAGAAACAGGACACTGAATAAAAGCACCCATATTGCTACTGATGTCAAGAACTCGAAGAAAAGCAAACACTTCAATGGAAGTTTTGGATTCTCGGTTTCTGCAAATTTTGCAAATCCACGGCGGAGGTGAAAAAATGAGAGAGAAACTGACACAACTTTTCGTGTCGTTTCCCACAGACGGCGCCAAATGTTGATGCACAAAATCAGTGAGGACTTTGGTACAACAAAAAGTGTCAGGTTTTGTGACCTTCGCTTGGTTGCTTCGGTCACTGGTGAGGATAAGTATGTAAATGAATAGAGACAGAGAAGCAAACACATTACACAACAATACGAAACGAATATCGAAAGAAAGCACCGATCTTCAGCCACCCATTTAACATCAGAAACTAGTTCTACGCTCCAATTCACAATATACAGCCAACACGTTACACACACTACCACTTCTTTAGTTAATCTACTCTCTTTCAGACCAAAGATCAAACATTTCATAAGCATAAATTTCCTCTGCTCCCGGACCCCACCCACCTACACATTCATGATTCATATATACTAACACATACACAGTAACTGTTGGAAGTATGCCCACAAAGCCACTCATTTGATGTAATAGCTTTTTGGAATACTTAATATGTTAAACTTTTATATGTTTAACGGAAGGGCAATACTTATTGTTAATAACTATTTATTGAATCATGTGTTTAATCAATAAGAGAATCCAAGGGATGTATTTGACATAAGAGATAAGTGATCTAATGAGTTAGATTAAGGAGACATTTCTCTTATGTTCATTCCTAAAACGTTCCTAGCCATAGGATTGCCAATTGGGCATTGACAATCCGCTAAGGTTAGTATGTGTTATGTTGACTCAAACGTGAGTATGAACTAGTCTCAAGTCATTTGGTGTTGGACACTAAGACAAACACATAGGTGCTCGAAAGAGTAATCGAGTACACTGAACTGCGATTAATGAGCGTTCAAACATACATGTCATGTACGAACTCTAAGGTTACAATATGCAAAGTAGTCCTTAGACCTGAGGCATCATAGATGTCTAATGGTTAGGTCCTTGATCTTTGATCATGACAAAGGCATTCCCTCGGATTGTCCACGGCATTGTTGGGGTCATGTGATCTAGTCATGTAGGCATATGAATGCACAACAAGGGATCTCTAACCTTCCATGGTGGAAGGAGTATACTCTAAAATATGATTCTAAAGTCTTTGGCCAAAGCAAATGAATATGACTAAGGAAGATGTTCCAAATCATATTCAAGGGAATCATATAAGAAAGTATCACATTGGATAGTAGACATGAAACAAACTATCACTTAAAACAATGTGGTTAAGAGTATTGTATTAGAGAAGGACCGTATTGCATTGTAATTGTAACTGGATAGGTTCTCCAACCAATTCTACTTAGCTTGGGTAACCATGACATACTGCTAGGTGTCACTCATGGTTTGTGGAAGCCCTATTGATTAGCAAACACTAATCATCAAAAGGGAGAATTGAAATGTGGTTTCAATTCACAATCGATAGTTAAGAGTAACATCGCCCACTGCCTCGCTAATTGGAACCTAATGGATCGCACACCAAATAAGGATATATGTGAAGCAATTAAATGAAATGGATAAGCAATTAAATGGTTTAATTGAAGAATGGTCAAGATTAATTAATTAGTTAATTAATTATACGAAATGTTCGTATTGGGCTTTTAAGTTGGTTTTAGGGCTTCGGGGCCCAAAAGTGTTTTGGTCCACAAGGCCCATTATGTTTAAGTTGTATGACAACTAAAACAAAATGGGCAATAAGCCCAATAACCATATAGGCCAACCATTTAGGGTGAGGGTATGCAAGTTTGCTTAATTGCAAGTTTGCCACTCACCTAAGAAATGAAGTATAAATTCATCTTTATAGCTTTGTTTTCAATAAGGGTTTTCTAAGCTACTTGGGGAAAGTTATCTAGCAAATTTACTTCCCTAAGTGATCCATTTTCATCCTCACAAATTACATCCTTGGTGAAGAGACATAGAGACATCAAACTTTTGGTGTTTTGGAGAACTAATCCTCAAATCCTCAAAGAAGCAAAGGAGCACTAAAAGGAGGAAAATCACAAGGAAGATCCAAGGAGCAAGGAGGTGACTTGAAGGCCCTCCACTTGGGTGAATCCCTTGTGTAATCAAGGATGAGCTTCAAGGGTAAAGAATCTCTAAATTCTTAATTATCTTTAATGTTGTTAAAGAGTCTTTTGGTTCACCATATACTAGGCTTTGAAAGTCATGGGTTTCATGAATTGTTTTTGGATGCATGCCTACTTTAAAGAGTTAATTGTTAGCATATGTATTCAAATGTTCATACATGTTCTTAGCTAGGACAAAATTTTTCCTTCAAGTGGTATCAAGAGCCTAGGTCTAGTGTATGGTGGATCCTTTTGGGTTTTGTGATTTTCATGTTTTATGATTTAAATGTTGTAAATGTTACAAGCTTTGTTCTTGCTTTGAATATAAATTTTGCTAGAAAATTTAGCATCTCAAATGTTGTAGATGTATTTCATTTAAGCATGAATATTGGAACTAAAAATTTGGTGCCATGTATTTTGAGTTTTCATAAGTGTTCTTCAATGTTCTTGGAGTTCTTGCCAAGAACAAAAAGTTTTGAAGTTTTGATTCAAAAAGTTTTATGTTTTTACATAAAGTTTTGATTTAATTTTAGTGGGTGATGGTTAATGATTAAGTAATTTTAATGGGAGACAAACTTTGTTTTAAAGAATGACATAAATCATTTCATACAAAATTTTATTTCATCTTTACCTCACCTAACATAACCCACTTACAAAACTTTGTATAAAATTTGAATTTTACCAATAAAAACCACTTATGGCCGGCCACCCTATTAAATAGGGTATTTTTGGGTGTTTTGTGCACTTACATAAAGTTTTGATACTTTTGTGTATTTGCATTTTGGCCCAAAAGTTTACGTTTTTACGTTAAGGTCCAAAAACTTTAAAGGACAAATTGTTTTGCTCCTTTAATGATGTTTTTGACATTATTAAAAATGTTTGGGTTCTAAGTTGTAATTACATGAAGTTGTGGACTCTTGTGTTTTTACAAAGTGACCCCAAAAGTTTTTTGTTTTTAGAAAATGGCCCAAATTAGATGAGAACAAAATGGTTTGTCTCTTTAAATGAGAATTGGATTTTCATTTTATTTAGTTTCATTTAAATCAATTCTATGGATCCGAAAACCAATTGTTTTAAAGTTGTTTTCTTAATTAAATGTGTTTGATTAAGAGAAGGGTGATTATGAACCAAATGTCTCGATAATTGAGCTATGTGATTGGCCGCTTTACATTATGAATGTTTGGGCTTGGTAGTGTAGATTTGAATGTAATTTGATTAGTTCAAGATTGTTGTAAATGGACATAAGTCCATCATTTATGTTGTAAAAGGGCATAAGCCCTTATTATTATTTCATGTATTCCTTTTGTTTAAATGTATGCAAAATGGAATAGTTGGGTCCAACGCCCAATAGGAAATAACGGTTTAATTGGATTAAACGCGTAACTAAAATCAACAACTACATACCTTAGACCCAAGGTCCAACACAAGGCTCGTGTTGGATCAAATCAAACGGTTCATAATCATCCTAAAACCTAATATGACTATATAGTCCATATGAGGATGCAAAGCATTCGTTAGTAGTTCCATATAGTCTCGCTTGTTTCAACGAAACAGTGGGAGTATTATATACTACTAATTCATATAAACTTGGACCAATGGTTGTGATAGGCCCAAGTTCTTTTAATGTGATTAAAATGTTTTGATGTAGCCCAACGCTATTCCCTCAACAAATGAATATTAAGTTGATAAGCGAGAGATGTTTAGAATATCTCTTCGTAGGCCTTCCACCGTGGTGGGCTTCAATCGTTTGTGACTCGTACACCGTATTCGTCCAGTTCTGGGGTATACAAAGTATGTGCTTACATTCAGGAGAAGCCCATAAACATATGATGAAGTGAAAGTAGGCAACGAGTATGGCCAATATGATATTCTTCTGAGGCCATTCTTGAACCCCTATTTGAACTAGCATGGTGGGAATGACTTAAACTAAGTGCAATGATGCCAATAAGATATTCTTCTGAGGCATCATTCTCTAGAGGCCGAACTAGATGGGTAATTACAAAAGGTTGTAAATGAATAATGCGTTATTCTCTCATCATTATTTTTGCTAACCAATAAGATATTCTTCTGAGGTGGGCTTGGTAATGGTGAGTCTCCCATAACCCACTAAGAGTTCAATATAACTCTCGAATTCTATTGAGGGATGTGAAATTTGCCAAAAATGGTGGGTGATACTATTTGATTAAAAGACCCAATCAAAATAGTTTTAAACAACAATGCTAATTCGATTTCTGTTATGTTATGTAGTGAACGACATGCCTAAAATTATACCCACCATTATACTTGACAAAAACGGCCTAAAGGGCCAACGTTTCCTTGCTTGGTATCGCCACATTGAGAATGTCTCAAAGGTGAAAGACATATTGTATGTACTTAAGCAATCCCCTCCTCATGTACCTCCTACGAAACTAGCTTCAAAGGAGGAGTGTCAAAATTATGTTAGACACTATGAGGATGACTTACAAGCCAAATGCTTAATCCTCACTTCACTTAGTGAGGAGCTTATGAAGCTACATAAGCACATGGACACTTCTTGTGCCATGGTTGAAAGTTTGCATAAGATGCATGACATTGAGACTAGTAATGTACGATTCTCAAATATTTGTAGTCTAATGAATGCCAAAATGGCAAAGGGGACATCGGTCCATAAACATGGACAAAAGATGGAAAAGATCTTTCAAGATCTTCAAAGTTTAGGAACTTCCATCGATGGGAAAATGGCCCAAGACTTTTTCCTTGCATCTCTCTCGGATGATTTCACTAAGTTTATCGTAAACTATAAAGTGAATAGATTCGATCATTCTTTGAAATAGATGATTGACATGTGCTGTAAATTTGAAAAAGGTTTCAAAAGGGACAGTGGGAGTGAGAATGCAATAATAAGGAAAAGGTTACATAAGAAGAAGGCAAAGAAATCCAAGGGAACATGCTTTCATTGTGGAAAGGATGAACGTTGGAAGAAGAAATACAGGGTGCGCATTGCGAGCCTTATGACAAGGACTTTTGAAGAGACTATTTCTGTCATAGAGAGTGCTTTTACAGTGGGCTCCAATTCCTGGATATTTGATTCAGGCGCTAGTCAACATATCTGTAATACGTTGCAGGGACTAACAGGGAGCAGGTCACTGCGCAATGAGGAGATGGTTGTGCGAGTTGGGAACGGCACTAAAATCTCTGCAAAAGCAATAGGCACCTATATGCTTAACCTACCCTCTGGGGAAGTCCTGGAACTTAAAAATTGTTTATATTTTCCTTCATGTATAAAGAATTTGATTTCCATCTCTAAGCTTTTACGAGATGGGCACTCAGTGTTGTTTGACAAAATGAGTTGCACTTTATACTTGAACGGTCGTATTATCTCTCATGGTAATATGATAGAGGGACTTTTTCACCTAGAGACGAATAGTGGGATGCACTGTATTGAAAGCGGGAATACCTCAAAACCCAAAAGGGCTAGAGAAGAAGTTAACCAAGAAAAGATGTGGCATCTTAAACTTGGACATGTGAACCTTGATAAGACTCGCAAGATGTCGAAAGACGGATATTTCCGCCCATTAGGTAATGACCGGATGGGTACTTGTGAAAGTTGCTTGAAAGGGAAGATGACCAAATCTCCATTTACTGGAAAAGGAGAGCGTGCCACTGAAATTCTAGGGTTAATCCACACTGACGTATGTGGACCTATGTCTACTACGTCGAGAGAAGGCTTCTCATACTATATCACATTCACCGACGATCACTCTCGGTTTGGCTATGTATATCTTATGAAGTATAAGTCAGAATCCTTTGAAAGGTTCAAAGAATTCAAGAATGAAGTTGAGAAGCAAACTGGGAAACAGATAAAAATCCTAAGATCGGATCGAGGGGGTGAATATCTGAGTAACGATTTCCTAGATTATCTCAAAGAGTGTGGAATAGTATCACAGTGGACTCCACCAGGAACTCCTCAGCATAACGGAGTTTCTGAACGGAGAAATCGAACCTTGATGAACATGGTTCGTTCTATGATGAGTTCCGCTGATCTACCAGTAACATTCTGGGGATACGCTCTATATACAGCAGCTTACTTGCTTAATAGAGTACCTTCCAAATCAGTTTCACAAACACCCTATGAGATATGGCATGGAAGAAAGCCAAGTCTTAATCATATTAAGATTTGGGGTTGTGAAGCATATGTCAAGAAGCTTGAGGCTACTAAGCTTGAAGCGAGATCAGTAAGATGCTATTTTGTGGGATATCCTAAAGAAACTATGGGATATGAGTTCTACCATCCTGACGACCAGAAAGTCTTTGTCGCCAGAACTGCTAAGTTTCTAGAGGACGAATTTGTTCTCAAAGGAACTATAAGCAAACATATGGAAATTAATGAGATTAATAATGAACCACAAACAAGCACTCGACATATTGACAACCCTGTTCCTGAACCCCTAGCTCCACGTAGATCTGAACGGGTTAGTAAGCCACCTATGAGGTTTGGCTTAAATAATGACTTTGATGAATTGTACCTTTTAGGTGACAATGAAACAAAGGAGGACCCTAGGGACTACACTGAAGCAATGTCCGACCTTGATTCAAAGAGATGGCAAATGGACGTGAAGACGGCCTTTCTGAACGGCTACCTACAGGAAGAGCTCTATATGACTCAACCCGAAGGTTTCGTGTCCGAGTCTGAAGAGACTAAGGTATGCAAGCTTCAAATGTCCATTTATGGACTTAAGCAAGCCTCCAGGAGCTGGAACATTCGTTTCGATACTGAAATCAAAACGTTTGGTTTTACTCAAAACGAAGACGACAATTGTGTTTATCAAAAAGTCGTTGGGGATGCAGTTGTATTCCTAGTGTTATATGTAGATGACATATTACTATTCGGGAATGACACTGCAGTACTTTCTTCTGTAAAAGTGTGGTTGTCTAAAACCTTCCACATGAAAGATTTAGGAGATGCATCTTATGTACTTGGGATAAAGCTCTATCGTGATAGATCCAGAAAATTAATTGGATTATCCCAATCAATGTACATTGATAAGGTGCTAAGTAGGTTCCAGATGGAACAATCTAAGAAAGGTTTTCTTCCTGTGAGACATGGAATTCACCTTTCTAAGTCCATGGGACCTAAGACTCCTGAAGAGATACGGCTAATGAATGAAATTCCTTATGCTTCCGCCATAGGGAGTCTCATGTATGCCATGATATGCACAAGGCCTGATATCGCATATGCTGTGAGCATTACTAGTCGATATCAATCTAACCCAGGATCAGAACACTGGGCAGCTGTCAAGACGGTCCTTAAGTACTTAAGAAGAACTAAGGACATGTTCCTCGTTTATGGAGGAGCAGCAGAGTTGCGAGTGGAAGCTTATACAGATGCAGATTTCCAATCTGACGTCGATGATAGAAGTTCCAACTCCGGATATGTATTCACTCTGAATGGTGGGGCTGTCAGTTGGAAAAGCAAGAAACAAAGTGTAATTGCTGATTCCACGACAGAGGCTGAATATGTCGCTACAGCTGAAGCCGGCAAAGAAGCGTTCTGGATGAAAAAGTTCATTACTGAACTTGGAGTGGTTCCAACCATCACATCACGAGTAACTTTGTACTGTGATAATAGTGGGGCGATAGCTCAAGCCAAGGAACCCAGGGCTCATCAAAAGAACAAGCATTTTGATAGGCGCTTTAATATCATAAGATGATATGCTACCGAGGGGAAAGTCAACATCCTCAAAGTTGCTTCAGCCGATAACGTAGCAGATCCACTGACAAAGCCAATGACTCAAATCCAGCTTGATCGTCATATGGATAAAATGGGTATTAGATACATGGGAGGATGGCTTTGAGTGCAAGTGGGAGATTGTTGGAAGTATGCCCACAAAGCCACTCATTTGATGTAATAGCTTTTTGGAATACTTAATATGTTAAACTTTTATATGTTTAACGGAAGGGCAATACTTATTGTTAATCACTATTTATTGAATCATGTGTTTAATCAATAAGAGAATCCAAGGGATGTATTTGACATAAGAGATAAGTGATCTAATGAGTTAGATTAAGGAGACATTTCTCTTATGTTCATTCCTAAAACGTTCCTAGCCATAGGATTGCCAATTGGGCATTGACAATCCGCTAAGGTTAGTATGTGTTATGTTGACTCAAACGTGAGTATGAACTAGTCTCAAGTCATTTGGTGTTGGACACTAAGACAAACACATAGGTGCTCGAAAGAGTAATCGAGTACACTGAACTGCGATTAATGAGAGTTCAAACATACATGTCATGTACGAACTCTAAGGTTACAATATGCAAAGTAGTCCTTAGACCTGAGGCATCATAGATGTCTAATTGTTAGGTCCTTGATCTTTGATCATGACAAAGGCATTCCCTCGGATTGTCCACGGCATTGTTGGGGTCATGTGATCTAGTCATGTAGGCATATGAATGCACAACAAGGGATCTCTAACCTTCCATGGTGGAAGGAGTATACTCTAAAATATGATTCTAAAGTCTTTGGCCAAAGCAAATGAATATGACTAAGGAAGATGTTCCAAATCATATTCAAGGGAATCATATAAGAAAGTATCACATTGGATAGTAGACATGAAACAAACTATCACTTAAAACAATGTGGTTAAGAGTATTGTATTAGAGAAGGACCGTATTGCATTGTAATTGTAACTGGATAGGTTCTCCAACCAATTCTACTTAGCTTGGGTAACCATGACATACTGCTAGGTGTCACTCATGGTTTGTGGAAGCCCTATTGATTAGCAAACACTAATCATCAAAAGGGAGAATTGAAATGTGGTTTCAATTCACAATCGATAGTTAAGAGTAACATCGCCCACTGCCTCGCTAATTGGAACCTAATGGATCGCACACCAAATAAGGATATATGTGAAGCAATTAAATGAAATGGATAAGCAATTAAATGGTTTAATTGAAGAATGGTCAAGATTAATTAATTAGTTAATTAATTATACGAAATGTTCGTATTGGGCTTTTAAGTTGGTTTTAGGGCTTCAGGGCCCAAAAGTGTTTTGGTCCACAAGGCCCATTATGTTTAAGTTGTATGACAACTAAAACAAAATGGGCAATAAGCCCAATAACCATATAGGCCAACCATTTAGGGTGAGGGTATGCAAGTTTGCTTAATTGCAAGTTTGCCACTCACCTAAGAAATGAAGTATAAATTCATCTTTATAGCTTTGTTTTCAATAAGGGTTTTCTAAGCTACTTGGGGAAAGTTATCTAGCAAATTTACTTCCCTAAGTGATCCATTTTCATCCTCACAAATTACATCCTTGGTGAAGAGACATAGAGACATCAAACTTTTGGTGTTTTGGAGAACTAATCCTCAAATCCTCAAAGAAGCAAAGGAGCACTAAAAGGAGGAAAATCACAAGGAAGATCCAAGGAGCAAGGAGGTGACTTGAAGGCCCTCCACTTGGGTGAATCCCTTGTGTAATCAAGGATGAGCTTCAAGGGTAAAGAATCTCTAAATTCTTAATTATCTTTAATGTTGTTAAAGAGTCTTTTGGTTCACCATATACTAGGCTTTGAAAGTCATGGGTTTCATGAATTGTTTTTGGATGCATGCCTACTTTAAAGAGTTAATTGTTAGCATATGTATTCAAATGTTCATACATGTTCTTAGCTAGGACAAAATTTTTCCTTCAGTAACACTATCAGATAGTGGATCTGTGGATGGCAAAATTATTTAATGGACAGAGAATTCACAGAGTCAAAGAGAGTACAATTACAAAGTACAAACCTCTTCGACCAAGAAGAAGAGGACTAGCGGCTAGCCTCCAGAGTCCAGACCAGAGCTTTACACGGAGAACAGAGATGTCGTCGCCCCGCTCGTCGGTGCAAGTTGCAACGGTGAACATAAACTAGAGTGCAGGTCCAGCAGAGAGTTGATCGATGCTTAAGGAACAGGAGCGGGCCGAGCAGCAGGATTAGGTATTATTGAAGTGAAGGTTCTGATTGCTGAAGGAGCTGATCGTGTGAGGGTTCTCACGTGAGTGAGGTTTCAAATTTTTTTAATGACTTGGCTCAAAACGACGTAGTTTTGGCCAAGTCATTTTGAAAAAAAATTTGGCTTTCTTCTTCCTCTTCCTGAAACGCACAGCGTGCAGCAGCCACCATGGCTACTGTTCTTCTCCATCACTGCCCAGACTAAGGTGGTCCTTGAAGATCCTCACAGCCATTTTTCCGAGCTTCGGGTGGTCTCGGGACCACCTGGTCCCTTAATAGATCCGCCTCTGTCTGTCACCAGAGCCTTTGATGGCGGTTGGGATGGAGGGAGGGAGAAAGAGCAGCAGTACCTTGGTTGTGGTTGATAAGGTGTTCACAATGCGCTAGAGAAGAGAGGGTTGGAGAAAAGTGGACGCCCGACCAATTATACCAACCTATAGGAGAGGATAACTAAGCGGGTATAGGCTGTATTAAATTAGTGGCACCGGATTGTTTTATCCGGTGATTATTTAATACAAACGGACACCAAACATCGTACTCTGTACTATTAATACCATCCAGTGCCTTATACGGTATGTCAAACGAGGCCTTAAAGGTTTGTATCTTTGGTGATTGAATTCTTAAACGATACAACATGAAAATCGACTAACAATAAATAAATAAAATAAGCCTTAGTCCTATATTTGATAAAGTCAAATGGATATAGAATTGTAAATGAGTCGACTCAAACTGAATAGCACCACTATGTTTATGTTTAACTTGCTTCTTGTACGTGCCAAGTTCGAGCAAGTTAAAAAAAAGTTCAAATTCAATAATGAACTCAAACTGTTTCAAACTATTTATTATAATATGTTGATATGGTCTTTCTTTGAGGTAGGGGATCCACTCTGGATCCCTTCCATCAAATTCTCTCATTCAAAGAATTCGGACTCTTGAAATTTGATCAAACTACTAAAATTATTATAACTTTTAAAGTTGTTCCATGTTAGTAGCCATTGAATTAAATTTCAAGGGTTCAGATTAGTTGATGGGAAATATTTGGTGGAAGGGTTCCGAAGAGGATCCCTTTCCTTTCTTTTGAAAAAAAAAATTCTTGATTAGTACATTTTAATAATAGAATATAGAAAACATAAACATTGTAATAAACTTTTTCCAAGCATGCCACTTTAAGATAGTCACATAAATGTATACTAGCAATACTGTTTGCGCGTTGCTGCGGGTCTTAAAACTACTGGACATAAAAGAAGAAAATAACCAGTGCAAACTTGTAGTGAATAGTTTGTAATTAACAGGTTTTTAGTATGTTCATGCTATTTAAACACAAAAATTATAATAAGAAAAAGAAGTAGAGTGTTGGCAGAAAGTGATGTAATTTGCGGCATACCTGTAGTCAGGTATGTGTAATCGATTTTAGTTGTGAACACCGGTAACATGTACAACTCAGAGAACAAAAAACAGCAGAAACTGAAGAAGAAAATGATGTGCACATAGAATATACTGCAGTACCTATAAATTAAGGCTAGAAGTGTTTTAATCTTGATATAAATTTGTGGTGGAGAATTATGCATAAAAGGATAACTGCTTTTATGAGTGTGAGTATATAAAAAGGCAAAACGATTATTAATAATTAACAAAATGTTTGAAGTAAAAAAATATACATTTGATGTTGAAATTCGAGATAATAAATGTAGTTGTAACTTAAACTGGTCTATAACAGTTTGTCCAGTTATATTGAATATCTTTAGACCATGTTACGATACGATGTTACAGATACTAGAAACAATATATAATTGTAAATGTAAAGTTGTGTCATTTGATTCTTAATAAGCATGTATATATACCGTTTGGATATGAAGAATTAAAAAGCATATAGAGTTGTACACTTAGTTGAGGTAAGAGTTTAGATGATAGGAATCCATGCTGATAATTTGTTGAGGATAACAAAACTTGAGTTTGATGTTGTTCTAGCAGATGGGAATAGACAGAAAGAACAAAAGGAAAAATATATAATAAAAAGGAGATGACGTCCAAAGTAAGGTTCTAAAAAACGATAGGCGCTAGTCGGGCGGCGGACTAGGGCCTAAGGCGCCTAGGCGGATTTAGGTAAATTTCTTATATATTTTATGAATTAATTAAATTTACTATATCAAATGTAAATAATTATTGACTAATATGCTATTTCTTATAGAAGAACATACATATGTGAATGTTTTATGTACATATAAGATACGCTTGCCTAGAAAAAAAATATTATCTAAAAAATTTATAATTTATATAAGATTTACACACACACACACACAAAATAAATATCCCGAACTTTTAAACCCACCCACTCAAATCGTCCACCTCAGCTTTGCTCTTTCACATCACCCGTCCACTTGGGTGGTTTTCATAGTTAAAACCATCACAGTCCAAGGTTTTGATAATTAAAACCATCTGCCTTTCACCTTGGATTTGAGACACCTCTGCAGACGAGCTACATATGGTTTCTTAATTAAAACCGTTTGAAATGTTTAAGTCTCTCTCTCTCTCTTTCTCTTTGCGCTCTCTCTTCTCTCATCTTCACCGACGAGCTGCAGTTCGCTGGCAGCACTTTTTCTTCCCTCATCTTCACATAGACGAGTTGCAAAAATTCACCAGCAGTTTCTCTCTCTCTCTCTCTCTCTCTCTCTCTCTCTCTCTCTCTCTCTCTTCGCACTCTCTCTTCCCTCATCTTCACAGAGACGAACTACAGAAATTTTCCGGTGCTCTGCTGCTACGTATGAGATCGGATGTTATAGATTCAAACCCGCCTAGACTGTCGCCTAGCCCGCCTCAGGCACCTAGTGAGCGCCTAGGAGGCCGCCGATGTACTCCCCGCCTAACCGAACGTTTTGGTCTAAATCGAATCGGAGCACCGCCGCCCAGCGCCTAGGCAGCCGCCTAAAACAATTTTTAGAACACTGGTCCAAAGATTGGAAAAGCAAGTTAAAAAGTAAATTTATGTTTTATACCGACTAAAATGATTGTCAAATTTGCAGCAAGCTATCTTTGAATGAGTAAAAAATAGGGTAAAAGTTGTACGCAAATTTGATGAGGTGAACCGGAGAAAATTGAAAACCAGTATTAAAAATGCATCAAGAACATGAGAATATGGTGTAAAAAGATATGTAAGCCAGTTTTGTACTGATTCAAATGTAAAAATGGGAAAAATGATGTTCAAAGATGGGTCAGATAGAGCTGATTAGGCGTCTCTGTGTAACACAGAGATACTATTTGCTCAATTATTTCAGTTTTGATCATTTGGATAAATAATCATCACTTCCATATTTTCTCTTCAAATGAATAGACTGTTACCAATTTATAAACAGAGGCCTTCTTCTTTTGGGCTGCTTTGAATGCATGATTAATTACTTGGCTGATGACCAAGGGGTTTAAGATGGATATCCAAAAGTATAAATTTAGATGTTCTAACCAAATATATACTCTTTCCACATGGTTTAATTGAATCAAAGAAGACCGGAGGAATATGGGAATTGTTTAATCTATCTAACGAATAATGAGATGTTGCATAGATAGATCTAACAACCGCCCTATTGCTAATAGGTAATTTGGCTTAATTGAGGCATGTGGAATGGGTCCATTTTTAGTAAGAGTGTTTTGAATAATGCTTTTGGATGTCTAACTTAACTTATCAATGCGTAGACAGGTAATTGGACATGCATTTAGACCAGATGAAAAGAAGACAGTCTGTATATATATTGGTAATAGTCAATTCCCCTGAAGAGAAATATTAGTAAAGATTGAATTTAAGCGTAAAACATTAATGAAAAAAAGTAATAAATTCTGAATATTAACATACCATTGGTTATTGTACAGATGTAGCTATAGAAGAAACAGAGGAGTTAATCGATCTGTTTACTTGATTTTTGCCAATAAAGAAATTGACATTAATATGCTTTTTGAGGAAACACAATGTTTTCATGTATATGTTCTGCAAACTAATACACGTACAACGAATCATCTCCTAAGGTGATCTTTTTTGTTTTACAATGTTATCTAGGACGAAACTCATTGGATCATGCAATTACAAATAGAAAAACTGTCTAAAAGAATAACAAAGATAATTTTTGCAGTACATGGAAAATAAAAACCTTGTTTATTTTGCTGCTTGGGATTTAATTGATCAGATATAGGAAGGTGCAAATGTAGCATACTCAAGTAATGCACGTTAATGCTCCGCGGGTTTTACCCATCTGCTATTGGTGGAGGGGGAATCGGCATCAAACTTGGCACCTACAAATTCGTTGCAGAATAGAAGCATTTTTAACTTATAATTCGGGACCTCATGGTGTAAGGGTGAATGTGTTTTAACTAAAATTGAGCTACAACTTCAATTTAGGAAAAACCTTCATAGGAATCTGATTCTAATTCTTTCTTAATCCAACTTCTCCTCAATTGAATTCTCCTTAGTTTGATTACGAATTAATAAATGAGCCATCAATGGTTTTGGAGAAGGGGAGATAAGTTATGAGGTGCAGTGGCGGAGCCAGGAATTTAGACTAGGAGGGGCCTTTAAATCATATAAAAAAATTAGACAAAAAATATAGCAATATAACTAATGAGAGAAAATTAAAGGTTCCTTTTTTGTATTGGCATGAAAAATTTTAATCAAACAAAACTGGTAGATCTTTAACATGTATGAAAAATTTAGTATTAAATAATTATATCATAAAAACAGAACTTGTTACGAGATTAACAATAAAGTTAACATTAATTTCAAACCAAAATTTAAAATTATGGCTCAATACTATTATTATGAGATTTTTCTTCAACATAAATTAACCTTGTTTCGTATCAACTAACCCAAAAAAAATTGTTGATAAAGAACTTGGAGGAGGTTCACTAGCAAGTTTCGAACCCCTAACATGCATGAACACAAAAACCCTTCAACCACCGAGCCGCATATTCTTTAGTTACCAAACCAACAAATAAAGTATATAAACTAATATTTCAGAATAGACCCGTGCCCATCTTGGTCTCCATGTGGCTCTGCCACTGATGAGGCGTGGAAATTATGGTTGTTTTGATGCCTCCTGAAGCAAATAGTTTGCCCATATCTATGGTTGGAATCATATGGCCATGTGACATACTGTTGTGCCTTGGCCCGTTCGTCAGTGCGGAAGCGAGATTCATATTACCTCACCAAAATACAAACCCTCAATTGAACAAAATAAAATACAAGAAATAAAGACATCGAGAAATTTATAAGGTTTGGCAAAAATCTGCCTACATCCCCGAAGAGATATTGCTCTTGACTATGAAAATAACAATATAAGTTACACATGAGTTAAAATCGACATAACTCAATTCCAAATCTCTTGTACACCCACTCATAGAATTTTCCCAAGAGCCTCACTTTACCCCAAGAGTTCTTTCACTAGAAGATCTTTCACTCTAGCTCTCTTGATTTTCTCTCAACCTATGTACAACCTTTCCCATGGGAGAGCCGGATGCTCTCCCCCTTGGATGCTTCCTTGATGCTTACTCTCTCACTCGGCAAGCACACCTAATGCAAGCATTTCCTTGCATTAAATAAAGGCCAAGCCATCATTATTCCTATACTAAAACCCAAACTCGGGTGTACTGTTCACGGACAGTAAAATGTCAAAAAAGCCTTTCACTATTGCTGAGTCTGAGGCTTTTTTCCCTGTTTAGAATAGTGAATTTACAGTTTTGCCCTCATTTGGTGCCATCTACTGATTATGCTTGGCTTGGACTTTTTTTCACTTTTTTTTATTGGTTGTATTTGTTTTTGCTACAGTTGCTGCACAGTTTTGTCAAGCCCACATGTTGGTCATCGTGTGGCACTTTGTTTGGGTTTTATTTTCTTCCATTTTGTTTCCTATCATGTCCAACTTTGCTTCGCGGTCGCTCTCTCACCCGTTTTGTTTCCTCATTTCCATCTTTGGCTCGCGGTCGCTCTCAGAGCTTAAATCCTTTTTGCCACAAAAATTTCTGCTTCGGGTCATCGCAAATTTTTGTACTGTTTCTTTCAGTCGGTGTTTTGTGCGGTTCTCTGGGTGAGCTATATAATTTATATTTTTGCTGTTAGATTTTTTTTTTGGGCAAATTTTTAGATTTGTTGTCTTTAAGCCCTGGTTTGGTACTAAGGTGATTTTGAAAAAAGTGGCTATCAAAAAAAGCTGGGAGCTTTTTTTATGTTTGGTAAACATTCAGCTTCAGCTTTTTTTCACAATTTTGGGTGAAAAAAAGCCAAAAACACAAAGCTGCAAAACCCAGCTTTGAAAAACTAGCTTTTTTCACATCTGTTTTACATAAAAGTTTATCAAACACTGTAATACTGTTTTTTTTTCAAAAGCACTTTTACAAAAAAGTTTACCAAACACTCTGCTGCTTTATTTCACAGCTGTTTATTCTTACAGTGTAGCAGAAACATTTTTTTTTCAAAGCACAACAATACCAAGGGCTGGTTTAGTATTGCTGTGCTTTGAAAAAAAAGCTGATTTTGCTGTGCTGTGAGAATAAGCAGCTGTGAAATAAAGCAGCAGAGTGTTTGGTAAACTTTTTTGTAAAAGTGCTTTTGAAAGAAAAATAGCAGTATTATAGTGTTTGGTAAACTTTTATGTAAAACAGATGTGAAAAAAAGCCGGTTTTTCAAAGCTGGGTTTTGCAGCTTCTTGTTTTTGGCTTTTTTTTCACCCAAAACTGTGAAAAAAAAAAGCTGAAGCTGAATGTTTACCAAACACAAAAACAGCTCCCAGCTTTTTTTGTTGCGAATTTTTTTTCAAAATTACCACAGTACCAAACCAGGTTCAAACCAGCCCTAAGACCCGTCAGAACCCATTGGATTGGTTTTTTTTTTTCTCAGGGTGAATAGCTTATCCACCAGTTAGCACTGCGAGTGGGCAGATTTCATGGTCCTCACCACCGGAAGATCCACCTGGCACCAGGGCCGGCCCAGGCCCAGTGCAGGCAGGGCGACCGTCCAGGGCCCAAAAAAATTAGGGGCACCAAAATTATTAGGGCGGTATATTTATATATATTTTTATAAGAGTATAAATTTATAAAATTTGGTTCAAAGACATAGAAATTTAACTAGAAGTGGTGGTTTGTCATTTGAAAATAATGAGGAGGTCTTGGGTTCAAAACACCATGTGTGCTTATTTACTTTCCATTTTTTACAAATTTCTTTTTATAAGAGTAGAAATTTATAAAATTTGGTTAAAAGATCAAGAAGTTTAATTAGAAACAATGATTTTTGTTGTTTAAAATTAACAAGAGGTCCTAAGTTCGAAATGCTATGTGCATGTTTATTTTTTACAAATTTTTGTTTGGTTGTTAATTTATGTTTAGTTACTATCTAGTAGCTATGTGGGTTGTTATTTTTAAATATTCGTTTTAATTCAAGTCTAATCTTCAACAAAGAATAATATGTAAACCAAATTTGCAAATTATATGACGTGTCATCAAAATGTTTAATTTAGTGCCCATTCATTAATAATACATATCAATTAAAGACTCGAAAACATCATTATTTTTTAGTCCCATATTGACAAGGTTAGTAAATAAGAAAAAAAACATCTCACGATTTATTCAAAAACACATTCAAAGTTCAGATGAAAAACAAAACTCATCATCTATCTATTTGTAAGCCCGAAGTTTTTTTGTTTCCCTCTCTCAATACAAAATAAATTAGTCTTTCTGTGTTTCTAAATTATT
The DNA here is from genome assembly GCA_035220775.1 of Malus fusca. Taxonomy (NCBI): domain Eukaryota; kingdom Viridiplantae; phylum Streptophyta; class Magnoliopsida; order Rosales; family Rosaceae; genus Malus; species Malus fusca. The sequence goes on along the minus strand of CM069065.1, from coordinate 1,005,781 downwards.
GAGTTTGAAGTGTTTTTCTAAGTATAATTTTTTCGATGTCTTATGTGTGAAAATAAATAATTTTCTTACATGAAGTCAGGGCACTTTTTTTTACTTCGCCCCGGGCCTCAAAAATCTCTAGACCGGCCCTGCCTGGCACGTCAAGAACTTCGCTCAACCCAAACCAGGATCAAACCAGCCCTAAGACCCGTCAGAACCCATTGGATTGGTTTTTTTTTTTTTTTTTCTCAGGGTGAATAGCTTATCCACCAGTTAGCACTGCGAGTGGGCAGATTTCATGGTCCTCGCCACCGGAAGATCCACCTGGCACGTCAAGAACTTCGCTCAACCCCCAATTTACAAGGCAGGTCCGAATTTCTTTCTAACTTCAATTCCTAATTTGTGTTTGGTTGCCGAGAATCGAAGGGAAACGGAAGAGAGTGAAACGCTGAGTCTTATTGCCTACTGACTAGAAAAAAGGAGTGAAATATTATCATTTGTTGGTAACATTTTTCCTCAATCTGTTGCAACTTTGCTGTCGCTGTGCCCTTTTGTCAAACTTTGTTTTGTGTTTTTTATTTTTTATTTTCTCTGTGCAGCTTTTGTAAAATTGAAGTGGGAGTTTGACGGATCTTGATCAAGCCCGAAGTTTATTGACGAAGAGAACAACGCCTTTTGTAACATTTGTAGTCATTTACGCACAAATTCATAAAGTGGTGTTATTTTTATGGAGGATCATTGTTGATCTTTTGTATTGTTAATTTCGCAACATGTGGGTTGCTTGGAGACCACCGGGTTATATGCTTTTGTTGACTTCAATGACAGTAGAGATGTAGAGGATGCAATCCGTGAATTAGATGGTATGTTTAGTACTTGGCTGTTGATTTTTAATATGGGGTTTTCTTAGTTTGTATCATGGGAGAAGCATAAGTTCATCGGCAACGTTGTTTGTGAAGCAGTATAATTGAGCTGAACAATGAATGATGGTATCTGTTTTGAGATGCATATTTCAAAATCTTCCTTATGGGCATGGTGTTTAAATTGCTAAGGGAAAATGATGAATGAGACTTCAGAAATTTGCATTGGATTCGACTCTTTTGGCATGAAAGTACGCAAAATAAGAGAGACATGCACTGCGTTAGGTTTCGAAGACCCAATGAAGAAGTAAATGAATTTTCTCAGAGGGGGAGAGAGAGAGAGGGAGAGAGGGAGCGCAGCGGGAGACTGACCTCTAAACAGCAAAGCAGAAACGGATTTTTGTGGTGATGTCAACTGTTTTGAGTCAAATAAGCTTAGCCTTTTGTAATCATTGCTTCATTGTGGGTAAAGCAATTTCATATTTATCAAACGAATGAGGGATTACGATGTAGAGCTTTTGAATTAGGGTTCGAATTATGGATTTACAAATTGGGGATATGGAGATTAATTTTTTATTAGGGTTTTAATTTTGAGAAATGAGGATTTCCTTGGCACAAGAACATGAATTAAACCCAGACATCCTCAAAACTACAGGCAAGAAAGTTTGTTTCATATCATATTTTCTGTTTTCATAAATATGGAAGAATCCAACGTATACATTACTTAAGATTAAAGTTGGGTCTTCTTTCTGTTTTTAGGCGGGTTCACTGGACTCGGTTTGATTGCCTATCCCTGAGTATTCATGTCATGTTTTATTCTTCTTCTTTCTTCTTAAAGATGACTTCTGAGTCCTATGATTTTCAGGTACTCAATCTTCAATCCTGCGTAGTAGCACTGCACACCATCTGTTTGATAAGGTACAGGAGAAACATGCGCGCCCACACACACTGACACGGTGTCTAGGTTTTTTTGTTTTGTGTTTTTATATGTTTACAGTTGCTTCTTAATCGTAAAATACTTGCATAAATAGCTTACAAAAATAGGAGTTGTCTTTATATGATTTCCAATGAGATCATAAAATAAAGAGATTGGAAGGAATCAGTTGTCTTACAACATAACTCGTTTTGACAAAAATTTTGACGTAGTTGACAAAAATGATCATAATTACACACTTTGATGAGTTAAGTGACCCTAATTATATAAATGGTTTTTCCAACATAACTTATTTTGACAAAATTTTGACAAAATTGATGAAAATGACTATAGCTACACATTTTGATAAGTTGAGAGACCAATAGTAATGAATTTTTAGTTGATGGATCATTGATCAAATTTGATTAAAGTTGAGAGACCATTGCTATAATTTACTTTTCTAACAAAAAACTCCCAAAGTCAAAAAAGCAAACCCACTTTTGCTTTTCCTTTGTAGCACTTGTCTGCAACTTTCAATGCAGTCCATAGACATGTGATATTTCCACCGCAAGCAAACACACAAAGTCACAAATCATCCACTACCGAAAACACACGGGTCACTTCCTTGTTGCCAGCTCAAAATATGAGCCAATCACAACACATACAAGGGAAGAAAAGGGATTTGTAATTTTCGTAGATGATGGAGAGTAACGGAGATGAGAAATAATAGCACTGCAAAAGATTGACTGAAGAAACTGGTCGATAAAGTCGGTATATATTAGTTGTTGTGACTTGGGAGACAAGTCTACTGAGCTTAAAAATATGTAATTAGATTCCTATTTTCCATGGGATACAACAATTTAATCCGTCGAAGGTAGTTCATGCTCCAAGGGACCCCAATTCCTGAATTAGAGAAGTTAAATCTGAGAAAGACGAACCACCTTCTTCAACAGCCCTCATTGCCATTTCTTGATTTACAGCCTTTTCTATGGCTTCCCTCTTCACACTGGCTTCCTTCTTCACATCCAGAAATGTACCCGTACCCCATTGTTTTGCACCAACAGCAACCCCAGTTTTCAGTACCTCAGTCACCAACTTCTCATTGTAAAACTGCTCAGCCGACGCGGGGCATGTGATCATTGGCACCCCAACAGACACTCCTTCAAGGATGGAGTTCCACCCGCAGTGAGTCACGAAGGCTCCGGTTGCTTCGTGCTCAAGAATCGGCACTTGCGGAGCCCAACCTCTTATAATTAGTCCTTTACCTTCCAGTCTCTCCTCAAACCCTTCGGTGAGCCACTCTTCTTTATCATTCTTTTCTCTCCTCACAACCCAAATGAACTCCTGCCCAGAAGCCTCAAGCCCCGCTGCAATTTCTAGGAGCTGAAAGTCAATGAAATTGGTTGTACTTCCGAAACATATGTAAACAACTGAATTGGGTTTCTTAGAATTAAGCCAATTCAAGCACTCGTGCTGATCAAGGGAGGCTTCGATATCTGCTCCTCCCAATCACTGTCCTGTAATGATCTGCAAAGGCCGGTTCAAGTTCATAAAAGCTGTTAACAATGAACCCATAGCTCGTTTCCCCGCCCGCCATCGCCTCTTTAAACAACTTGGTGAATTCAGAACTTTGCTTGGGAAAAGTCGGCATTTGGCTTCTTGTCAGCTTGATCTCCACTGGAAAATTAGGAATAGTAAAAACTTCTGAATCAGATGACAGCTTCGCGTGAGGCTCATACAACACCACACTAAGAGAAGCACACAAAGCGAAAAATCCCATGCCATGAAATATGATCCTAGGAATATCAAACTTGGCAGCAACATCCGTTGCCCAAGGAAAGAACGTGTCTGCAACAAGGCAATGAGGGCGTTGTTTGTCTAAAATCTGCTCAATTTGTGGTTGAAGAAGGAAGGTGGCATTGACGAACTTTCCGTTTATCTCCCAGGTGGTAACTAAGTTACAATTTTCACATCCTTGAGGCAACCCTACTTCCTCAGTTGGGAACTTGATGACAAGAATGTCAACATCAAAGCCCAATTTCTTGCTGCTTTGGATTGCCTTGGAAAAGAGATGTGCATTGAGAGGGGTGGCTATTAGGGTGGATTCTACACCACGAGAAGAAAATAGTATGGCAATGTTTATAAGGGGTATGAAGTGGCCTTGAACCATATATGGGAAAAAGAAAATGTGAAGCTGCTTATGGGATTTAGTTTCTATGAGGATTTAACAGAATGCACAAAGCAGCTCCAACCTCCCATAATGGATGGGTGATGATTGATGAAGAGAGTTGATACTAACCACTGAGCTGAAAGATTCAATATATTACTTCGAGGCTTGGGATTTAACGATTTGTTTCTTTTTTTGAAATTCATGTTCTGCCAAGTGGCGAAGACTAAAATGGCTTTGTTATGTCATTGCGTACGTAGATCCGTTTTGTCCACATTAGAGTTTGAATTATTGGGTGAATCAATCCCATTTGAGAGATTTTTCAGTGTAACCGGTACATCGGGTAGTACATCACGTGTCACTATACAACTTATGAGATATATGTTGTTGATGCACAAAATCAGTGAGGACTTTGGTACAACAGAAAATGTCAAGTTTGTGACCTTCGCTAGATTGCTCCGGTCACTAATGTGGATAAGTATGTAAATAGATAGAGACATGGAAGCAAACACAAGATGTACGTGGTTCACCTAGATTGGCTATGTCCACAAAATAGAGGAGTTCTCATTAATTGTGAAGGGTTTATACAAGTACATAAGTTCAAGCTCTCCTTTAGTGAGTACTAGTGAATGATTTAGTACAAATGACATTAGGGATTATTGTGGGAGAATGATCTCCTTTTATAGAAGAGAGTTTCTAGCTTTGTTCTGGCCTTGACACGTGTCATGTTGTGATTGGCCTTTGATGTTGACATGTGTCGTCCTGTGATTGGCCTTTTGGTGTTGACACGTGTTACGCTGTGATTGGCCTCCTGGTTGGAGGAAAACTCTTATGGGACCTTGACGGTATAACGTTGACCGGTGCTTGATAGTTTCAGGATTGGTCAAGTATGGTACAAACGGTGTTCCCCTAAGTTCCCGAGTAAGGGATGCTCCTCGGTTGGGAACTTGCAAGATCCAAACCGTTGAGTAATCACGAAACTTCTATGTACCGAAGTGTGGTATCGTTTTACTTGCCTTATCTGTCTCATAAGTAGATGTGGCATTTTCTCTGGAAGTACTTTTCATCCATCCATGGGTGGTATCTTTAACCGATGGATATGCACAAGGTAATGTATCAATTTCACTTAAAGCTTACTTGTAGTTTCGGGCTTTGTCAAGCGCAATACCAACCCTATAGTAGGAGTCCTTCAAGTCTCTAAGCGATGAGATTTGCCAAAAGAGGTGACAGACAAAGTAAGCAATCAAAGTTCCAAGCAGTCAGTCTCATATTGAAAGTTTGATCTCGTGTTCCGACTGATTGTTCTCCTTCTCCTTGTTCTGTAAACATCAACAAGGACAAAGAAAATGACATGGAGAAAAGATGATATGAGATACTTTTGCTTTTGAAGAAATAACTTTCCACAAGCTTATTCTTGAACTGGGCTAGAGGGTTTTCTGGTTTCTTCCAGAGTATAATGTCGACTCAAGAATTTGAGGGTCAAAACAAGTCCATCAAATCAAGAGTGCATTCGACCTTGATGATATGAGATACTTTTGCTGTTGATAAAGTAATATATGAATCGACACGTGTTCTGTTACGCTTGTCTCCACATGCTTCCTTGTATCCTTCTCACTTGCTCTATCTGTTCCTCAGGTAGACGTGGTATATTTTCTGGAATCACAAGATGTTGAAGATGAGTACTTGAGAGCAATGCCAGGTAAGTAATCAGGCAAGGGGTTCCAGGCAGTTAGTTCCTGACTGGAAACTTGATTCCAAGTGTTGACTGATTGCTCTCTTTCTCCTTGTCTTTCAGGTAAGAACAAGGGCAAAGGAAAAGACATGGAAAAAACATGATATGGGATATTCTTGTTTTTGACCCTGATGATATGAGATACTCTTGCTCTGGTGTGGCTGGTTTACAGAGGTATTATTGGAGGGGAAGAAAGCTGAGTATTTCGAGAGGCTTCGTTGGGAGTGCCCTCTCAGATATGAGGAAGGGTTGAGCATTTTTGCAGGTTTTCCAGTCCATGGAGGATGGAGGTCGACATATATAGAAGTTTCCCCAACAATAGGTAGTAATGTTATTCATTTACCCTTCTTGATCATAACAATATGGTGGGAGCTGCAAGCTTCATGTGTTTTAACTTTGTCAAGCGCGATACAAACCCTATTGCTGGAAAACTGATGTTGCGTGTAAAGATTGTAGACAAATTTTTTCCAAGAAAATTTGGCTTTCGAAGTTTGGAGAGCGGTACCTCTTCGGTTTTCAAATAAGCAATCCTGTTGGGGATCTAGCTCTCGAGATTTGAAAAGCGGTGCCTCTTCGATTTTTGAGAAAGCGATCCTGGTGAGAGTCTGGCTCTCGAGATTCGGATAGCGGTGCCTCTTCGATTTTTGAGAAAGCAATCCTAGTGGAAGTTTGGCTCTCGAGATTCGGATAGCGGTGCCTCTTCGATTTTTGAGAAAGCAATCCTGGTAGGAGTTTGGCTCTCGAGATTCGGATAGCGGTGCCTCTTCAATTTTTGAGAAAGCAATCCTGGTGGGAGTCTGGCTCTCGAGATTCGAAGAGCGGTGCCTCTTCGATTTTTGAGCAAGTAATCCTGTTGGGAGTGTTTTTTCGATGTGAGTAAAGGTTGGGCATTTTTGCCAGTCTGCCTTGCCACGGAGCACGGAGGTTGACACACATAGGGACTTTCCAGTTATCAAGCAGTGATGATGTTCCTTTACCCTTGTGGGTAATGGTAGGGTAGCTGGACCTTCAAAATTCATGTGTCTAAACTTTGTCAGAGATCTTTGGCCAAGTTATCTGTGGTACCCGAAGAGCTGATGTTACGTGTGGAGATTGTCAACATATTTTACTCAGGAAAATCTGCTTCTCGAAATCCGGAGAATGGTGTCTCTTCGATTTTTAAACAAACGACCATGTTGCCCTTTCTTTTATAGGGGCACCAATTATGTGCAAGAAGTACGTTCAGAGAGTTATTGCTTGTAGGAATTTTCCCCTTATTTTTTTACTTCAGAGATTTATTGGTCTCATTTTTGCTTCATCATTTCTGAAAATGTCTGGCCCATCCGACCGTCATTTTCACTTGAACTTTGGTGAAGAGGCAGCCATGTCACCTCAAGACAACATATGGCGCTCATCCTTCTTATCCCCTACTAGTCATCTTACCATTAAGGACTCTGTGATGAAGAATGATATGACTGCTGCGGTGGTGGCCAGGAACCTTCTTACTCCTAGAGATAACAGACTATTTTCCAAACGGTCTGATGAGTTGGCTGTTAAGGATTCTCTGGCTCTTAGTGTTCAGTGTGCAGGTTCTGTGTCTAATATGGCCCAACGCCTATTTGCTCAAACCTGCCAAGTTGAATCATTGGCGGCTGAAGTGATAAGTCTCAAACAGGAGATCAGAGGGCTCAAGCATGAGAATAAACAATTGCACAGGCTCGCACATGACTATGCTACAAACATGAAGATGAAGCTTGACCAGCTGCAGGAATCTGATGGTCATATTTTACTTGATCATCACAGGTTTATGGGTTTGTTCCAAAGGCATTTATTGCCTTCGTCTTCTAGGGTTGTACCGCGTAATGAAACTCCAAATGATCAACCTTTGGTGCATCCTCCTTCTGGGATCCCAGTACTGAGACTCCAAATGATCACCCTTTTGTGCCTCCTCTTTCTAGGGCTCTACCGACTGCTGAGACTTCTCATGAGCAACCTTTGTGAAGGCTTCCTCTTGTTTGTTTATTTTGATTCATGTATATGTGCATATTTGTAACTTATCGGAGATATCAATAAATAAGTTTTACTTCATTTCAACGTATTGTATTAAATACACCAAGGCCTCCTTGACTAAGTTCTTTGAATTTTTTTCTTTTGTTGAAGCTTGTATGTTAAAGCTTTATGAGTGAAACATGTAGGTTGAGGTAGTGCTCCCTTAATTTCCCGAGTGAGGAAAACTTCTCGATTAGAGACTTGAAAGATCCAAGTCACTGAGTAGTCATGAAACTTCCAAGTACCAAGGTGTAGTAACATATGGTAGGAGTCCCCCAAGTCTCCGGTCGAGGGAGTTAACGAAGAAGATGTCTTACTAGTAGCCAAGTTTCCAAAGTAACAAAACTTCACCATTTTCCTTTCTAAGTGGTAGCTCAAAACTCCTCTTTCATGTACATTTGTTATGAAAGTTGTTAGGCCCAAAGAAGGGAAGGCTTAGGCTTTTTTTTTTTTGAATTTTGAATTTTGAATTTTGAATTTTGAATTTTCGAATTTTCGAATTTTCTTTTTTTTGAATTTTCGAATTTATTATTATTTTTTTCGAATTTTCGAAAAAATATATATATTTTTGAAGCTTTGTAGATGAAGTTTTGGTGTTGAAGCTTTGTAGGTGAAGCTTTGGAGTTAAAGCTTTGTAGGTGAAGCTTTTGTGTTGAAGCTTTGTAGGTGAAGCTTTAGAGTTGAAGCTTTGTAGGTGAAGGTTTGATGTTGAAGCTTTGTAGGTGAAGCTTTGATGTTGAAGCTTTGTAGGTGAAGCTTTAAAGTTGAAGCTTTTGTGTTGAAGCTTTGTAGGTGAAGCTTTGGAGTTGAAGCTTTTGTAGGTGAAACTTTGGAGTTGAAGCTTTGTAGGTGAAACTTTGATGTTGAAGCTTTGTAGATGAAGCTTTGAAGTTGAAACTTTTGTAGTGAAGCTTTGAAGGTTGAAGCTTTGTAGATGAAGCTTTGTTGACACCATAAATTGATTTTACTTCACATTATCTTGATCAAGAGTGTGTGAAGCTTTTGGCATTTGTAGTTGCCTTCCATTTGTTGAAGCTTTTGTTGGTGAATCTTTTGTGATGAGTTTTTGTGTTGAAGCTTTGTTGGGTACCATAAATTGATTTTGCTTCCCATTATCTTGATCAAGAGTGTATGAAGTTTTTGGCATTTGTAGTTGCCCTCCATTTGTTGAAGCTTTGTAGGTGAAGCTTTTGTAGGTGAATCATGGACTAAGTGATGAAGCCCAAATACTGAGGCCCAATATATGGTATAATAGGAGTCCCCCAAGTTTTCAGTCAAGAGAGTCTTTTGGCTGGAGACTTCAAATCCAATCCATGTGCGGGCCGAAGTGATTAAATGTCGTCCAAAACTAGTACTCGACATGAGACGGTGTTTAACGTGAAGCAATACTCAGCTAGAGGTAGCACACGTTGCGAGGCTGCTCGGCTAGAGGCAATGTTCGTGGCGAGGCGGTTGCTCGGCTAGAGGCGGTGTTCGTTGCGAGGCAGCTCGGCTTGTGGCGTTCTTCATTGTGAGTATGCACTCGACATTAACATGAGCTCATTATGAGTTAATTCTCGACATGATTCGGATCTGCTTGTTGGGTTTGTATATGGGTCTATGTATCGGGTGAATCTTTTGGCTATAGACTTCAAATTTAATCCGTGTGCGGGCCGAAGTGACTATATGTTGTTCTGAACCAGTACTCGGCATGAGGCAATGCTTAACGTAAAATAATACTCAACTAGAGGTATCACACGTTGCGAGGCTGCTTAGCTAGAGGCAATGCTCGTGGCGAGGCGGTTGCTCGGCTGGATGCGGTGCTCGTTGCATGGCGGCTCGGCTCGTGGCGTTCCTCGTTGCGAGTATGCACTCAACGTCAGCATGTACTCAATATGAGTTAACTCTCGACATGACTCGAGTCCGCTTGTCGAGTTCGCATATTGGATTTATGTGGCGGGTCCGCAGATTGGGTCCACAAGTCGGGTCTTTGAGTCGGGGCCATCCGTAGGGTCCGTGAGTTAGGTCCACAAGTCGGGCCTTTGAGTCGGGGCCATCCGTAGAGTCCGTGAGTTGGGTCCACAAATTGGGTCCGTGAGTTGGGGTTCGAGCTCAAGGGTGTCCAATCTTGTAAGTGCCCAAACTAATGGGTGTCCAAGTTCGCAGGTGTCCAAACACATAGGTGTCCAAATGAGCGAGTGTCTGAGCAAGTGGGTGTCCGGTCAGACAAGAGATTACTGTTCAGACTAAATCTTTGTCACTATAAGAATGTGGCTCATCAGTCTATAAGTTGGTAGGCTTCCTTAATCAGTGACAATGTTGATCAATAAAGCTAGCTGCTCAATAATTCCTGACAATAAATGACAGTATAAGTATGAACGTATAATGAATAAATCAAATTGACATAGTTTGGCAATGCAAAATATTGTACCATGTGCCTACTACAAATAAATAATTTATTAAATTGTGTGATAAATCACATGTTGCACAAGTGACATAATTAAAGGGCAATCACTGAATCACTAGGTAATGAATAAATATTTGCACAAGTAACCGGCTATATAAATATGTGTGATGTGGGTAGTGAAATATGAGCCAATACATGTGATAATTATGAGGTGAGCACCACAAAATGAAAGGATATGATGTCCGATTATGTCACATGGCATAGGAATAGTGATGTGCCGAAAGACCATCATCATTATAATAAAATATTTGAACACACATATATGTATTATGCAGTGTGCAGGAGCCAGTGATACATCACCACAACTTTAAATAATAAAACTATGTGATGTGCTTTGCCACGTTGTTGATAGTGATCATGTGATAAATATCACTTAATAATAAAATAATGATAGGAATGATAATGGTATGTGATGTGATAAAACAATTAAATAATGTAAATGGTGTAGTGGATGTACAGACTTTGCCACGTTTTATGGTAGTGATCAAAGTAATGATAAACATCACAAACAATAATAATAATAAAATAGTAAAAGTACGAATCTAAGGCAATGTGACCCGACATAATAAGCACATAAAAGTAATCATGTAACCTTATTATAATGACAATGGGGCACACAACCTATATATATATATATATATATATATATTAGTGAAAGTTTTGTGAGTGTTGCACTCATGTGACAAACATAATAATAAAATATTAAATAATAAACAAGTTGGTGAATTAGAAGAAGACTTAGCTTCTTCGTTAGTTTTCCAGGCATTGGTTATGCGGCAGTTTTAGAGAAATGCCTCTGGCCAATTTTCAGCACTGGTGTCTCTAGGTTGAGTGGTGATGACAGTTCGAGTCCCCCGATTCCACTCGTGGTAGCAGTGTTTCGAGTAGACGAAGGGAATTGCTTGTCGACGACGCCGACATTGAAGTAAATGAGGCCGGAGCTTGGTACATCGACTATGATCCCCTTCGCAGGAAACCAGAGGAAGAGCTCCTGATTCTCGAACTTGTCTTGGCCTGCTCGACGACGGAGATCGGCCTCGTGCTATAATCCCGGGTGAAACCATGAGAGATAGAGAGAGAAAATAGCGAGTTTCTGTTGTGTTTCCATCGCTACTGCCACGACCGAGAGCTGGAGTGGAAGACATGGGTTTTGCAGTGACTGTGCAAGTGTTTGGTTCTTGGGTTTATGCAAATTCACGGTGGAGGTTGTGAGGGTTTCACGACGGTGAGATGAAAAAAGTAGAGAGAATCGACATAACTTTTCGTGTCGTTTCCCACAAACAGCGCCAAATGTTGATGCACAAAATCGGGTCGATCTTGGACCAACGTAAATCCGACCGTGAATCACACAAACGCACAAGAACACAAAGATATATCGTGGTTCACCTCAAGTTGAGGCTACGTCTACACTGATGTTGATTCCGTTTCACTATGTAAATGAATGTTGAATATACATATAGGCTATAGTGGCTAGACCTGGCATTTTGGACCCGACTGGTTAATATTAGTATTTAGGTATATGCTTAAGTTGTCGGGTCGCTAACGGGTGAACCCATTAAATAACGGGTCACTTTGGGTCAACCCGTAGCACCCGTTAGTTGAAGATGTTTTAGTAATTTCAGTAAAGTCTTAACAACAAAAAATAAATTCTATGCAAAATAATAATAATAATAATAATTGTTAACGGGTGAAACGGATGACCCTTTAGCTTAACGGGTTGGGTTTGGGTGACCCGTTAACTTAACGGGTCGGATCGAACCCGATCCAAACCCGATAAACCGGACCCATTTACAGGTCTAATAGAGGCAGTGTTTGCTCTCTTTGCTATTCTGTTTGCTCTCCCGTTTCCCTTCTATCTGTTTCCTTTCTCCCCCCTGAGTGAGTGTAAGGGAGCCCTTTTATAGAATAAGGGTTTCCTCCCCTCTTACATGAATCATGGGCTAGGTGATGAGGCCCAATATATGGTATAACATATGTGTTAAAAAGTTAATAACTTAAAAAATAAAAAAATTCACCAGTTACATAAAAACACGTGGTGTATCACCCATGTTCCCGTCTCAATCATAAATTTCTCGTTCCATTGCCCTTATCTAGGAATAGTGATGTGACATGAGTAGAGCGTACCGTCCTACCATTGTCAAGAATCTATTTATAGTCGTGACTGTTGTCATAGTCAACAAGGTTGAAACTTACATGAAAAAACTTCGAATTGGGAGGGCGATCCTCCCAGTGAACTGACTGTACCCTAAAATGACACAACGATTCACCTATTCCAAAGCAGTCTGGTGATTAGCCTATCCCGCACTACTCAAAGCCTTCATAAACTCATTGTCGGGTTCTATCGTAGCCACCCTAGCTCTTTAATTTAAGCCCTTATATTTCCCTAAAAAGAAGATTACCAAGGTATTTGGTGATTAAGATCTATTAAAAGTTTGTATCTCTGGTGATTGAATTCTTAAACGACAGCATGAAAATTGACTAATAATAAATAAATAAAACAAGCTTTAGTCCTATATTTGATAAAGTCAAATGGATATAGAATTGTAAATGAGTCGACTCAAACCGAATAGCACCATTATGTTTAAGTTTAACTTGCTTCTCGTACGTGCCAAGCTTGAGCGAGTGTAAAAAAAGTTCAAATTCAATAATGAATTCAATATGTTTCGAACTATTTATTATAATATGTTAATATGGTCTTTCTTTTAAATAAAATTTTCTTGATAGTACATTTTAATACTAGAATATAGAAAACATAAACATTGTAATAAACTTTTTCCAAACATGCCACTTGAAGATGGAATATGATTCTCTACCTTCCTATTCTTATCCCCTTCCCTCCCGTCCTCTCACATATTGTTTTTTGTCTTATTGTCTCTATAAAAAAATCAATATAAGATGTTAACTTGACTAAACCGTAACCGTTCAAATAGGAGGGGATGAAAGGAGAGAGAGATTAGGAGGAGAGAAAATTCTCCTCCCTTGAAGATAATCACATAAATGTATATTTCATTTTTATCATTTTTTTATGGGTGGAATAATGGAAAGCTGTGTCGTCCCCTATTCCGAGCACTTAGTATCACATCACGGTCGCCACAAAAATTCTCTGGAACTTCCTTTAAGGATTTGTCCCTCTTCCTCGGGTGTTATTCTCCATACAGGCTAGTGAGAATCTTTACTTGTAAAGTTTTGTTATTGATAAGTATTCCTAACTGCTCGAACTTGCACGCTTCAAACTGGGTCTTCCCTTGCAAATCACCGCGCTTCCATTGCCAGGGTAGTACTTCGGGGTCGAGCGTCTGGCTCGGTAAAGCAGTCGGATCGTTCAACAACTAGTAGGGCCTGGTGCAGGTGATCCTCCGAGCGTTCTCACAAAATGCTCGGTCGCCACTTTGGTACTGAGGCATAACATACTCTCGCCGATGTTTGATCACCTATGACAGTTCCTACCCCTATCGGAGTCGGAAACTTCATCACTATCATCCTCTAGTTGATTGTGACAGCCATCTTCGTAAGAAATGGTCGTCTTAGTATCACATTGTAGGATGAATGGTAATCTACAATTATAAATCTGGTCATCAGGCTTGCTCTTTTGAGGTGGCTCCTAATGGATAGAGTGACATTCATCTCATCTCCCCAATTGGGTGTATCAAACTATCTTTGAACGCTATAAGTGGAGCCACATTCCTCCACAAGAGATCCCGATTGACCCCTAGATGGTCAAACGCTGGGAGAAAAATCATGTTCGTCGATCTACCATTGTTGATGAATACCCGAGTGACCTCACAATTAGCGATCTCGGTCGAGATGACCAGGGAGTCATCATGGGGTTGCAGGACTCCAAACCCATCTTCTTCGTTGAACACAATAGGTTATCCCAATAATCTTTCCGTCTTCACTGGTCGGTCCGTAGTCCCAACAGAGCAGGAATATGACACTGCCGAACATGACACCCAGACATAGGCCTTCCTTGCCCTGTTGGAATCCCCTGACAAGGTCGATACTCCAGACAATGTGTAAATCACTTTTCTATCAACTGGGTCACGACCAAGGAACAAAGTGCCAATAATATCGGCGATATATCACCGATATTATCGGTTTTTCGCCGGACCGATATTTTAATATGTATCCAAAGGGTTTTCGTCAAAATATCGCCATATTATCGATAATATCGCGATATTTTTGGAACTGGGCTACTCGGATAAGAACGCCGGAAATGGGTGTGCCGATTCCCGAGCCGATTTCGTCCCAAAAACCTTGCAAAAACACGATTAAGATCAAGATCTAAGCTACAGAGCGATTGAAAACACAACCACAATTCATATGCATGAATCAATCGAAAAGGTAAGAAGGTGAGGGACCGGGAGTTGACCTGACCACCGACAGCGATGGCGACGACGGCGACGACGAATGCGCTACCTTAGCCATAGTCCCCTAAAACAGTACAAGCTCTCTGGATTTTGTTCACCAACGAGATCAGGTTCTCCATTCTTAGCTTAGGAAGTTGGTGGCGGCGACGATGACTACGGCGTCAGAATCAGATCGCCTGGATCTGAGGCGCGCTCAAAACTTTGACGTTCAAAGACCTAGATCTGGGGCGGAGACAATGACGAAGGGCAAGGGGCGAGGTCTCTATGCGTGTGTGTGGGAGACGATGACGAGAGGCGATGTCTCTGTGCGTGTGTGTGGGAGAAGGGAGAAGAGAGATCGAGAGATCTCTGTGTGTGTGTGTGGGAGAATGGAGAAGGGAGAGAAGAGAGAATGATCGAGAGAGAGAGAGACCTCAGTCTCTGTCGGAGAGAAGAGAGAAGGATCGAGAGAGAGAGAGAGAGACCTCAGTCTCTATCTGCGTGTGTGATGTGTGTATGCGTGTGTGATCTGTGTGTGCGTGTGTGTTGGCGTGTGAGAGTGTGTGTGTGTGTGTGTGTGTGGGTGGCGTGTAAGAAAAAAAAGCATCTAAATAATTCAACTTTTACAGCTTTTACATGTACAATTTTTGATAGTCTGTGACTGTGTGTTTAAACTTCTTTCATTAATTACTACATATTTTCTACACTCACAATGTTTGCCAGCTCGCTATATAATCAACTTAAATCAGTTAAATCCATCATGCAATGCATTTCCTTCCAATTTTTTGTGATAAACTAATAGATAATTGACTAAATAAACATCCTGCAAAGTTTCGATAAAAATTTCCAATTTTTTCTTACAATTTCCGTGGTTTCCATATTATTTTTATCGATATCGATAATATCCCGATATTTCCATCGATATTTACGTGTTTCTGGATTACCGATATTTCCGATATTACCGATATTTAATACCTTGGTCACGGCAATCTAGTACTACAATCACTTTTCCCTCTCTTTTCCCTCGGTAAATTCATACTACAACAATTTTCTTAATTATCACTTAAAATAATTTATTTAGACCAAGGATAGTTTAGTAATCAAATGGTTTCTATTCCAATTCATGATTGAATTTGTAAACAACTTATATGAAATCAACATTACTCTTAACCCGATTCCAGACAATTTAGTAAACAACCTTCAAAAGATTAACCGAAGAACCAAGATGATAGAGTTGGTATATATCAGTACTTGTAACTTGGTAGACAAGTGTACTGAGCTTTAAAAAAAGTATTTAGACTTCTATTTTCCATAGGATACAATTATTTTATTTTATTTTTTGAACAAACGATATTATCTACACTAAAGAGAGGGGGTGGACTTAATCTCACAATGTCATGAGATACAATAATTTAATCTGTCAAATTTGACAAAATTGATCTTTGAAATTTCGTACTCTAAATCTTTTTACATCAATGAATTTTTTTAAAATTTCTTCCACCCTACTTTGGGACGGGAAAGGCTGGTGGAGCTTATAAAAACATAGTATTTACTTTCTGTCTTGAAGAAATGATTCATTTGGATCATTTTTTGCTTTGATTTTTTGGGAGAAAACATACTTTGACTTATGGAATTAATCCACCATGTTATGAATCTATGATAATATTCTTTGAATTCGATTTCCCTATCAAAATATCGTTTGTATAAAAAAAAATACTCTTTTTCTTTCATTTGCTATTAATTCGAAGTTTTCCGCATAGATGCCCCAAAAAAAAAAAAAAAAACACATACAAACACAAAAAGTGATGGAATTTTGGCCGAAAGTAGTTCATGCCCCAAGGGACCCCAATTCCTGAATTAGAGAAGTTAAATCTGAGAAAGATGAACCACCTTCTTCAACAGCCCTCGTTGCCATTTCTCTAAGTACCCTGGCTCTGCCCCTCATTCCCTCTGCTTCTTCACTCACCATCACTTGATTTACAGCCTTTTCTACGGTTTCCTTCTTCACACTGTCTTCCTTCACATCTAGAACTGTACCCCATTGTTTAACACCAACAGCAACCCCGGTTTTCAGTACCTCAGTCACCAACTTCTCATTGTAAAACTGCTCAGCCGACACGGGCCATGTGATCATTGGCACCCCAGCAGACACTCCTTCAAGGATAGAGTTCCACCCACAATGAGTCACGAAGGCTCCGATTGCTTGGTGCTCAAGAATCGGCACTTGCGGAGCCCAACCTCTTATAATTAGTCCTTTACCTTCCATTCTCTTCTCAAACCCTTCGGGGAGCCACTCTTCTTTATCATTCTTCTCTCTATTCACAACCCAAATGAACTCCTGCCCAGAAGCCTCAAGCCCCGCTGCAATTTCTAAGAGCTGAGAGTCAATGAAATTGGTTGTACTTCCGAAACATATGTAAACAACTGAATTGGGTTTCTTAGAATTAAGCCAATTCAAGCACTCGTGCTGATCAAGGGAGGCTTCGTCATCAGCTGCCTTATTGACTGACGAAACCGGGCCTACATGCCATGCCTTCCTCCCAAACACTGTCCTGTAATGATCTGCAAAAGCCGGTTCAAGTTCATAAAAGCTGTTAACAATGAACCCATAGCTCTTTTCCTCGCTCTCCATCGCCTCTTTAATCAACTTGGTGAATTCAGAACTTTGCTTGGGAAAAGTCGGCATTTGGCTTCTTGTCAGCTTGATCTCAACTGGAAAATTAGGAATAGTAAAAACTTCCGAATCAGAAGACAGCTTCGCGTGAGGCTCGTACAACGCCATACTAAGAGAAGCACACAAAGCGAAAAAACCGATGCCATGAAATAAGATCCTTGGAATACCAAACTTGGCAGCAACGTCTGTTGCCCAAGGAAAGAAAGCGTCTGCAACAAGGCAATGAGGGCGGTGTTCATCTAAAATCTGCTCAATTTGTGGTTGAAGAAGGAAGGTGGCTTTGATGAAATTTTCCTTCATCTCAATGGTGGTAGCTAGGTTAGCATTTTCACATCCTTGAGGCAACCCTACTTCCTCAGTTGGGAACTTGATGACAAGAATTTCAGCGTCAAATCCCAACTTCTTGCTGCTTAGGATTTCTTTGGAAAAGAGAGGTGCATTGAGAGGGGTGGTTATTAGGGTGGATTTTACACCACGAGAAGCAAATAGTTTGGCCATGTTTATAAGGGGTATGAAGTGGCCTTGAGCCATATATGGGAAGAAGAAAATGTGAAGCTGCTCGTGGGATTTAGTTTCCATGGGGACTTGACAGAATGCACAAAGCAGCTCCAACAATGGATGGTGATGAAGAGAGTTGATACTAGACAAGGAGGTGAAAGATTCAATATATTACATTGAGACTTGGGATTTAAGGATTTGTTTATTTTTTTTAAAATTCATGTTCTGGGCTGGCAAGTTGCAAGACTAAAATGGCTTTGAAGTTTTGATCCATATGGTCTTCGTTATGTCATTGCATACGTACATCATTTTGGTCGCATTAGAGTTTGAATTCTATACCAAGTTATTCGGTGATTAAGTCTATTAAGGTTCGTATCTCTGGTGATTGAATTCTTAAACATGAAAATCAACTAATAATAAAGAAATAAAACAAGCCTTAGTGCTATATTTATAAAGACGAATGGATAGAATTGTAAATGAGTCGACTCAAACCGAGTAGCACCACTCTGTTTAAGCTTAACTTGCTTTTTGTACGTGTCAAACTTGAGTGGGTTTAAAAAATTTCAAATTCAATAATGAACTCAAATTGTTTAGAACTATTTATTATAATATGTTGATATGGTCCTGTAAATAAAATTTTCTTGATAGTACATTATAGAAAACATAAACATTGCAATGAACTTTTTTTTCAAACATGCCGTTTAAGATAGTCACATAAATGTCTATTTAATTTTTCATGGGTGGACTAATGGAAGGATGTGCCTGTGTCATAACGTTTATTGTTTTTCTAGAAACAAATCAAATTGAAACAGTCAATTTATAGTGCCTGTGTCATTACGTTTATTGTATTTTATAGCAAGTATTTTTAGTAGTTTAAAAAATTAAAACCATCAAAATAATTTTTTTCTTAACGTGTCGAAACGTGTTATCCGTGTGTCACATTCGTGTAAACCTGTTAAGAGTCCATTATTAACGGGTTTTTATCGTGTGACCCAATAACGACCCGATTAGTTATCGTGTTGACTCGAAGTCTATTATTTTCA
The DNA here is from genome assembly GCA_035220775.1 of Malus fusca. Taxonomy (NCBI): domain Eukaryota; kingdom Viridiplantae; phylum Streptophyta; class Magnoliopsida; order Rosales; family Rosaceae; genus Malus; species Malus fusca. The sequence continues at coordinate 987,098 of CM069065.1, read as the reverse complement.
TATCGTTTACATATCGTCTTAACGGATCGTGTAAAAAATTGCCAACTCGGTGTACGGAATACTCTTCAAAAAAATGGGGAGTGTTGTTGGATCTTTACATGTTGTTGGGCTAAATCCGCTAGTCCATGTAGACTTGTTGAGAACAATTAGGCTTTGATGAGCCTGCTTAGCCCACCAACCCATTTTCATGTTTTGGGTGAATCCATCACATGATGTGCAGGGGGCACGTTGGCTCGGCAAGGGCGTCACCTATGATGTGCGTGACGAGGTAATATTCCTTCTTAGCACATTTAATGCTTAGCCCACAAGGGTCTAACAAACTATCAGTGAAAGTCCTAAGATCATCTCCAACTTTTGACGATAAAATATAAAAATTTAAGCCATAAAATTTTAAGGAAAAATAATGAAAAAAGACTTGAAAATTTTGAGTTTTAACGATAAAGATAAAATAAAAGGTAAAGTGAATAGTAATATGATTGACTTTTTAGTGTAAAAACGTGGTTTTTCGTTAAAGTGAACAGTACCGGGAGTTTTTCGTTAAAGTTCCCAAAATTTTAAGTCATAACATAGAAACTGTTTTTCTCCTTCAATGGTTGTGGCTTAAAATTTTAGTCTGAGATTTTTTTTTTTAGCATATAGCCCAAGATTATTAAATAATAATTTTAACCTAATTTTATTTGGTAATTTTTTTGAAAATAAAATTTATGTGGATTATCCTAATTTTTTTTTATGAACGTTTTAATCTAAAAATATTTAAATTCAAATAAGTAATTAAAAAGCATACAAATACATAGGTATTTATAAAGTTTTAAGTGAAATTTGATCAAAATAATTTTTTTAAATTACTTTAGATGTTAGATTTAATTTTGAGCCGTCAAATTTTTTTTTTCTTTTCCCGTTATATTTGATCTCATTTGATCACAGCTATTGGATTATAAGTAAAAAACAAAAAAAATTTGAAATATGACAGTTTGGTGGATCCACAATTATTTAATCCATACTTAATTTCCGGGGGGAATTTAGCCCAAGATATATTTTCTCTTTATGACTTATTTTAGCCTAATGGTTAGAGATGGTTTGAGGGGATTTTAAAACTTAAATTTTAAGTTTTATCCCATGAATTGGAGATGGTCTAAAAACAACTTCGTCCATTTAGTCTGCTTCAACACACGTAACGTCCCTCTTATAACCGATAAAATTTGATGAACACGAATAAAATTTTCATAAAAATAAAAGAACAGCGTGTGTGCCAAGGGGTTGCACAATCGTGAGTCCCACAAACGTAATTTGCTCGTCTTTCAAAAAGCATTACCTCACTCGATATCTAGTGAGTGAATTTAATGACTGATTCATGCGGTCCTGGTAAGTATCGCATATGGTCGTTCCCATCATCATTGGACTTTTACTTGCTTGCTTGTCTAGTTTGACAGCCCCCATTCCGAGCGGCAACAATTCTCTGGAACTTCCTTTAAGGATTTGTCCCTCCTCCTCGGGTGTTATTCTCCATAGACCGACTAGTGAGAATCCTTACTTGTAGAGTTTTGTCGTTGATAAGTGCTACTGGCTGCTCGGACTTGCACGCTTCAAACTGGGTCTTCTCTCACTCGGTAGAGCGATCAGATCGTCAAAAATTGCTAGGGTCTGGCGCAAATGAATACTTGTAAAGTTAAACATGACATGTTACATCTATTAAATATAAAACAGTTATTCAAGGAAACTCTCTCTCTCTCTCTCTCTCTCTCTCTCTCTCTCTCTCTCTCTCTCTCTCTCTCTCTCTCTCTCTCTCTCTCTCTATATATAATCACAAAACCAAAAACCCCCTCATTGGTATGTTGCAGGATTGTAGCCACCCTCCCTAGCTCGCCCGCGGTACTCCTCTGGATAGTTCTCCTACATGAAAAATTACTAAATTGATATGAATAATCATGTTTTAGTTTGATGTTCTCAGTTAGTATTCGTAATTTTATTTTTCAAATTGATTTTTTAGAATAATGTGTGTGTGTGTGTATATTTTTTATCCAAGTGGCACAAATATTGTGGGGAAGATGTCCACATCGATAGATAAAAGAAGAAATTGAAAACGTTGTATGAATTTGAAATTTGACGAAAATTTGAGAGTGGAAAATGTAATTTATTCATAGATTATTGATATAATTTGGGATCATATGGAAGAGGAATAATGTAAGATGAATTTTTTTTTTTAACAAACGATATTTTCTACATTAAGAATGAGGAGTGGGCTCAGACTGACAATCGACTAGCAATAATATGATTCAATCTTAACGTTATCACAAAGGATGGCCCCACACACCCATCCGAATCAAGGGGAATTGCCGCAGCTGAGGCGGGAGGTAGTGGGGCAACTGGGTCATTGCATGATCTCATCTGTGATCGATGAGAGATTTTTCAATGTGATCAACACACGAGATGATACATCACATGTCATTATACAAGTAATGAGATATGTGTGGTAAAAATTTAATAACTTTAAAAATAAAATTTCTTACCACTTACATAAAAATACATGATATACTACTAGTGTTCTCGTCATAATAAAAAATTTCTCGTGACCGACCGAGCCTTTTTTCCCCACTTGGTATCCAACAGGGTACGTCCGCCACGTTTGAACCGCGTGGCATCCAATCACAGCCGTCGATATCACCGTGTTTGACCTTCTGATACCAAAGTAGTAGTCACTATCCATTGGACCCAGTCAGGTCAGGTGGTGGGATCAGATCAGCCCACACTTCTTAGATTGATTAACATTAACGCTAACACTAGCATTAGGATTAGTTTATTCATTGGTGCTGATAGAGAAAGTTGAGAAACAGCTACGCTATTTCTAAACCGTGGCCGAGAAACTGACTTTTGTATTTCCCCTGGAATCTCCTTTTCAAAAATAAAAATAAAATTTTAATGAAAAGTTATTTGTACTGTTTACTTTAATAAAAAATTATATTTTTACATTAAAAAATCAATGATAGTACTATTCACTTTATCTTTTATTTTGTTCGTTAAAACTCAAAATTTTCAAGTTATTTTCATTAATTTTCTTAAATAAAAATGTATAAAAATATAAATTAGCTTAAGGACCGCATTTGTAACGTGGAAACTTTGCTTAAAAATGGAATACAAATATTAAAGAGCTTATCCCATTCGGGGATGTGAACTTTCCACGAAATAATAATCAATTTAGGCATGTCTACTACGCATCGAGATGAGAATGAATGCGTACGAGCTAAACATGTCTTTTCTGATTATTTCATATTGTCGTTTTGTAGGTATGTCATGCCCAAGAGCAACAGGACTCAAGGAGGAGCTACAATGGGCTTAGAGGGGGCGGATGCCACCATTGAGATTTTTCTGATTCAGCTCAAACTGATATGGTTCTGCATCAGCAACATCCCCATTGAGATTTTTCTGGTTCTGCTCAAACCGTTCTGGTTGTTAAGTTTTAAGTGTTTGTTTGCATATATCTTTTCATAGAGAAACAATAACACAAGAATACAAGATATATAGGGCAAGGTGTGATCAACACACTGATCACCCTTGAATCACTCCTACATGGCAGCTCCATAAAACAAGGAGCAGAAAGAAGGTAAGGCAAAAAGCTTCTAACCACCATAGAAGTATGGGAAAGAAGATACAAGATCTAACTAGAAGTAAAGTGACAACTACACCCTAATCATCAACCTAACCAACAGCTCTAGATACCCACTCTTGACTTTTATTAGACGATATGGGGTGACTGATGCTGCATATGGAATACCTACTATTGACTTTCAATACTGGTTCTGCAGCAGTAGAGCTGGGTAAAAAAAAATTAAAAAAAAAAAGGAAGTATAGTGGGGGACCGCTTGTCCCCACGGTCCACCCCTATTCCATCCCCATTTCATTTTTATTTGCCTTTGCCAATCAGACAGTAGCGTGGTGCTGCTTTGCCCCCAAATTCCCAGCAGCTTGAAACAGAACGGAACAGGAGCAAAGGTGTTTTTCCCAGCCAGTGCAGTGTAGCCACGCCAGCAGCCAGCCACTCTCTAGTCGACATATATATATTTAGGTAAATTTTTTAATTCCTAAATCTATAATCCCTAACCCTAATTAATTATTTAAGACGAATTTTTGTTTAATTGGTATAGAAATATAGAATCATATGGTAATGCACTAATATGGTTATTGGTTATTGATTATTGATATGAATTCTATGATTATTGAATGAAATTATGAAATTACAAATTCTATGAATATGGGTATACATTTATTCATATGATTAGTTGAATTAAATGTTTATTTGTTGAATAATTTGTATGCTTATTGGTATTGGTTAATTGAATTGTTGGTTGGATTAGTTATTAGGCATTTTAGTATAGTGTTTAGTAAATTCTTAGTAAATTCTTGAGCTTTTTAATTATGACTTTGTTGTTTGAGGATGCCCCCCATTCACACAAATCTCTGGCTTCATCCCTGATAGGACTCGTCCACTTTTGTTTTCCTTTGATAGTTTATAAACATAAATAAGAATGTTACTTAGTTCACTACGGTTTAGTAGTATTTCTCTTCACTTGCAAGTGAGAGGTCTTAGGTTTAATTCTTGCCGGATATTCCTCAATGTTCCGACTATTCACGGAACGTGAGAAGCAGATGAATATGCATCTGCTTCTTGGGAATCCTACAAGATTCATTCATTCTTTTTCTCTGACAGATGTTCATCAGTTTATCTAGATTCGAATCCTACTGAAAAGTTCATTAGAGATCATACATTGTTGAAGAAAGAACAAGATGTTTATGATTTATTTCGTACCTTTCGCTCAATGATAAAATGAGTCAGATTTTACATGATCGAACCTATAAGACTTAAGGAATGATAGAAGGGAATAAAAAAAGAAGGATAAAATAATTTAAAAAAAAATGAAGTAGAAGAGCCCAGATTTCAAGTGAATGAAAACGTGATTGAAAAGAGGAATCCTTCTAGTAGTATTGGCCATTTGTCCTACTTTCCTCCACATTTTATCAAGTGGTCATGCTAGAGACATAAACAACCATAAATAATTATGAGATGATATCTTTCCAAATCGGATAAGAGAATTCCTACCATCTATTGTTTTTTGTTTTAATTAAAGAAATAATTGGAAAATAAAACAAGAAGTACAAAAATGAGTAATGAACCCCAGTAGAGACTGGTACAATTCAATTCAACACTTTATTCGTTCAGGTTTGATTGTGTCATAGCTTTATGTTTCGGATTAGGTTTATCGTTAGATGAACTGCATTGTTGATATTGACCTTAAAAAAAGTGAATTTGAACCACATTATTGTAGAATTGTGAGGCTTAGCCCACTCCACTACCCCCAAGTGTAGATAATATTGTTTCATAAATAAAAGAAAGAAAAAAAGAATGACACACATTTCTTGTTGATTCATTTCTCTTAAGTAAACATGTCTTAATAGCCAGCGCTTCCATGAGAGTTCTTATTCCGTACTTGGAAAAACGTTTAATGCCTTGCCTTTTGACTGACTTAATGCATTTAATAACAAGTAGAGACTGGTACAATTTAATTCAACACTTTGTTCGTTTGGGTTTGATTTTGTCATAGCTTTATGTTTCATATTAGGTTTATCGTTAGATGAATTGCATTGCTGATATTGACTCTAAGAAAAGCGAATTTGAACCACATTATTGTAGCATTGTAAGGCTTAGCCCACTCCCCTACCCCCTTAGTGTAAATAATATTGTTTCACAAATAAAAGAAAAAAAGAATAAGAATGACACACATTTCTTGTTGATTCATTTCTCTTAAGTAAACATGTCTTAATGGACAACGCTTACGTGAGAGTTCTTATACCGTACTTGGAAAAACGTTTAATGCCTTGCCTTTTGACTGATTTAATGCATTTAATACAAGAGCCTTGCTGGAAAACTATACAAACGTAGATTCCCATTAGGGAATGTTTGGTACATGAAAAATAATTCAGGAAAAATAATTTTTCATGTCCGTAACTGAGGGATTGGAAATACATTTTTTTTTTAAAGATAAGAAAGTAACTATATAATAGAGAGACAAATTCGTATTTTTAATTTTTTGATATGGATAAATTTGGAAAAGAAAATTTGAATATAAAGAGTTGAGCATAATTAATTATTCATTAATGAGGATATTATTGGATTGTAATTGTAAAAAAATAGGCAATAACTGATGGGTGTGTTTTTTATCACCACTCTCGAGTGATGGTAATGATCACCATCTTATTTATCATCACTGGATAAGTTTGAATTTTGAAATTTGTGTATACTCACTACACAAATCTTAAAATTTAAGTTCATCTTCTATGATAAATATGTGGTGAGTAAAAATATTCCCACAAATGATTGGAAAAAAAAATGAGGAAATGCAAACCCTTCATCCCTCGTGGGTTTGGTTTCCCCACAACATTAATTACATAATTTTTCTCACGGCATATTTATCAAAAATGGGAAAGATGGTAATTTTCATTCCCAATCTTCATTTCCCGCATACCAAACATAGCCACAGTGGTTGAAGGTGCAGAGATATCAAAAATGGAGCAGCGGATTTTGTGGCGTCGCATGTGGGTGCGGAGATGTGCGACTTAGTTTGGGTTGAACGACCCCCATCTTCATTTGTTAGTATCTTAAACAAGGATGGCCTCCCGTGTCCTCCAAACTAGATCTTTGTTTTGATGGGATTAAGGTGACTTGGGGTAGTATTTTGGGTCTTTGTTTCTACCTTTTTCTCATTATGCCTGGTGATTGTTGGTCTGTGATGACCTTCTGTAACTCTATTGGCTTCGGCCCTAGTAATGATATTTTCCAGCTTCTTTAAAAAAAAAAAAACATAGCCACAGTGTAAATCAAGGGGGAATGAAATAAAATGGTATTGCCATGGCCTCATATTTCAACATTTCCAATATATTGAAAAAATAAGTGAATTTTTGAATTTTCTAATATGTATTTTATGCTTTCTTGAAGGAATTTATCTATGTTTTATTACGATCTCTAGGTCTCAAAAAGCACACATAATGATAGTGTATATATAAGAGCGATTTTCTTTATAAACAATAATACGTGAACACATAAATTAATCATATTATTGACACACTCTTTAAAAGAAGTATATCCTATTCTTATTACGAGACTGTCATATGCTAGTGCGTGAACCATGTGTTAACCAATAACTAAATCCACCTTGCCACACTCACCCGCAAATTCGATACAACAACGTGGTTGGAGTCGGAACTAAGGGGAGGCTCCGAGACTTGAGCTGAGGACCACGAATCATGAACGTGACTTGAACTACGAACTTGAGATTGAAAACAAAAAACTCACTATCGAAAATGCTTAAGCGTTATCAAATTGGATCTTTGTTCTCTTATCATTTTTTGACGGATATTATCTCGAACTTGATACGAAGTAAAATATAAGCTAAAATCTTAACGCAACATTGGAAAGTTGGTGAAACCGACAAAGATTTAACAAGCACCGTTGCGTATTAGTTTGGCCTCATACTGGTACACGTATACGAGTAGAGTCGCGACACGTGGGACACACACGTGTACGCCGGACAATGACCGAGAGCGACTTCTTTGTTTAAGAGAAAACGAACGGGTCAGATAGGGCGGCTTGGCCATAATAGGAGCTGGACGCGGGAAATTGGCCAGTGGAGCTTTCTATATTTCCCCATTTCCCATTTTACCCTTCCACTTGCATTCTTCTAGTTCTAGGATCCCGTTCGTTTTAATTTTTTTAAATAATATAAATTTGGGTCCTCTTTTACCCATGCAACATAACAACATGCACCAACAAAAATAATATATTATTTGCTTCTTTCTTGTGAGTGGATGACAGAAAATATATCTCACACCAACCAAATCGATATACTATTCGAAATTCTTGAGAAATTTTTTGTGTGACGGTGACCTTGGACGGAGCTAGAAACACTTTTTAATCGGATAATTTTAAATGATAAAATTAATTTGAAAATTCGATATAGTGTTATTAGCTTACTGTTCAATTACATGATTGTGGGTAATTAGTGTTTAGAACGCTAAAATTGTCAACCATTAGCTAATGAAAAGAGTTACATGACTAAAAAGAGTGAGAGGGTAAAAAAAGTATAGAATGTGAGAGTAATTTAAATTTTTAGTTAGATCAAATTTTCATCACAAAAAAAGTTGAGTGGGCCTTCAGCTGCCCCCAATGACCATATGCTGCCTCCTCCAATGACCATATGCTGCCTCCAATGGCCATATGCTGGCCCCAATGGGCATACGCTGCCTCTGTCCTTGACGGTCACCTTGCTACATAATTTTGTTAGTTTACATGTTATAAAGAAACGATGAAGTTAATATTTTACATGATAAGATTTGTGTTGAAAAGCATTTCTAATTTTTGTGTTCATTTTGAGTTTTTTTTTTTTTTTTTTTTTTTGGTCATATTGACGCCTTATTCATCAGGCAATAGTATAATCTTATTTTCTACCATTCGAAAACAAATGACGTCCCTTGCGGAAGCTAGAAGTTGTACACGCTCACCTCTAGGCTCCCTCATTGCCTGGAGGTGGTAAGGAGCATGACAACGTGTACCTCTCAATTTGAGCTTATTTTCGTGACGGTTTTTTATGAGAACAACTATTTTAAAGAGTGAAGAGAAAGAAAAGGGACATGAGCTACTTTACTTTTACGAAAATTTGCACATTAAAGAGGTTAGTGGCCCTGAATTGGCAAGGCATCCCAGACCATGAGAGGCAGCTTTTGTCCAAATGGAGGACAATTTAAAGGCAAAGGAAGCAAAATGCTTTTGAAGCATTCTTTTTATATAATGGCTTTTATGGCAAATCATGAGAATCACTATATTTGTATAAGATACGGGTTTATATCATCAAAATGACAAGAACTTTTTTGCATGCGGGGATGAATCTAAATTTTTAATTTTTCTTCCTTAATATTTGTACCATCGAGTGGTTCATAAAATTATTAATTAATTTTATACATAAAGATATAATATATTTTTGTGAAGCTTACATAATACTCGTAACGCAAAAGAAATTAAAATCCGCAACCAATAGAAGCAATTGGACGGCGGCATGCTGCTAATATGCTGCATGTGGGTAAAACGGCGGTCCCACCGAACCTTAAAATAAGCTTTGTCAGGTTTGACCTTTTCTCAATAATGACGATTACCACGTCAGAACCAAATCTAGAACAATGAATCCGGATTCTAGTCGGATCCTCTATGTGAGAATTATGAGAATTCATCAATTGTGTCCGTTCATCGTAAATCGTACGATAAGAAATTATTTTAAATATTTTTATTTAAAATTAAACACAAACAGTATTAACAAAAACTGATCGAACAAACACGATTGACGAATCTTCATGATCCTCACCAAAAGGATCCGGAGAGGATCATGTTGGTAGAACAACTAATCCAATGCCAAACAAACATTAGGTGCAAGAGTCTACGAAGAGTTTTACTTTTGAATCTTTTTAGCATTTTTTGGTATTCCTATTCACTTAAAGTAATAGGTCTTAACTCGATTTTTGTCAAAAGCGAGTTCCAACAAAATTATTAGGATGATGTTGTTGACACACCCAACTTCACATCTCACACACTTTTATTAATTTTATATTGTTGAATCGAATGAATTGAACAAAATTAATAAGAGTATGAGATATTAAAAAAAGTATATTGATATCACTACTCAATTAATGAGAAAAGCCTTTTGTGAAATTTAGCGCATTTTTCGCATTTTATTATTGATAGTATCTTATATATTAAAAAATAAAAAATTAAGAAAAATCAATTATTCCTTTTCTCACTTTAATTTGTTTAAGCAAAAAGGTAATAATCAAAGAAAAGCACGAAGGGCATTTCGGTAAAAGTGAATGGCAAAATTGTTTTATACGCGTCTCTGTGAGGCCCCATATTTCCCCCATTACCGACCCTTCAGTCCTTCATAATATCCCCCTCCCCATTTCTCTGCTCCCATCGCCCGTCCAAACCTCTCCTCTCCTCTCCTCTCTCTCTCTAAAAACCACAACTTTTTCTTCCTTTCTCTCTCTAGAGAAACCACACCCTCCATTTTTCTTTCTTTCCATCTATCTATATCTCTGAAAAAACAGAAGAAAAAACAAAGAGAGGAGAGCGATCGATCGATCGATCAGAATTTGAGTGAAAAAAATGGCACAGAGAGCGGAGAAGGAAGAGACGGAGTTCAAGGTCCCCGAAACTCTAACGCACTGCGTCAACAACTGCGGCGTCACCGGTAATCCCTCCACCAACAACATGTGCCAGAAGTGCTTCAACGCAGCATCGGCCGCCGCCACCACCTCATCGTCGTCTTCGTCCGCGGCGATTTTGAAGTTTTCTGCAGAGAAAAGTCCGAGATCTACCTCATCCTTCAGCTTCGAGGCCCCGGCCGAGACCTTCCGGAAGACGACGGCGTCGGAGATCGCGAGATCGGACGAATCGCCGAATAGGCGCGTGGTCAATCGGTGCTCCGGATGCCGGAGAAAGGTCGGGTTGACCGGATTCCGGTGCCGGTGCGGCGAGCTCTTCTGCTCCGAGCACCGGTACTCCGACCGCCATGTGTGCAGCTACGACTACAAGGCCGCCGGTCGCGAGGCCATCGCGAGAGAAAACCCCGTGGTCAAGGCCGCGAAGATCGTCCGGCTCTGACCGGTTTGACAATTATACATCGATTGAATTTGTAGAAATGGAAACGACTGAAAAAGTTTCGGAATTTCCTCGAGAAAATTTGAATAGGTATTTGTGGATCGATCGGTTCTCATGGCGCGTCTCTCTCCCGGAGATCATCAGCGGTCGTTTAGACGGAAGAGCAAAACGGAATTTAGAGATGGAGATAGATCGCTTCGTTAATCAAATTCTCTCTGAATTTTTTTGTAATTTTAATTATATTTTTGTGCTCTTATTTTTATTTTTTGTCGTGGATTGGAAATGATAAAAAATATTGTGATGATTTACGATATTCGATGTGTTCGTTGAATGTTCAGCTTTTTTGTAATTTTAATATGTTTTATTCTCCCCGCAAACTTTGAGTGGCAGTTGAATGAACATTCCAGGAAGGGACAGGGTGTTTTTCGTCATTTAATATTCGCAACTGGAAATTCAGTTGCCGATGGTGGGAAGCAGTGGGGTCCGTGGAATGGACACGAGATGAGGTTTTACATTATTAATTTTATCGCGATTATTTCAATAGACTTCAATATATCGTTGGCATGTTGGCGAGAGGGCCTATGCGAAGCTGACGTGTGCGCGGTTTTGACTGTAAAAGCTGTAAAGCGGTGGAAGTGAGGTGAAAGGAACATTTGCGTGCGATAATTGCTCGCTGTTTTTAATATAAAGAGTTTGTTTGAATATGGTTTTAAAATAAAAATAAAAGCGTTTTTATTCATTTTAAAAGCTCTTTCAAACGAGTTCAAAGCAACGTGTGGCGGAGACCTCGGGGGCGATGAGATGGACGGCTGAGGTTGAGTGTTGGTGGGCTCGTAGAATAGAATAGAATCGATGACGTGGGGATGGGTGCGCGTGGCGTGGATGCATATCAATTGCGTTGTGTGGTGGGGGCCATGGTGGGTGTGGGGACCACCCGTTTCGTGACCTTTGAGTGACATGAAAAGTTGTCAGGAAGGTCCATGTATATTTTTTTTAAATTTGTTAATGTGAATGTGTATGCATGCATGTGACATCGGACGACTCGGAGGCTGTTGAGTTTTGTCTTCATTGTTTTTAGGAGGGGGGGGGGGGTTGAGTTGGTTGGAAGCTGGACTTGGAAGCATAGTTCTTATCTTCTTAGTAGAAAATGGAAATGTAATTTAGTAAATAGAGATATAAGGTCAAATTGCAAGCACCAACCTCAACATGCATGGTTGGACTTGGCGGGTACTACACGAAAGCCTGTTCCCCATCAAATAATCCATCATTAAGAGCTAAATTTGACAATAATCCCACAAATCCTTCAGAAATAAGAAATAAATAAGTAAAACCCTTGTATTTGTGTCGTAGGAGCTTCTTCTGTTAAGATAGAGTCTGAAATTGTGGTCTATCGGTAGCAATAAGTAGCATCTTGTTTTATGGTATGAGGGGAAAAAATTGACAATGATTTAGGGGAAGGGGAGTTTCGAGCCCGAAATGGATGGATAGAACTCCAACACTTTATCTACCAAGACATTGGACCGTTTAGTGATATTAGAGATGGAGAGGCAACTAATACTTAGAGCTAGTTTGGTAAGGGCGGCGGTAGCAGAGTTGTTAGAGGTCGGGGTTGTGGTTGTAGTTGTGGTGGCAGTGGTAGGATTGTGGTTATGGTGGTGTTGGTGGTATTGGCGGCCATGATGATGGTGATGGTTGTGGTTGTTGTGGATACAATTGGGCAATTATAGTTGTGATGTTGGTGGTGGGAACATTTACTCACGATTGCAATGATGTTGGTGGTATAAGGTTATTGTTTGTAGTGGTAGATGGTGGCAATCACTTTGTTAAGCTATAAAATGTGGGGTGAAATAAACTAAACCGTAGTGCCAAGTAGCAGGAAAAAAGTTTGTAGTTGACTAGTTGAGGATAGGGCAACTCGAGTTTGATTATGCAGAAAAATCCAATAATTTCCATAACAAATTTCTTAAAAGATGTCTAAAGATAAAACGGAGTCATAAAGATGTTAATGTCTTACATTAGTCACTAATCAAATGTGCTATGTAATTTAAAGGCCAAGGCATAACCACCCTAAAATGTGCATGGTACTACCTCTACCTCATCACGGTTTCTTATCAGCACTGTCGTGAGAAGAGGGGCGGCACGGCAACGTCTCAGTTTTAGGCACCATCTGGCTGGCTAAAAGGGTTGGCGATCTCATCTGTACCATCTGTCGGCGACACAAGCATTACAGCGGTTCCCCTGCAAACCTGACACCATAATATTGCACACTCAAAACTTGTTGTACAGCACCTGAGCAAAATAACCAGTAATATAATACTAAATCCAAAAGAAGGAAACACACACAAGCGCTAATGAATTCCCAAAAGGTATTTTACTTTGCCGAATAGCTAAAAGCTTTGGATAGTTCACTGGGCACAAGCACTTTGCCAAATAGCTAAAGCAGGAACTGAGTTTCTGATTTAGTGGAAAAATGCATATGGAGGATTATATGGATTGGAAAACTAGTTCCGAGACTCACTTTGAGTGGAAGCTTGTGAAGCTTAAACCGAAAAATACGGCCCCTTCAATGGCAGAAGAAAGTTTGAGCAATTTGCTCAACAAGGAGAAAACAGAATATGCAAAGCAGCTTTTAGCAGCCGATTAAATGATGGATTTGTAACAGAAATTCCACTCACTATACCAAAAGAAGGAAGGACCATAGACAAGTATTTGAGTAAGATTAATGGACTCGCAGTCTTTGTCATGGCAAAATTGGCACTTTTATTCTCAAGGACGGTACTAGTTGGACTATTGTCTCAAAAATAGGTTGAAATTTGAAGTTGGCTACTAGATGGGGAAAGGAACTGAGGTACCAGTCATATAACTAAATTACATCAAGAGACAATATTGAAGATGAAGTTATATGTGTCAAAGTGCCCACAGATTCATGTCACATTATGTTATAAAAACCATAGTTGTACGATGACATGATGCATTAAATAAAGCCAAGAAGTATTGGTCCGAAGAGTAAACAAGAAGTATACAAGTTTGCATACTCTTAAGATAAGTCACTAACCCCCCAAAGGATCAAATGAATTTTTCACCTTTGAGAAGTTTCAAATTATGAGCAAGCGATGGGTAGTCATGTGTGCATCATCTGAGAGGAATTTAAAGGATGACCAGCCCTAGAATTGAACGAGCAGAACTTTAACAACATTTGAAAGACTTCAAAGTGCAACTTAGTGATGATTTTGCAGATGAGTTCTCTATTGATAAAATGCAAGAACCATGCCAAAAGATTAAGTTCATCTAGCCATGATCTTTTATGCTTAGAAAAGTTAGCATGTTGGTCCCGTGCCCAACAGAAAACTTAACACTAAAAAATAAGCTCAGGTTTCGCCCTAGGTGCCTCAACATTCCATGATATGCTATAGAGATAAGAAAAGTACCCAAAAGGCAAACTATATTCAAGAATTAACAGAGTTTTTAAGCAAGATTCCAACCCAATTGAACTTGAAGTTTCTGTGCTTTAGTTATATGAAGGGTACTTTGCACCCTTGTTTTGATTGTACAGGTGCACTTGTTTCCTTATTCTTCGGAGCAGTACCCTACTGATCATACAAGTGGACTTGTTTTCCTAATCTCAGAGCTTGTCCCTATGGTTGGATCAGCTTGGGGGGTATTCCCCTAATTCTAGTCAAATATAGTTGACTAATAAAGCAAGGAGATCCAAGCCATTTTCTTAATATGCTAAGCTTCTCTTGGGTCTGGTGATTATTCTTTCTTTACTAATTTTCCCCTTAGATTTTCACTTCTCCTCTTACTACTATAATCTCACTGCTGTGATCAGATAATCAGAAAGTATCACAACCAGGCATACCATATATCCTAACAAATTTAGGCATAGTTGAATGCTACTAAACCAGCAGCCAAAATTTATGTATACATGAAGTTCCTGTGCTGTTTTTTTAAAGATCCTACTACAAAGATATACTAGAAGAATACATACTATGAGGCCAAGGCGCCTGGTCTGATCAGTGGTCTTCAATGGATCATCAGAATCTGCAAAGCAAGGGAAGGATTCTCAAGTCAACTAAGCATTCACTGCTGTAGGAAAGTTCCAAAATCGTGATGTTTAAACACACACACATCGTGAACGGTTTCCGGAATGCTGTGAAACATTTACCTCTTAGAAACTCCACTGCTTCATCTAGGACAAGGTTTAACAACTGGTCATATCCTTTCAGAGTCCCTGTCACTGTAACCAAATTCACAACAGAAAATCAAATTGTGCGTATAAAATAGGTCAAAGGAAAGTTTTTTTTAAAAAAAACTCCCATTAATATTTTCCTAACTCGCGCGATGTAAATCCTGGTGACATTAGTTTCTCTTCAGTGTCACCACATATCCTGGATCATATCATAACAGATTTACTGTACAACCTACAACGGGTGTGGATTTCTACATTCTAAATCTTCGAGGTTGTTTGATTTGGATCTTGAAACCTCCTATTTTGTGTTTAGATAGAACCAAAAATTGCTTGAAGTATGACACCCTGCAAGAAAAACACTTAACTAACCCTATCGCTACCGCTAATCAAATAACCAATAACCAACAACAATGTGCACATAATCCAGAATCTAAAATTAACTAACTAGAATTCATTTGAAAAATTCGGCAAAGTATAATAACCTTGCCTCCCGCCGGTGAGCTTGACTTGGACACCTTTGTCCACAAACTTGGCCAGGTCCAAAACTGTTTCTTTCCTCCCTGACTGAAACAAAAAACACAATTTCAAAATATAATCAAATTCTTCAGCTTTTTTTAATTTTTATAAATCTTCGCGGGTTTCAAAATTACCATTTTTATTCAGCTCCGTTCGGTTCAATTCGCCGATGAAGCTCTCCACTCAAAAACCCTAAAATGCTATAAATTTTTGGGGGAAAAAAAACAAAAAGTTAGACAATTGGATGAACCAAATGGGAGTCCATCAAGTGAAAATTGAGTATAAAAATGTATAAACATTTAATCAAAACCTAGGGTTTCTGAAAACCCCAAAAGAGATCGAGGACTACTTTAAGAAATTGTGTACGACAAATTACCAGAAAAATTAACAGAAAAAATTATAAGATTTAAAGAGAAATACTGAAGAAGTGACGCATACGAGGGTGAAAGTCAGTACCTTTATCTCTGTGATTTGGAAAATTAGAGATATGAGACAGTGAAGAAGATGAGACGCTTTGGCAGCTTAGCGGGAGCTTTTAGATTAGTTCAGGGTTTTGAGTTTTTATTTTTTATTTTATTTTATTTTTATATATACAAAAGGAGGTTTTTACCGATCTATCTATTTATAAAGTTGAACTGTAATTGATTAAAATTAAAATTCATAAGAAAAATTAATGAATCGCTAAGACTTCTTTTAAATATTATTTCTAAATAATTTAGCTAAGGGGGTGTATTCAATTGGGATTTTGAGGGATTTTAATTCTTTTAATGAATCTAGGGGTATTCAATCAGGATTTTAAGTGATTCTCTAAAATTCTAGGTGTATTCAATTAGAATTTTAAGATAGTTTATTAAAATCCTTAGAAATCCGGGTGTATTCAATTAGGATTTTAAAGAAGTTTATAACATTCCAGGTGTATTCAATTAGAAATTGATTTTAAAGAATTTAAGAAAGTTGAGGAATTAGAGGGAATTAGAGAGATTTCGTAGTGTATTTTAAACATCCACAAATCTCACCTCTTCCCATGAGATTTCGAGGGAATTGAATCAAAATTTTATATGGAATCTCTACAAATCAATTAAACTCCATAAAAATCCATGGATTTATAAATCCATTAAAATCTCTCATATTCTCAATTGAATACACCCCCTAAATCACACATTTGCAAAAAAGAATAAAAAAAAATTTCGGTACTAAAAAAGTTTAGGTGATGGAAGATTGCATAATTAAGTATAGAACTCAAAACAAATATGTCGTCTTCTCATACTATAATATGAGGATATTTTTACAACCAAAAAAATTATTCAAATCCAAAGTTATATTATAGTATTTAGACCAGCAAAACAACGGCTCGCATGTTTAATTTTTCGTAAAACATTCGCAAAATTGGGTTAAGAATATCATCACATTGACATTCCTTTCATGTTAAGTGAGAGGTCTTAAATTCGAATTTCGTGGATAACGAATTCAATACCAAATTAGGCTACCCATTATGTGGCTTAGCCAAACTCTCTCTTCTCTTAATGTAAAAATATCGATGTATGAAAAAAAATTGTTATCCTAAATTTGGGCTGCGGTGTTTAGTTGGGTCCTGCCCAGTTTTTCCAAAACAAACCCAATTAAAGGATTAAAAGCAACTAGAAAGACAAAATTAACCTTGCATCTTTTTCATAATAGTCAAGACAGTGATGTAGTTTTGTGAAAACATAAGGGTATTTAATGAAATGTTCATCAGTATATGATCGCCCCATCGCTAAAGCCCTAGGGCTTATTGAGCAGCCGACGGAGAGCAAGTTCATCGCAGCAGGGAGCCGGAGGTGAGCTCAGAGCTTTAACAATGGCGGAGAAGGGCCGCGGCAAGGGAAGAAAGGAGGAGGTAGTTACCAGAGAGTACACCGTCAACCTCCACAAACGCTTGCATGGATGGTAAGCCCTCAGAATTTTACTGGTATTTTGTTCTTGGTTTAGATCTTAGTTTAAGGAGGTTAATTTGATTTTGATCTTTGTTTTTTAATGGTTTTATTTTGTGGGGGATGTTTGAGCTAAAAGTGATGAAATAATTGTTTTTTTCATTGCATTTTTTAATTTATTGGGTCATGGATCAAAATATAAGCTTTGGAGTGAGATAATTAGGGTTTTGAGCAGCTTTATCAATATTTTTTTATAGCTTCTTTCATTTCCTAAATCTTTGGAGAATTCCTTTGCAATGATGGTTTTATGTTTACTAGGGTATTGATTAGTTAGTTGCTTCACAAGAAGGCGAGATTTTCATTGTGCCTGGAACACAGGACGGTATGCCATATAAGTGAGGGAAGTTTTTATTTCAAGTGTTCCTTCACTTACATAATGACATATGGCGTATGTGCCCGTGGTCGGGCACATTGAAAAATCTCTCCACAAGAACATTGTTGATGGTTTGTTCTTAGGAGAAAGTGAATTGTTGATTTGCCAACATTCTTTGATGTCCTCCTAGCCTCCGATTATTATAGTTATTCACGGCTTAAATTGAAGGGTTTTGTGGGCAAAATGTGCCTTGTTTGTTAAATATTGATTACATTCTTGATTTTCGACATCGCCCAATTGGACACGAGGTGTAGTGGAGTATTAAGTTATGATGCACTGGTGAGAACCTTGACCGTTTAGTGATTTAGAAGACTGAACGGTTACTATTTTCAGAAAGCTTCGTTAAATAAAAATATATGGTTCTCTGAATTGCGTTGCAGGCTCCATTTCTGCAGCAGTATTTCTTTATATGTTTTCGCAAAGTTCGGCATTAGGTGGGCAATTTGCTTTTCACACTGTTAATTATCCGTTGTCTTAATTCCCATGCAGCACATTTAAGAAGAAGGCACCAAATGCGATAAAGGAAATCAGGAAGTTTGCCCAGAAGGCTATGGGAACCCCTGATGTCAGAGTGGATGTTAAGCTCAACAAGCACATATGGAGCCGTGGCATTCGGAGTGTGCCGAGAAGGGTACGCGTCCGCATTGCACGGAAGAGAAATGATGATGAAGATGCCAAGGAAGAGTTTTACTCGCTAGTCGCTGTCACGGAGGTCCCTCCAGAGGGATTTAGTGGTTTGGGCACCAAGGTGATCGATGAAGAAGAAAGCTGAACTCCGTTTAAACCCCCATTTTTGTTCTAGTTAGTTGATCCCAATTTCGGTTGTACTTTTGTTTAATTGAGGATGTGTGGCCTGGTTTTGTCTGTCCTTGGAACTTCTAAATTAGAGTTTTTGAATGGTTTAATTAGTGTTTTGTCGTCTTTAGTATATCTCATCACGAGATATACCCCGGGTAACATTCTAGAATTTACCAGGGAGTTCAAAAGGTACACCTTGAAGGTGACCCAAAAGACTTCCAAGCTGTCCAACTTACGATTCAAATTCCTTTTGGCTAACGAGGTTTAGCTGATCAAGTTATGGTAAAGCAATGATTTTGTTGAGTGCATATCTAAGTTTACCCAAGTTGACTAGAGCTCCGCTCTCTACACCCAAATTCGAATTCTTGGTGAATTATTTCTAGTCCACTCTAGTTTCTAAATTTACTTTTAATATGTATTGTTTAAACATGGCAACCTTTCATTGTAATGTTCTTTTAATTGGATCTAGCTTACCAAGTAGTGTGACAAATGTTTTTTTTTATTTTTTTATTTTTTAACAATGATATTATCTATACTAAGGGGGTGAGGAAGTGGGTTGAGCCTCACTGAGCTACCATAAGAAATGTGGTTCAAATTCGCCTTTGGCGATAATTGAACCTAAGATCTTTCACTTACAAGTAAAGAGAAATATTACTATACTGTAATACTAAGTAGCAAGTATTTTGACATTTTAAAGAAGGGTAGTGTTAGGGAGACCAAAATTTTAAACCAAATAATGTGTCATCAATAAGAAACAAGCACGTTAATTGGCACTTAATTAATAATCTAATCATTTACAACTACATCATTTGATTTAAAAATTTTGATTTCCCAAGCATTACTCTTTACAATCTTCACTGTTCGATTCTTATATTTAATTTTCAACGGTCAATTTTTTAAATTCAATCTTTACCGTTCATTTTCCAATCGACTCAATAATCACGCAATATTTTTTAAACAGAGAGGAAAAAAAAAACACTTTCTTTACGACTTGACTCCTTGTTTCACAGTTTTACTTTGCAGCGCCTAGAGATCCTGCCCGCGAAGTTTCTTTTAAAACAACAACGTCCCGCCAGTCCTCCTGCCCAAAAATAATAACAAAACTCGCAGCCAAACATACCCGCTCAAACCGCAGAAGTTGCAGAGCCACTCACCAACACTCACTGGCAGACAGAGAGAGAGAGAGAGCTAGCGAACGATCACCAGGATGCCGTAATCTTCTGCATTGTACTCTCCTACGGATAGAGCTAACTTCCACTGAGATTTCTCTCTCTTTCTCTCTCTCACTCTCTTACTTTTGCGATTTTTAGAATTCATTTTTGTTGCAAATTAGGGATTTCAGAGAGGGGAAGTGGAATTGTGAGTTCTTAATTTTGAATTCGGCATTTGGAAGGGCCAAGATCCACACTCACTGCAACCAAAGAGAATCGTAATGTTCTCTCTGATTCAAATTGCTGATTGTATATATTTATTCATTTGGATCTCAAGCTATGTTAGTTCGTCGCAGCTTTTCGAGCTTTATGTGAAATTAATTGAATTTACTTTGCTTGATTAGTGTGGATATTCTTAGGCATTGTTCTTTATGCTTTTTGGAGATTGTTTGTCACTTGCATTAAGATGAATTTCATTTTCTGTTTCATATTTTTCGATTTTAGCTATGGCTGCTTGTTTTGCTTATTTTTGGTTTTTGTTTGTTATGTAAAAAATTCAGAGATGGACTCTCTCAAAGTAGGTTGTGACCCCATTGACAGTGAATTGGATGGTGTGGACTATGTCTCTGGGCTTAGTACTTTACTCGTTGCCACGATTCAGGAAGCCAAAGACAGGATTTCTCAGATTGAATACGTTTTCTGCAATCAGCTTTATACATATTTCCAATCCAAGTCTAAAAGCTTCCAGAAATTTGAAACCCAATGGAAAGAGAAAGAAAATGATCTCTTACGTCAAATTGAAACACTTCGAGCTGAAAAGCAACAAACCCTTGAAGAGAACTGCTTACTCAAGCTTGACAAGGGAAATCCATCCGAGGAACAGGAAGAGAAGGTGAACCAACTACTTGCCGAACTGAAAGGTGTAAAGTTCAAAGGTAATGGGCTTGAGCGAATGCTTAAGCAGAAGTCTACAGAAGTAGATAAGGGAATGGAATTGGAGAGTAAGTTGCTCGGAGTGATTCAATCCAAAGACGCTGTCATTATGGATAAGGAAAAACAACTGAATGAGAATGAAGAAAGTAGAAACATGCTTCTTGCTAAATTGAGTGATCTTGAAAATAGAGTTGATGAACTCCAAGAGGAGCTCGGGGAAAGGATTAATCAAGTAGCCAATAGAAATGAGCTTGAAGAAAATTTATTTCGAAAGGTTGAGCATCAATCTTCTGAGATCATGTATAAAGAAAAGCTTTTGAATGATCAAGAAGAAGAGAAAAAACTTCTCAGGGCCAAATTGGAAATTTCGGAAGAAAATGTTAGTCAACTCCAAAAGGATCTCCTTACAAAGAACAATGAAGTGGAGGGCTATCTGAGGGAGAAAAAACAGTTTCTAGCCAAAGTAACTAGTTTAGAGGAAAAAGTTGATGAACTACAGGTGGATATTAGAGGTATGGCTGGCGAAGTGACCAAAAGAAGGGATTCATGTGAAAAGTTATATCAACAGATTGAATCAATGACCTCGGGTTTACAGGCTGAGAGGAAGAAGTACACAGATCTTACTGGTGCTTACAAAAACCTGAAATCTCAGCACAAGTATCTCCGCACAAAGCTTGGTCTTACAAGGGAGAATATGCTACCCCAGAATAAGTTGGAAGATAGAAGTGATTTGTTGAGATATGATCAAAATCCATCAACTTCACATGGTATGATGCTCTTTCTGTTTTGTTCTTTCCATCTTTATTAGTCTTTTGAAAATGAAATATAAATACTCTAAGAGAAAACGTTTGTTAGTACAAACTACAAACTTATGATGATCTGCCAAATGTTGTTTTACCGGATAATTTTGGGTCCGCTGATTTTCATCTGTTACCTTTCAATTGAAGTTGTTGTAAGAAATATGTATTACTGGAATTTATGGTTCTTCCAATTATAGCTTTACTAGATGATATTGGGATGGCTGATCTTGTATGTTACTTTTGAATTGAAGTCCGAGTGGTATCTTTTACTTTTAAAAACATTTTCGATTCCTAAGTTTATATTAATAGGGGAATAGCACACATGCACGTAGCTTTAGCTTGTGGTTGGGTTTTCCATTGGGATTTCATTTCCTGGCACCCTTGTTTGATCGATTCATCTATTGCAAATTGTAGATCTTGTCGAGAAAAATCAGCATGCTTCTGCGTCAACTTTATGCACAAAAAAAGTGAGGAATGAAATCAGTTGTAACAATAACTTGAAGGATGTGAAAGGAGGCAAGCCAATTCAAGCAGCTAGTCCTATCTCTTCTACTTCCATCTTCCCCATTGCACAAAAATGCCCTCCCACCTCAAAATCTGCCCCAGTAGCTGGGAGAAAACGGCCTGCTTCCAGTTGGGTGGATACTAGGACGCGTCAAGGCCAAGATGGGCCTGATCCACACGATGATTTTCTTGATACCCCACTTGAGAACATCAGAGGAAACTTGAATAAAGCCACAAAGGAACAAGTTCCTGATCGTCCAGTTCCAGTTCCAGCTCCAGCTCCAAATGACATGAATGTAGATAGCTCAGATGATGAAACACAGGATGTGAACACTGTAGTTAGGCCACAGAAGCAGCAGATGCCAGCTCCAGTGGCCGGTAAAAATGGTTTCAAGTTTGTGGAACCTGTAAGAAAGAAAGCTGAGCGGGAAAATTTGAAAGGAGTTGAATGCAAGCAGTGCAAAAAGTTCTATGACGCTGTCCTTCCCAATGAAGGCGGTGGTAAGGACACTGATAATAATAAGCATAATTTTCGCTGTGAGCACCATGAAGGTGTTTCTCGTCATCGGTATAGGTATGCTCCCCCTCTTACTCCAGAAGGGTTTTGGAATATTGGATTTGAATCTGAAATGTGATATTGAGAAATTTTTTATTTTTGTAGATCATTGATTTGTAGTGATATTTAATTTCATATAAAAAAAGGGTCCAAAAAACTCTTTTCCTAGAAATTTGTCAACTTAATAAACAGTAGTTTCATAATTTGACATCATCTTGTAATATCCTTTATTACAGGACACAGTATTTGAATTTTAATTTCTGAATTTGGAAATATAAAATCAT
The DNA here is from genome assembly GCA_035220775.1 of Malus fusca. NCBI lineage: Eukaryota > Viridiplantae > Streptophyta > Magnoliopsida > Rosales > Rosaceae > Malus > Malus fusca. The sequence goes on along the minus strand of CM069065.1, from coordinate 964,334 downwards.
CCGCTAAGTATTTTAGGTTGAGAACAGAACACCATGGAACTTCCTTGGTTTTGAAAAGCTTATTTGTTTTGAATATCTAGACCCATTAGATGATGATATCTTTATGTGCTAAACGTCTTGATCTACTTGCTTGTCAAGCAATTCTCGGTTGCCTTTGAACATGCTTATATTTACCTCATGTATTACTTATGAGACTTATTGGCATTGGTTGCTGTTTAGTGTGTGCCTTTTGATATAGCTTTGAAAATGCATAATCATGTGTATAATTAGGTTAAATGAGTCCTCTTCAATTAGAACTCTGAGCGCGTTGCTGCAACACCAGTTTCTCTTCTTTGCTGTGGTAGACATTTTGTCAAGTTCAGAATGGGTTGTTTGTTAGGACTCAGCCGTTGTATAAATAATTTAAGAAAAACTAGTCAAATTGCATGCATGACTAAACATTTTCTGTTATGAAATCTTATCCTGATAAAAGCTCTACGGGTTAGCTCAAGTGTCGAGAGAGGGTCGGAGAGTAAGTTAGGATTCGGGTTAAGTCTATAGTTCGATTCCCTTAAGTTCGATAATTAGGTTAGGATTAGGGATTAATCTGTTTAGAGATGGGCAAAATACCCATGGGTTTGGATAACCGCGGTTATCTGCCCATTTAAAGTTCACGGTTACGGTTATGGGTAATCGTTTAGACAAACAAACGGTTATGGGTACAACCGTTTATCCATGAAATTTAAATGGACGGTTATGGGTATTACTCGCAATTATAACGGGTATCCATTAGTTATGGGTATTATCCGCGGTTATAACGGATATCCATTTACCCATCTAATTTAATATATGTAAAATTTTAAAAATAAATAAAAACCCTAAATTTTCAATCTCTCTGCCAACCTCAAAGTTTCAAATGCCCCGTCCCCCTCTCATCTCTCCCTCCTTGTCGTGCTTCGTCTGTGGTTGTAAGCTTTTATGCCGAACCGCGTTAATCTCTTGTGTTCTGATTTTGATATTGTTTGTATCGTTTTCACCTACGATGGTAATATTTGGTACTTTTGTTAAAATTTATTTCTGTTTGTGCATAAAAGTACAACAAATCAAATGCAAGAAAGAACACAAATGAGTCAGTTTCATTGTCCTTTCTACTTTTAGTTGTATAACTTGTAGCACTCGCATTCATCTCCATTGAGCAACTCCACTCCTAAAAAAATGTGCCAGCACCCAGCCTGTTTAATCAACTCAATGAACAGTGATATAACCTAATGAACAGTAATAGGCCAAATGCATTTCCACTCCTACAAAATGTGTTGGCACCCAGTTCATTTAAAATATTATTAAATTTTTTTATAAAATAATAAATACAAAATTCTTTTAATTTTGGATATGATTTTTAACTAATCTCGTCACGCAATGTGTCATTATCATAATAAAATTACATAAACTCATCAAATAAGCTTAAAAAAACACACTAAATAAAATTACATAAACTCATCAAATAAACTTAAAAAAACACACTAAATAAACTAAGAACTTTATTGTTCCACCACAAGATCCTTTTAATTATCTTGACCTTGTTGCAATCCCCATTGGTGCTCAATCAAGTTACTTTGACGGGTACAGTGCCAGTATGGCTCTTGCAATGAAATGTACTGCTCGGCGATCAATTGATTGTAACATCTATCCCGTTCCAATGGCTCGTGTTGCATGGGATCTTAGGTGCCGTCATGAGCACAATAGATACGTGTTTTTGAGTTGTTCATTGTGTCCGGCTCGTATTCGTCGACGACATCATAATCATACCCATCTTCCCCAATCATGCTGTGGAGAATGATACACGTCATCATGATGGATCGAAGTGCCTCGACATCAAACATTCTGGCAACTGACCTGACAATCGCCCAATGAGCTTGCAGAATACCAAAACAACGTTCCACATCCTTCCTACACCCCTCTTGATATTTTGCAAAGTGTTTTTCATTTTCACCCTTCCTTAGTAGCCTTCACAGATCCATAGGCGTCGGTTTCCGGAGGTACTCCTTCGTATAAAGGGCTTCAATTGGGAGCAAAACCGCATCAGGGACTCCAAAACAGTTGATTTTCCCATCCTCATTATCTCATCCACTTGATCTGCATATGCTCCATATGCAAGCATCCGCAATGCAGTAGTAATTTTTTGCTCAAGAAGAAGACCTAGAACATGAAAAACATCCTTTTTTTGCACAAATTATTGATCATGGTTGCAAATAGCACTCATGATTTTGTCAAACAAACTTCGTTGCATTCTAAAACGACATCTAAAAACATGATCAGAGAATACACAATTGGGGATAAAATAATCTTCCAAAAGATTTCAAATTCAAATTTTTTTTTACCGTTGGAAATCCAATGGTCTAGAAAACTAACCGTTGGAAATCCAACGGCACAGGATCGGCCACGTGGCATCCCTATCGTTGCGCTGAGTGCGCCTGCGCAAGCAGGCCCTGGCTCTGGATTCTTGTAGGCGACGCGCGTGCTTCCCACGCGCCTGGCGCAATAAAAATTTCAAACGGCCTCTGACGCCATGCTGGCGTCAGCATGGCGTCATATGGGCTGGTCAACAAGTCTATAGATTTTGGGTCGGCCTGTGGCCTGGTTTGGGCTAGGGTGGAGCAAAAATAAGGGAGGTCGATCCATTTTTTGGGGTGGAGTTGCTCTTAGTTGCTGGTTTAGGTACTCACTGTATATTACATGATGTGGTTCTGCATTGGATCAGATCTTATTGGCGATAACGGTAATGCAGAAGAGTATGTATACATACATAAATATGCATATGATCCTGTAATATCTGATTTTTAAACTTTGTAATTACTTGAAAATAATGTATAGATACAAAGTACTAATCGGAGCAAGTCTTGATGTATGAAAATAAGTGTTATGAACTTAATCGGAGCAAGTCTTGATGCATGCTAAAGTGTACGTACTTATAACAGTGTTTAATTATCAAAAAACGAAAATTATGACAAATTTTTCTTTTGTAATTTTCAAGTTGTTAAAAAAAGAAAAACATGTAGACGGGTGAAAAAGAGGTAAATGGGTAAAAAAAGAATAAACGAGTTCAAAAATGGATGAACGGGTAAATGGTTATGATTAAATGGGTAAACGTTATGATTAAATGGGTACACGGTTATGTGTATGGTTAACCGTTTATAAACGGTTATGGGTATGGATATAACTGTTTATGCAATTACCCAACGGGTAAACGGTTATGCGGGTATGAACATAAACGGTTATGGGTAAATAACCGTGGTTATCCGTTCGCCATAACCGTTGCCCACTGTCTGTTGTACATTTATCAAGAAGCATGGGATGAGGAAGACGTCCCCGTATCCGTATTAAAGGAGGTTTGATTAGTTTTACAGACTGTCTGTGCTGCTCTCTATTGAATTCTTGGGACCCAAATTCCTTTCAGCTATCCAATTTTGGCCTCTGTGAATCCAGACTGGTCTTGTGACTCTTGTCCCCCAATGGGGTATGGTGGGTGGGTGTATTTGGCGTCAACCCGCGCATCTTAGCAAAACCATGCTCGTCTTTGCCGCCGTGCGCTGAGAGTTAACTGTGTCTGTCTGTACTGTGAAGTCTTGGGGTACTGTTAGTCTGTCACTGTTTTAGTGAGTAAATTCAACGGGAGAGTGGGCGCAAATAGTTAAGAGGAAGATCAAGTACTCTGGACATGCATATGTGCTTGTATTTATTTGCTGTGTGAGATCCTTGACCTAAATGGAACATAAATGGTGGCAATTTAATGCTTCGGAACTACCATTCTCACACATGCTGAATTTTTTGTTTGGATATTTAGTACAGAACAGTAAAAAGTTATGTTACGAGTTTGATTTTTTATTGTAGATGCATAAGCAGGGTCACAATGCATCAACAGTTCGTGCATGAACGAGTGACTATAACATTATAGTTACTTTGCAAGATTGATTTCTGTCATTAATGCATGCATGTAAAGAGCTCACAGCACTTCAATGCTCCGTGTTACCGTGTGTGAGCGGGTGACTAGCATTTTTATTACTTTATCTAATTGCACGACTAATTTCTTATCATTAATGCATGTATATAAAGAATTCAGAGTGTGTGAACAATGTGTATAAGCGAATGACTGTAACATTGTCAGTTACTTTTATTTAAATGCCTTGCTTTCTGTTGTATAATGTAGCAAATACTGTTGCTACTTTTTTTTTATACCCTTTTTTTGATACATCAAAAGAGAAAAGGTGGAAAACTATTGAGCTTTGAGATTTGTAGCATCCTAACTTTCTGAGTCGTATCAAAGCGTTATCCCATTGTCCCTCAATTATTCCATGCATTCATCATAGAGATATGAGTTGCTCGCAATCTTTTCCCACCGACTCCAAATCTGTAAGTGTTGTGGGAAACTTATGATGCCTTTCACATGCCTTGGGTTTGTCTTTTGCCAAAAGCTAAAACAAGCACTGCTCCAAAGTAAAAGTAAGTAGATACAAAAATCCTTAAGTTTCATTTTCAATTGTAAAAAAATCAAAATTAACGTCTAAACACCTGTAATATTGAATGATAAGTAGTATTGAAGTTATACCTATCAATTTGATCATTTCCAAAATGATATGTTGTCAAATTGCATTCAAACATGTTTACATATTTACAGTCGAAAATATAACGGGATAATTTTGTAAGCAATCACATGTAAATTGCATTTGAAATTTGAGAATTATCATTTGCATTCTAAATTAGTCATTGTGCACATTATGTATTTTAAACAACCGATTTTATTATGTGACTACTCATGTTTATATCGATCGATTATGTTCCTCTACATCTACCATTGGGTAGGCCTCATACAATAATTTCCTAGCCTTAATAAGAGGCAATTTTTAAGCATTTGAGATTACCAAGTAGATAATACCATTTCCCATGCAAATAATACACAATATATAAATAATACATTACGAATATCATGACTCTCTCAATCTTATGAAAAAGATATTGTACGTGATGCTCTATTTCACGTGCATGCATAAGCATTTCTGCCTTTTTCTTTGTCCTTTCAACCAAATTATATAGAACTTAATACTTTTTTTTATAAAATTAAAAAAAAAATTATATAAAAAAAAGGGCATATGCCCGGAACTTCGGAGTGAAACGAAACCGGTACGATAACTTATGCAATCCATACCGGCCGAATCCACACGATCAACAAGTACTCAGCGGGTTCCCGCAGAGGCAATCATTGTTGGTAAACGACGACACTTCCAGGTGATCGAACGGGTTCCCCACAGGAATCGCCCCGCACAGGTGGTTGTGGCTGAGATCCAAGTGCCCGATATATTTCGCCGCCGATAATGAACCGGGTATCGGGCCCTTTAAATTGTTGTACGATAAATCCAGTGCCATGAAGTACGAATTTCCGTGGAAAACGTCCGGTATGTTACCTTCGAACCCATTTCGGCTCAAATTTAAGATCCCCATACCCCGATTGCTCAAAACGGACGCTGGCAATTGACCCGAAAACTTGTTTCCGTCCAAATTCAACGTCGAAAGAACCTGCATTTTCCCAAGACAGTCCGGTACGTAACCCCACATTTGGTTCCTGGATAGGTCCAGGTCGGCCAACCGGTTCATGTTGCCAATGGAATCGGGGATCGACCCGGTGAGCTGGTTTCGGTTCAGCAGAGCCCGGCTCAGCATCTTGAGTTTTCCGAAATCGGCCGGTAACTCGCCCGTGATTTGGTTGTTGCTGAGGTCCATGTGCATTAGCCCGGAGAGGCCAACGAGACTCGCCGGAATCTTACCGGAGATCTGGTTATCGGCAAGGTTGAGGACTCTGAGCATCTTGAGGTTGCCGATATCGGCCGGAATCTTGCCCGAAATCTTGTTTCCGACGAGATCGAGAACTCGGAGGTTGGAGAGGGTGGTGAGGCATTGGGGGATCTCACCGGTGACCCCCTTCCAGTCAGCGAGAACGAGGGTAGTGAGGCGGTCGAGGCTGCAAATTTTGGGCGAGATAGATCCTGACATGAACCCGGACTGACCGGATTTCTTGAGTATGGGGTCCTCCGACTCGCCTCGGAGATTAATGTCGACGACTCGGCCGGTTGTGGGATCGCAGCTGACTCCGTACCAGTTTACGCAGCAATCGGTTCCGACCCAGGAGTTGAAGATGCCCAATGCGGAATCGGTGAGTCCGGTTCTGATGGATTGAAGTGCTGCTAGGTCTGATGGGGAACAAGAAGAGCTCACAGTAGAGACAATGGCACAGAATGTTGCCACTGAGATTAAGAGCAACCTCATCATCTTCATGGTAGAGAGAGAGAGAGAGAGAGAGAGAGAGAGAGAGAGAGGTTCTCTCTAGCTGTTCACTTGATAACAGTGGATCGATGTCTGTGACTGTAAGTGTTATTGCATGAGAGAGAAAGAGGAGAGAGAGAGAGAGAGAGAGAGAAGCGGAGATGGGGGTTTGGAAGTTGATGGAGTGAGATATATAATATATATGCAGGAGCAGCAAGGATGTGAGGGCAACAGAGGTTCACTGTGCATGTGCTTACAGGTTTAAGGATTTAATTGAATATGGATTTGCACATGCAAATGTTGATTAACAATGCATGCATGGACAATACGAGAGATTCTTCAATGTGATGGGAACACGGGATGATATATGTGTGTTAAAAAGTTAATAATTTAAAAAATAAAAAAATTTCATCACTTATATAAAAATACGTGATGTACCACTTATGTTCTGGTTACAATAAAAATGTTCTCCACCAATACAACTTAATTTAAGGGTTTTTATTTATTTTTTAATTTTTTGGACTGGTTCGCCGGTGAATGAATACCATGTAATATAATAATACTCATTTACCAAAGCAAATTGGTTTGGTTGTGAAAACTTTGCGCTAAAACTAAAGGTGGCCATGGTAATTTTGAGGGAGTGATTTCCGTCTTTTCACCTTGGCACGTCGCTTTTGCCATTGATTCTTCTTTTTGTTGAATACATTATCCAGTAGTTGAAAGTAATAATACTTATGTATTTTGGTATATGTTCGATTTCCTTATCTTCTAACATTTAATAATTTAACTCACTATATAATACATTCATTTGTCAAAAAAAAAAAAAAAAGTGTGCATGAAGTGAAAAACGAGGTTCATAAATCATTCTTCCATAAAAAACTGAATCAATACGGACAACATTACATTGTAAGTTTTTTTTTGTTTTGTTTTTGAGATAGAACCTCAAACCCAATCTCAATACTCACCTATGTGGGCATGTGATTCCCTCAAATAAATAGGCTAATAATCTACCATAGGAAGATTTGGAGTCCTTTTCCACATTTTCTGAGTTCCTCCTAATTAATATCATGACATCTTTAATGGCTCGTCTAAGTAACTATAATTAAATCTGGAGAGGTTGAATTGAGGATGAGTTGAATGGATAGGATAAGAATCAAATTCCTGTCGAAACTGTCTATTAAAATTTTCAGGAATCGAAATAGGAATAATATTGAATTATATAGCTGTTTACTAATTCACATGAATCACAATGAAAATCAATGTGATTACTATAATGTCCATATTATAATAATTTATTGGGTGATTTTGTTTAAAATCAATTAAAAGTTATGATATTAACAAGGTCAATCAAATTTATTGGAATTATAAATAGGTCAATAAGACTTTAAGATACATTAAAACACCTCAATCAAATTAAAATTACAAATGATGCCATTACTATATAAAACACCAAACCTTTCCATCTCCTTCATTGTAAATCATGTCTCCCACCACCTTCAGACTTCAACCTCCCCGCCTCCCACCACCTTCAACCTCCATTTTTCGGACATTGCAACACAATGTTTATTTCCTGTTCTGTGATTGTGCATTCAGATTCAAATAAATTTGTGGATTCAGACACTTTGTTGCAGTGTCTGTTTCCTGTTATATGATTGTGCATTCGAATTCAAATATGTTTATGGATTCAGACATTGCAACACATTGTTTGTTTTCGGTTTTGTGGATTCAGACACTTCGTTACAGTGTCTACTTCCTGTTCTGTGATTATGCATTGAGTTTAAAATATGTTTGTGGATTCAGACACTGCAACACATTGTCTGTTTCTTGTTCTATGAATTCAGACACTTCGTTGCAGTGTCTATTTCCTATTATGTGATTGTGCATTGAGATTAAAATAGGTTTGTGAATTCAGACACTTCGTCCTGTTCTGTGATTGTGCATTAAGATTCAAATAGGTTTGTGGATTCAGACACTGCAATGCAATGTCTGTTTCTTGTTCTATGAATCCATATAAAAAACTAACGAAGAAAAAGATCGGAATGCAGGGGAGGTGGCCGGAAAACTTCAAATAGCCATAACGGGTTCATTTCTCAGCAAAATTCAAAGATTCAAAAGCCAAAATAAAGCTCAAGAGGTAAGGAATAGAAATATACCTAATTGAGGCTGAGCCGTGACCCGAGTTGTCTGAAAATACCTGCAACCTTGCCGGTCATTCGCTGGAAACAAGGAAAATTTTCTCTGAGTTGACTTTCATTAACCTTCACCAAATCAAACGGATTTTCGCATTCAAACTCTGGCATAAGATCAGAACCATAAAAAGGAAGAAGTTCATGAGTTCCCAACCCTTACCTAGTCGGAAAATCACAAAGCCTCGCTAGAAAATATGGAGGTAGAAGTCTGAGTTCGAGTTCGTAACTTGGGGTCTCGGTTTTAGTACTAGGATATTGGTGGACTTTGTTGAGGTCGAGGAGGCCATGTTGCATTCATAGAGAGAAAGAGAGAAGGATAAAAGAGTCAAAATTTAACTACATATAATGACTTAAAGCACATGTGGCACTCATCATTGACCTATGTCTAATTAATAAAAATATGTCATTGATTAAGTTCAAAACAAAAACATGCAATTGATATATGACTAAATAGTAAAGTTTTTATTGATTTTTTTTACTAAATTACCTTAATTTATTTTATATGCTAATTCTTTTTTATTTATTCTTTTTTTTTCTGGTAAAACTATATTTTATTTTATTTTAACTTTGTGAAGGGCGCAAAATGTGGTGTCAGGTTAATGTGAAGGGTAATTCTGGAATTTTAGAAATGAATGGTATAATGGGAAGGAAAAATCCATTCTAATTCTCCTAATAATCCGAAATTCAATTCTCACCAAATTATAGAGAATCCAATTCCTCCAAATTTTGGAGTTAGATTCTAAAATTTGTGTGGATCCCCACCAAATTCTAAATTCCTCAATAATTAGAAAATACTATAATATTATGTAATCGAAATTCAATTCCGTATTTTTAATCCGATTACTCTTACTTAAACGTGCCATGAAATGAAATCATAAGTTTCGATTAACTAGCGAAGCAAAGCAAAGCATGATAATCCAATCCACACATATATGTCCCCACCATGATACCAATGTTTCAATTAGATTTCAAATCCAATGATTGAAGTGCTTTTTCTCTCCCTAATTTAATAAGTGTCCCTACCTGATTATATATAATCATCATTGAACCAATTAAACGTCTTCACCAAGTAATTATAGTATACACTCTAATCATATAATAATATCGGTCATCAAGTTATCACCCTAATTATTTCTGACACCGAAAGATAATTTTTCTACAAAAACCACAATGGCTTTAATTACCTTGTCAATTATTACAATCCCCATTTGCTTTTCAAATGGTGCAACGATCAATTGACATTGGTCCCTTACAAAGTTTCAATTAAAATAAATAAATGCTATAAATATCTGGTTTGGACTTTTTATTTCTATATTTCTCCTTTCTTATTTAGCAATTTTGTTTGCCGATCTAAAACGTCTATTTTTTTAGGTCATTTTTGAAGATTATTTAATCTAAAATAATTTAGTCATCTACTTATTATCCTATATATAGACCACGTTTTTAGTTACACACTACAATTATTGTCACATCCCAGCCCGGACTCCCACCATATCCCGAGCTCGACTCCACTGTAGCATGATATTGTCCGCTTTGAGCCTCGGCCACGCCCTCACGGTTTTGTTTATGGGAACTCACACGAGAACTTCCCGGTGAGTCACGCATCGTGGGATTGCTCTCGCGCAAACTCGCTTAACTTCGGAGTTTCGATGGAACCCGAAGCCAGTGAGCTTTCAAAAAACCTCGTGATAGGTAGAGATGGAAATATACATATAAGGCTTACAAGATCCTCACCCCTAGGCGATGTGGGATCTTACAATCCACCACCCTCAGGGGTCTGAAGTCTTCGTCAGCACACTTCCGGTTAAGGATTGGCTATGATACCAAACTGTCACATCCTGGCCTGGGCCCCCACCACATCCCGGGCTCGACTCCACCGTAGCACGATATTGTCCGCTTTAGGCCTCAGCCATGCCCTCACGGTTTTGTTTCTAGGAACTCACACGAGAACTTCCCAGTGGGTCACCCATCATTGGATTGCTCTCGCGCGAACTCGCTTAACTTCGGAGTTCCAATGGAACTCGAAGCCAGTGAGCTCCAAAAAAATATCGTGCTAGGTAGAGATGAGAATATACATATAAAGCTTACATGATCCTTACCCCTGTGCGATGTGGGATCTTACAATTATAACAACGTTAATCTAACCATCTAACGATTTATAATTTGGTAGATTTCCACAAAATTAGTCCTTAATTGATCACATCATGCATGTAGACTAATAATATTCTCTATTATTATTGAATCTATATCATTATTCAAGACAATCATGATTATTATCTTAGCTTATAATTATCATTCATTATTGAAGACTTATTCTTCCCATTATTAGCTTATGTTTTGATTTCTTTCAGTCCACTACCAATACATATGTATATCGACTTATTCGGTACGCATAACGGTTTTTTTTGGGTTTTTATTTTCACTCAGTTTGGTTCGGTTCGGTTTCACAGTTTTCCGGTTTTCACTCACCATTACTAGCTATGTAGGCCTAACAATTTGTTAAATGATTGTGTTTGTCATTTTGTAAAATAGATATTCCAGTTCATGGAGTCCCCATTCTATGTGTCTTATCCAATATCCACCCTTTCGGTACCGAAACTTTTAACAAAGATGGGGGCATAGAACTTGGAACATGTTTTGGTCCTTGCAACTTGCAACTTAATTTGTCTTTGTCCCCACTGCTGCTGCTGCTGCTCTACTCTACTAAATTTTGATCGATATATGGAGGTTCATTATTTCAGCCATCATTTATTTGCTCTTCTTTTCCTGCTCGTTTTATTTATTTGAAAACCATTCATGCTGGTTCACTAATTAACCAAGACTTAGTTTCTTTGTTAATGAATGAAACCACCATCTCCAATCATGCTCATTATTTTTAAGTCGAAATATAACTGTAATTTTCTTGAATCATAGAATGTAAGTGTTTGCATATGATTTTACACTATCGGTTTGTACAATCGAAGCTGTTGAATGAGTATAGTTTTAGACCGAATAAATGGGAAGCAAATTATATCCTGGAAGCAAAACAACGCATGTATGGATCCAATTGAAAGTCGTGGACAACAAGGAGTTCAAATAACATGTGCAGAGATGGGATAATTATCACCACTGGATATCCTTGGCAGGATGCCAAATATTTTAATTAAAGGGGATACATGATGCAATTTTTTTTTATTTTTTGGACAAAACTAGCGACCCCACTTAGTGGGAAAATGCTTTGTTGTTGTTGTTGTTTTTGGACAAAACTAAGATACTTTTCCATTAAATAAAGAGACTAATACAAGGAAAAGAGAGCCCAAAAGACATCTCACAACTGAAATACAAGTCAGCGGGAAAAAGTAAATACAACACAAAGCCGAAAAGGCATAGCTAAAAGACAACATAAACCCTAAAAATAAAGAGGAAACCAACAGCCACCACCAAATCTGACGCACCTCCATCGGTAGGCCACCACCACCAAAAATCGAACCAAAAGCAGCAACCAGATCAAAGGAAAATGGGGGTGAGCGAGCCACCAGCGTTGTGAGCACTCCCATAATCCTACCAAATAGTGGGAAAAACACTTTAACAGCCACCCAAAACCCAAGCACGTCACTGAGGAGAAGCACTCGGGGCTAAGAAGTAGTGGTTGGTAGTTGTGGACTCATGACGGAAGGAAACATCGGAGTAGGAAGGTGTCTACATGTTCTGATCTAAGACAAGCTCAAAGAATTGAGACAAAGCTCAAAGAAAGCCAAAATGAAAATAGAAAAAAAGCACCGCAGGAAAAAAACAAAGGAGGGAAAGCGTGACAGGGGAAGAGGGAGGACTTGAGGGTATGGGTAGCGGGTTGGGTTGCAGCAGGAGAGAAAAGGGCGGAGGGGGAAGGAGGATGACCAAAGGGCGAGGGTAATGGGCTAGAGAGGAGAAGAAAAGGGGTAGCAGCAAGGGAAAGCCGGCTGACTCCAACCAGAGGAAGGAGTCAGCGGCGAAGGCTAGGAATTTGGGGGGGTTCCTGAGAGAGAGAAAAGCAGGAACGGCTAGGGTTTCAGGGATAAATGATGCAATTGCATGCTATGATTCAAGCTTTGCAATGAATAACAATCTTGTCATCATGTTTTAAAACTCAAAGGTCGAGACGAGTTCCTTTCTTGGCCACAATTGCTTAATAACAGAAGTATTCGACACCATCATCATCACATTCATTTACTCACCGATTGAGCTTGGTCGACAAGTTGGCACGTCCTGCATTCAACCGAATGACTTTGTTAACTCATTAGCTATTTGGCCCGCGCGCCATGTAATCTGAGTAGTTTTTAGTGTCTAACAGTAGGATATCATATCATAGTTTGAAGAAACAGCACATTTAGTGCCGGGCAAAGAAATATTTGATTTATTTTTCTCAAGGTCAACGTTCAAGGAGAAAGTGAAAACTTTAAAGCTTGGTTGGTTTGGTATTCTGATGAGTCATGCATCACATGGAGTTGTGTCGTCTCCATTACGACATAGTTCAAAGTCCTCACGTGAACAGTCGTCAACCCCTTCAATTTGATTCTTAATAATTTGATTCTTAAATGAGGGAATTTGTACGTATGAAGGTATATAAGTTCAATTAGTCAGAAATAAACTACAAAAATGATTATCAAATGATTTATTTCTAATTAACAATTTAAAATTTCTCGAAGTGCATTGCATCTATGTCACTTCAGATTTCTCTAACGTATTTGTAATTCATTTCTAACCAAGTTAGCCTTAAAATTCACAGCCGTCCCGTCAATAGTCATGTGAGAGGACATACTAAGGGTTAGTTTAGGGTTTTTGTGCTGTGAAAAAAAAGCGCTATTTTCAGAAGTAGGGGTAGATCTACTTCTGCTTTCTGCTGTTTTGGACTCATGATTTTGACAAAAAAAACACGTTTTTTTTCATTTACCAAACACAATTTTAGCCCCAACTTTTTAAAAAAGCTGTTTTAAAATAATTTCAGCAATGTCAAACCAGCGTTAAAGTAGTTCAAAGCACAAAATGCATTGCATCCAATAGAACTTACCACTCAGTTTTATTATTATTTTTATTTTTATCATGGAAGAGCAGCAGAACTGGACCAAGAGCAAGTTTGTACGAGTCGATTTCGGTACGAGTATATGTTGACAAATTCATATCTACAACCTGCATACTGTATGCACAGATAAGGTGAAGAAGTGGTAGGTCATAAATCCGAATTATGTGGTCCATTTGGGACGTCCAAGGCGATTAGAGGGATGGACCAAACGATGGAAAGACGGTTTCGAAGTGGTTTTTTGTGTCTGCTGAAACTTCATTGAGTACCATATCCTGCAGAATTCAGATATAGTAATGCTCTTTTTTCGTTCTCCCAAGTTCGAATTGGCAGTAAAACAATGAGTTCTAATACAATGCCTTAAGCAAAAATATCCTCGGTGACAAATGATTTTTCACTATCAATACAGTTTTCATTTGGAAAATCAAGCTGCTCGTAATTTAGCTGTCTGGCAGCTTCATACAGAGCAATGCCAACACTTACAGAGAGATTCAGACATCTTACATAAGTTTCAACCATTGGAATCCTAATTGTCCCACCGCCAATCGTTTCACTTTTGCAGTCTTCGAGTGCTTCAGGTGGTAGGCCGGATGTTTCGGAGCCAAATATGAGAAAATCACCCCTTCTATAAGAAAAGTCCTGAAAAATTGAACTAGTTAGTCAACTTAGAATACTTACTTCATTGGCCAGGCAACAATGCATGTCAACAAAACGCAAGTGCTAATAAAAATTTCAGCTTCTCGACAAGGAGCGACAGTGCAAATAGCACTCTCCGGTACTCTTCTGTGCTCTAGAGTGGAAGTGCAAATACACCTCTGCACTAAAGTAGACGGGTACTTGGAGGAGCACGTTAGTGCTCCCCTAAGAGAAAGTAAAAAAGAAAAAGAGGCAACAAAGCCTTCATGAAATACATAAATTCCTAGCACAATGGAGGATTATCTTGAGAATGCGAATAAATTGTTTACACTTGTTTAATATGAGAGAAGCATAATATAGCAGTTGATTTGACAGCATGCTATTGCCAAAAATGAGTAGCCAATCGGTTCGTATGATTTCATGATAGTTAATGGGATTTCTATACATCGCCATGAATGACTACCAAGTATCTTGAAACTCTGTATCTCTTTCTATGTGAGTGACATGGTTACTCTTCTTCCCAAATTTAACGCAATAACGAACAAATATAATTAAGTATAAGGGAAAAACATGCAAATTGGGTGTATGAAATGCTATCACTGTGAGAATATATAGCATATTAGATCCATGGGCTGTTACAAATTAAAGAAACATTTGCATTGTTCAAGTCAGGTTTTGTTCGAAAATTGATGTTTACCAAGGAACCAAAATGAAGAATGATTAAACTCTCCCTCTTAAAGGGAAACTTAGGAGAAAAGAAAAGTCAATACACGTGACTACTACACATGACAGGTACAAAACAAACTATGAAAATACAAGGAGCAGATAAAGGTTATCACTGCAGGTATGATTGTTAAGGAAATTTAGCAGGATAAAATCCTGAAGCACAGTGAGACTGAAACGACAGAAACTTACTGAATGAAATTTTGTTCCTCTCTTTGTAAATGCAAGCAACCGCTTTTCCCCCTCCTGTAGATATAAAGGAATAGGTAGAGGAAGAAAACAGTCAAATGGAAAGTATGGGAAAGACATTCAAAATCCATTCTTTGAAATTTGAAGCGGGACAAACCTGTCGCCTGAAATAGTCTTGAAATTCTGCCCATGAGCTGTGAACTTTAACCACCACATATCTAAAATTGGAAGTTAATTGTTGAAAACATGAAGAACTTTCATTTGAAGATAAAATAATAATAAATAACACTGATTATACAACAAGAAAAACACAAACTGTGTAAAGATGGTGGGGGAATTGGTATGTACTATTTATGTAACTGAACGATCACTTCAGCAGTGTCAAGAAACAAATACATGCATGTACAAGCAGCATATCATGGCTTTGAACTGTAGTTTGGAAGAAAATTAAAAACAGAGCTGGAATAAACAATAAAATGTTTAAGTACAAGAATGCACTGCTGATAAACTCCTCCATCTTGACGTTCACAGTAGATGTCCCAACATAGCTACTTAACAAATTAAATCATGACTGAAAGTCATTTTTTAGTAATTACTAAATTAACACACAGAAGAAAGAATATATTTAACATTGTTTTTTGACAAGAAACAACATATTTAACATTTACTAGCGATAGTTAGGATACGGCCAATAGTCCAATCCAGCACGCTTTAATTTTGCATCATCAATCTTGAATCCTAGTGGCTAATGAAGAACAAAAGCACGTTAAGTGTCCAGTAGAGTACAGATCCTTCCATCTCGCCTGTAAAGAGTAATAGAAAAATTGACACGAAGAGATATAACCTACCCCAACAAGATGAAGCCCAACAGCTGATGCTGCACATGTTCTGGCAATGCAACCTGTATTTCCAGGAATCTGCCAAGGACAATAGAAATCTCAGAACCAGCCTCCAGAAATTGAGAAGTTCGTGACCTAAAACGAAGCGATACACAAATTATACTTGAGTCACTGAATTCTTCAGCACCCAAAAGTTGGTGTATACTTAAAATTAAAAGAACATAATATAAAAAGAAAAGGTAAAATGTGGTAGTGCCTTGCACAATTACTATTTCAGTATATAACATTGAATTCGTTTTCATATATTTACTAAGAAAAACAAGGTTAATTTTTTTAAGGACAGCAAAATTCTTTCTTCTAATCCTACCGATATTCATGGTTATGTAAATAACCGTTTCTGCTTAATGGGAACAAGTGATTGGAAAATCCACGACAACAAACTCAGGAAGAGAGATGCCGGACAAATTTAAGAATTTTGAGCTTATTATCAGAAAACAATATCATCCAACAACAATGAGTTAATCCTCACATTTCCTTGACAAAGAGACCTAAACCACCCAAGATTGTATTAGTATCATGCATGCGACTTGCACACCCCGATGAATTGTAATACGGCTAATACCCAATTTATCAATGTTGGTATTGGTTTCATTTAGAAAACAACTTGTGCACAAATCACTTAAAACATCGATTCATCCCAAATAAATGAAAAATGCAAAAATCAAAGCAGAACAAAAATCGATACAATTATCACACATTGAGTCATGGATAGACAGATATACATTAGATCTTATGCATTTTGACATAATTAAGGGGCAATAAGCTAAACAGAATGGCAAGTATCAATCAAACAAGAAATTACCCGGTTCATAAGTAATTGTGAAATATTCAGTTAGCCACCAAAAAATTAAAAAGCTGGAAGTTTGTAGTACCTGAGGAGAGACTAAAACCACTTGAAGAATCTTCCTTTGTGAAACTTGTTCTTCCTTCACTGCCTCCCCTACCCCATTTGCCAGAAAGCACTCTCCTCTGCTCCCAATCCCATCAGCTGCAGCTGCACCACAACAATTACAGTTACTACCCATTACAATACAACACATACATACATATACAAACCTATATAAAGAGAGAGAGAGAGAGTACATACAGAGAGAGCAGAGGGGAGAGAAACGAGCGGAGGACAGAGAGAGGCGGGAGCTGCGGTGGAGATGGGCCGAGCAGAGAGAACGAAAGAGAGGAACTTTTGAGGAGCGCATGCGGAAAGGAGATAAAGGAGAGAAGGGGGAGAAAGGTGTTAGGGTTTTCAAGCCGCTTGCTGTTGTTGTCGTCGTTGTGTCCATTGGATTGCCTGATTGTTGCTTATCAGCAGCTATGGCATTTCCCCCTTTCTTTGCTTTGCTCGACACTGAGTCGACACACACTGTTTTAAAGACCAATCCTTTACTTAAAAATGATGAGTACGAGTTTCTACTTAATTTTATTTATTTATTTGTAAAATTTTGTGTTTATTATCAAAAAGGTGTATATTATAAACTAATCTATAAAAATTGTTTATATAAAAAATTAAAGATGATTTTCATGTAGGAATTCATAATATGAGCGCTTCTTATCGTAAGTACAAAGATTTGTGATTCGAATATAAAAAGTTTTGAATAAAAGTTTCTACTCATCTTTAAGTAGCCAAACATTCTTCGTTTTTAAAACATTATTAAAAATGAAAGCACAAACGTGAATATTGGATAACATGAACGTCACGTGACTGACTACAATACTTATAATCACTATAATATTTATTTAATAATCAGAAAAATTCATGTAAACATATATGTTTTATATAATTATATTTAATAAAATATGTAATGTAATCAAGATTTTAAATGACAAATTATTGATTTTAATAATTAATATAACAAAACGCTTAAAATTATAATTAATGTGACAAATTTAAAAAAAATGTATAAATTCATACGACATTTAATTTTTTTTTCCTTGTTGCTAATTACTAGAAAAAAGCTAATAGAAATAAATTCACCAAAATAAAGAAAGAGTTTAGGTACCAAATCGTAAATGAAACATATATATATATAACGAAACCGAGCCTACTTATTGCGAAGTCCAGGCGGTCTCGCTTTATCGTCGTCCTCTAAACACACGAGAGAGGGGATCTCCGATTCCTATCCCTAATTCAGCAAAAGAATCTCCAATCGACCAATCGGAGGAAGATCAACGATCTGAGATTGAATCGATTTCATTCTGGTTAGTTTCCAGTTGGTTGCTCAAAGTTTAATGGTATTTAGTCTCTCGTTTTGGGATTCTTGTGTTTTGACTTACACCGGTTGATTCGTGGTGGTGTTTTGTGGTCGTATGATGTTTTCGGTTGAATTGCGTTCGGAAGTTTAAATTTTTTTGTGGGGTAAAATGATTTTAATTTTATCAATTTGATTTTGCGTTTTAGGGTTTGTATTTGATTAGATCAGTGTGTTTGGATAAGTATGTATACAAAGGGCATAAAAAGATTGAGACTTTGTGGATTATCGAGCTGAATTTGTTCTGACAATGTCATGATGATTAATTTGGATGCTTTGTTGAGATTAGTAATTCTTCTTTTAGATTTAAAATAATTGCTAAAGTGGCCTGGCGAAACTAAAATGAACCTGGAAGTTTTGAATGATGCCGCTAAATAGGTTAATTGTATTTAGATTGTGGTTTTGAAGCCTGGGAATATGTTATAACGGTTTGTAAGAGGGAATATTTTTTGGTGGCTTCTAGTCGTGAAGGTTGTTAGCTAAAAGCCTAAAATTCATTTGAAACAGCTTATTGTACCATCCATTCAATCGCTGAAATGGTTTTTAGATCAAGTATCATCGGTCTCAGTTTGTTTAACTTTTGTGATGTGTGTTTTCATAAGGTATTGAAAAAACATCACCTCAAAAGTCACAAGCTTTAAGGTTTGAAGTAATCTAATAAAAGCAGTTTGAATTTGGTTTTGGATAGTGTCGTTGGAGTTCTAAGTGTTCAGTGTTTGTTTGGGGATAATGGCTGGGAGCTGGCCTCGTTTTCCAAATGCATACACTGGGCACTACCCGGTATATCCAGTGTGGTTGTTTCACTTGGGATACCCACTGCACTGGTTTTGAACTTCCCACTCATAAAGCTGTGTGGATTTGCACATTTTGCGGTTGTTTCTGAAACCAAACCCCATTCACAGCATTTTGTGAAAATGTGGGATTATCTTTTTGTGTTATCCTTTCAGTGATAGTTTGAAAGACATACATTAACTGTAAATTTAAAAAAAAAAGAGAATCACTTTAATTGCTAAATGCTGTGAAAGCTTACTTGTCAAACAGTGAATTCCTGTAAACAGCCTAAGCAAACTTGGCTCTTTTCCAATGGACAAAGGAGTGACTCCTAGCCTCTTTGTTAATGATGGTTCATTCATGGAAAGGTTCAGACAACTTCAACAAGAGAAGGATAAAGATAAGGGTTCGGCAGCAGATGAGTCTAGACCAAGTAAAGTTGTTTCAGGGACTTTGACTACTACCACCACTGGTAAAACCAGTGCTGAACTGAAGGCTAATGATGCACGCAAGGTGGCCGCTGCTTCAGGTAGCAAACTTGCTTTCAGCTTGAAACAGAAGTCAAAGATTGTTGCACCACCTGTTAAGTTAGGTGCAGATGAGGATGAAGATGAAGCAGATGCTGCAAATGTTGCAGCTGCTGCACCAACTAAACGGCAAAAGTTGGGTCAGCCGGATCCCGTAGAGGAATCATACAGACAAGTGGATGTTGGTAATTACTGCTTATATGCATATCCTTAAACTTTCTTAATTGCAATTTAAAGTATTTCCATTTTCAGTTAATTTTTTAAGAACAAAATTTGGAGCATCAATTTTATTGTCCAGTAATTTTATGCGTGTATTTATTAACTATGTAATTTTATTTTTTTTTCATATTTTCTATTGTACAGATTCTATGGCAAGAATTGATTTCTTCATCCACTCTTGATGTTTTAACTGTTGAATTCTTAACTTCACTTTTATCATTCAAACTATTTTTCTGCCTTTTCACCCCATTGTGAACAGTTGTCTCATTCCCCACTTCCTCTTTCCTTAATAGTTTTCTTCCTTGTTTTGTTTTAAAAAATGATCCTGCCCCTCATTCTCGTCTTTAGCTTTTGTGGTACATGTTGAAGTTATATCACATCACCAATATGAAATTTTCTTTTGTGTGTTTTTTTTTTCACCTGTAAAGCGAGTTGGAGTCTAGCCTTTTACTAGGTGTGATGGATTTCTAGTATCCAGATAGAACCTGTGGACTCTTTTTTCTCTATATGTAGCGTGTGGTGCCATTTACCACTCTTTTTAGTCCACTAGTTGAGAATGGGAGGTGTAGGACTGTTAGGTGTTGGTACTTTCTGATTCTTCTATAATAATCAATTAAAACTTGACTGAAAGTGAAAGAGATAGAAGTGGCCAGTAAAAACAATTTAAGTAAATTGAAATTGTCCCTCAGGTAAATACCCTGTTATTGAGAAAATCACCTCAGTAATTGTGTTCTCTACTCTTGAGTGGTGTGGATGAAAAGGACAAAACATGCAGCTAATTCCTTAAGTTCCTATCAACATTGGTGGAAAGAGATGTTCAATGAAAGAATTGGAATATGTGGCACCCCTGCTACAAGAGTAATTTGCATTCCCTTGTTCATGCTCTTGGTATTAATCAGTTTTATAAGTGATATGCAGCCCCACCTTCCCCAACTGATTCAACAGTGAAGATAGTTGCTGACAAACTAGCAAGTTTTGTGGCTAAACATGGAAGGCAATTTGAGCATATTACACGTCAAAAAAATCTAGGAGATACCCCTTTCAAGTAAGTACCCTATGAAGTTTCCACCTAATTGTTTTGTCTGTTATGTACAATCTGTCTGTTGTCATTTATGAAATGCAATCGGAGACTGGTGTGGGGTGAGGTTCACTAAAGATGTAGGTTTGGAGTATCATATTTTTTTTCCTGGTTTGGCTCCTTCCATTTATGGTAGTTCATATGCTATATGCATTGGGGGTTTATTTTGTTTGCAGATTTTTATTTGACGAGAGCTGTTCTGATTACAAATATTATGAGTATCAGCTTGTTATTGAAGAGAGGGCCCTCCAACAGACCAGGGATTCACAAACATCTCGTAATGGTGGGTATTAGATTACCAGTTCCCTTTTTTTGCCTTCTGTTTTAAAATAAAATTAAAAACAATTTTTTTTCCAAAACCATGCTTATTTGAACTGTATGCATGCATCAAGCTTGGTGGAGGCATCACAATGAGTGTAGTATCTGTGTGCAGTATCCGGATTTGTGGGTGTGTATCTGACTGCACCATCTGCCTATGCTATTAGTATTTGGGGGTGAAAGTGTGTGTGCACTTGTCGCAAAAAAAATTAGGATTTTACTTTCGGTTGATCAATCAAAATTCACCCAAATAATTGTGCTGACATTGGTAGGGGGGAAACTTTCTATGCGCAATGTTGACAGTTCCTGCCTCGATTGCCTGATAACCTTGTCTGATTATCTTTTCCACTAATGATAATGTTGTGTTGATTTTTGTTCATTGCTTTTCATACCCTAGTAATACAACTACAACATATGTTTTAGTTTGGTCGCTTCTTGAATTCCTTTCTGCTTTGATGGAACACTACTTGGCTTTTAGAAGTCCAACACTGTCAGATCGGTTGGGTTTAATCTATTTGAGGTCCTTGTGTGCCTAGGACTCCTAGTATTCTCCCAATATTAAGATTCAATATCCTTTTTGTGATTCATAATATGAAACCTGGAATGTGATCTTTGAATATTAGTTCGTTTGAGACTCAGATTTTGTGGTGTTAATGTGTGTAGGAGGTACTAGCATATCAGCTTCCAAATCCACTAGTAGTTCCCAAAGGTCTACTGTGAAACATCCGAATTATCAAACTCCTGCCTCTGCTTTATATGATGCCACTGAGGGAAGGACAGGTAAATGATAACATCTTTTGATGCTCTCGAGTCTTTTTCACCTTCAGTTTCGTATATGCCTATGCTTCAAGTTATGAATTCAATTGAAATTTTGTTATCTGGAGATGACAAACGATATAAAATTGCTTTGTAATAGGGGTGCATAGTGCGCTTGTGGTTTACTTCCTAGAATCAAACTTTCTGCTGGATTTTCGTTTTTATGTAAGCTAAGCTTTTGTAGTGGCCATATTATATTATTAGACGGTTTCTGCACAAATTCCTATCTTGAAACATCTGTATGTCTCAGCTTGTCTATTTGTGCTGTGGTATTAGTTTAACTAATTGTTTTGGAGACATTTGATTGGCCTTACTGGTTGGTCGGAAACTTAATACTTGTATTTTCAATTATAGGTGAGCTATCTGCACCAACAGGTGCAGATCCTATTGCCATGATGGAGTACTACGCGAATAAGGCTGCTCAGGAAGAGAGAAAGAGACAACCTAAACAATCAAAAGATGAAATGCCCCCTCCTGCTTCTCTTCAAGGTTCATTTTTGCTACCGATGGAACCAGAAGTTTCTATAGTTATTAAAACTTTCCCTATTTTGGCTCTAATTTTGGTTAGGATAGATGTACGTACATGGTCAAAATATTTGCTTTTCCTCACAATAAATACTTTTTTTTTTCGGTCCCTTCACAGCACCTTCTCTTAAGAAAGGTCATCACATGGGCGATTACATCCCACAAGAAGAGCTGGAGAAGTTTATGTCTGCTTGTAACGATGCAGCTGCACAAAAAGTTGCCAAAGAAGCTGCAGATAGGGCAAAAATCCAGGCTGATAATGTGGGTCATAAACTCTTGTCGAAAATGGGTTGGAAAGAAGGTAGACCCTTGCTCTCTTAATATGATATTCAGAAAATAGAATGTTCGAATTTGTTGCCGGATTTTCAGCGAGCAGTCCTTTGTACTGTGCTCATGTGTTATTGAAAGGGAGAAAGCTGATGGTGTAAGTGAATTTCAGGTGAGGGTCTGGGGAGCTCCAGAAGAGGAATTTCGGATCCAATAATGGCAGGTAATGTGAAGAAGGACAACCTGGGGGTTGGTGCTCAACAACCTGGAGAGGTGACTCCTGAAGATGATATATACGAACAGTATAAGAAGCGGATGATGCTTGGTTACCGATACAGACCCAATCCTCTGGTATTACCGAATTTTCCGTTCTCCTTTTGTGTTTGCCATGTTTGACATTAGGGTTTTGATACATTCTCTGAACTTTTTGGGTTGCAGAACAATCCGCGGAAGGCGTATTACTGAGAGATTGGTTACAACTGCCCTTGGACATAATATTTGTGAGGTTGGGAGTCATAAGTTTAGGGTTTTGATACATTCTCTGAACTTTTTGGGTTGCAGAACAATCCGCGGAAGGCGTATTACTGAGAGATTGGTTACAACTGCCCTTGGACATAATATTTGTGAGGTTGGGAGTCATAAGTTCATTGGAAGTTGAATGAATAACTTTATGGAGTAACAGAAGATTTGGATAGGTTATTCTGGACATAACAAATTTGTATCTCAAGTCTGTTTTGTGAATTAATAAAAAAAACAATTTGTTTTCTTTAATTGTTGGTCGAATCGAATGTGCTTATTGAGCAGTAAAGGTCATGCCCCTGTAGTGCCTAGTGGCTTTTCACCATATGCTCGATCGGGCTTCTTTCGAAAGCCCCGGATACTTTGAAATTATACAATACATTATCTCCATAGGAAAGTTACCTGAGTCCATACTATGTACGGTTTATATTCTGTCTAATAAACAGTCCATCAGAATTTTGGGAAACCTCCGGATATCATTACGGACGTCCCAACACGTCTGGACGTCCTCATTGTGTTGGGACGTCCGGACGTAATCATCCAAGACACGATTGTGTAATTGAGCCGTCTGATCGCTTATTTTCAGAATTGAATATAGAAGGGATTTTTTAACAATAGACTGCTGAAAGCAACTCAATGGATCTTTGTTATAAATCAAATCGACTTTAATCGACATTTGTTGATGGAGGCAATTAAAAAAAAAACGAAAAAGTAACAAGATCGAACACCATTCAAGTTTTTTGCCTATTAAGGCCTAGTTTGGGGCCTTGTTAGGAAGTGCTTACTTTTAATATGACTAAAACCGCTATAAATGAAAATATTTGAGTTTTAAAAGTACTTGAATTGCTTCATACAAGAAAAACTTCCAAATGAGCCCCAAGTATTTATACATTTTCTTATATTCCGGCAACTTCCAAATCATAATTATTGTTAGGATCCAAATTACATTGAATAGAGATATAGTTACCACTTGATGAGCATCAACACCACTAATTCTAGTTGGACAAGTTTAAATTTCAAAATTTGTGTAGTAAAAAGATCATTAAATCATATTAGGCCTATTGTGTGACTTAATAAACCTAATTAGTTTACACATTATGCTAAACTATCTCATTCTTACTGGACTTTTATTTAATATACCTGAAACTGAAACCAAAACCAGTGTGGGATATGGGGATCATGTGTAGGCAAAAATGAGAGATCCTAACAGTGGGACAATGCGGACAAGTTTCCAACTATTTCAATCTTCAAATTTTAATTTTCAATTTTTAGTTTTCAATGTTTAGTTTTTTATTTCTAGTTTTAGTTTTTAATTTGGTGACTATTTTCAATTTTAAAACAGAATCGCGAAACTATTTGAAACTTGTTTGGTAATTGTTTGCCACTGCAATCCACCATTCCAGAGACTGGGAAGACTCACAATAGCATTTCAACATCCTCCTGGTCACCATCGTGCGATTCACCGGCGCCAATAATCGAACTCATGATGTGACGTGTGGAATACGAGCATGTAATTCATTACCAATCACTGGACCACTCCGTTATGATTAGAAGTTATTATATTGAAAGGAAGAGAAAAAGAACTAGAACTAAAATCGAAAGGGTTATTAAATAAAACGGGTGTTGGGTTGGGGGGCAAAATTCTCAATTTTTTCAAATCGATGATTTTTTGTGCAAATCTTAACAAAAGTCTCACAGAGCATTCTTTCCTTTTTCTGTTTGTAACATGTTGAGCAAGTAGTGTCTCAACTAGGGATGGGCAATGGTTACGCGGGCGGGTAACCGCGGTTAATTTACCCATAACCGTTTATGCTCATACCCGCATAACCGTTTACCCGTTGGGTAATTGCCTAAACGGTTACACCCATACCCATAACCGTTTATAAATGGTTAACCATACCCATAACCGCATACCCATTTAACCGTAACCGTTTAATACCCGTTTACCCATTTATCCTTTTTAACCCGTTTATCTTTTTTGTTTTTTACCATTACCCTTTTTTCACCCATCTACATGTTTTTTAACAACTTGAAAATTAAAAAAAAATTGTCATAATTTTTTTTTTGACAATTAAACACCGTTATAGGTACATTCATTATACATTTCCATATTTTAATTTTTTAAGTCCTTATACCATTCCAATAATTGAAATAATAGTTTACGGACGATATTTTTAACTGTTACCAATGAAGGTAAATATAATATTTGCTAAGTATTATTGGGTTACAAAAATTGTTTAGAAGACATTTCTGTCAAAGCATTTCTGTCAATTTCACGGTTACCCGCAAGGAATTTAAATTAATTTGGCCAATTCCTTGATGATGAGAATCATCATTCCTGTAGTAGTGTTATTGAGAGAAGGACCGATGAATTTCTTGCTAATTTATTGGGTGCTAAGTATTATTGGATCGAGAACATGGTTTGTGTTAGTTTTACATATATAAAATAAATGGGTAAACGGTTACCCGTTTATAACCGTGGTTAATACCCATAACCGTCCATTTAAATTTCGCGGGTAAACGGTTATACCCATAACCGTTTATTTATCTAAACGGTTACCCATAACCGTAACCGTTTAATTTAAATGGACGGGTAACCGCGGTTACCCATAACCAATGGGTATTTGCCCATCCCTAGTCTCAACATCCAAGCAGCTATGACCTTCCAATAAAAGAAAAAGGCTGACTTTTTTATGGGTAAAGAGGTTGACCTTTTATGGGTAAAGAGTCTCTCAACATCCAAGCAGCTATGACCTTCCAATAAAGAAGGCTGACTTTTTTATGGGTAAAGAGGTTGACCTTTTTATGGGTAAAGAGGTTGACTTTTGGGAGAGAGGAGTGTCTCCTGAGCATTTCCCTAGGGATCCTAGGGATCCCGCAATCTTGTCCGTTCATCGTATATCGTGCGGTCAGTTTTCGTTAGGTACTATTCATATTTGAATTTTAAAATTTAAATTTTAAATGATTTCTGACCGCACGATATACGATGAACGGACAAGATTGCGGGATCCCTAGGATCCCTAGGGAAATGCTCAGGAGACACTCCTCTCTCGACTTTTGGGACAACCAGAACCAGGTAAGTACACTTCTTCCTCACCGTTGGCGTTTTATTTTTCAGGTCATGAAGCTCATGAGTGGGAATGAGAAAAATTCTTTCTCGATCTTCTCCCTTCTCCACTTAACCACTCTTGAATACCAATTTTGGTCAACTAAGACATCTAATACCTATGAGGACATTTCAAGCCACCGTAGTTGGTCTTTTTTAAAACATTTATTAAGGGATTACAAATGAGTTGAATTTAAAATCTCTTCGAGTTTCAACATTGAGAAGAGAAATATTACTAACTCAACAACTAGTTGATATATAAACTAGTAACATGTCAAGGCCGGAACAAGTTAGCTCCTTTAGACTATAGTCTGGTGCAATCTTGGTTCCAAAGTTAATTACAACACAATATCTTAAGATCTCAGGGATAAAAAAATTGTGGTTATCCACCGTTGGATTTTAATCCAAACGATGGAGGAGAAAGTACAATAACAAATGTTAAATGACCACCTACCGTGAGATTAAGGAGATAATTAAATATACATCCAATTTTGTCATTAGTTATTAGGTTTAATTCTGAAATTTATGCTTATCAATCTAAAGTTCATTGACTTTGATCACCTAAGCAACTTTACTATTTTGTTGATGATGAGCCAGACTAATTTTAGAGAGAAGCTTTGTATTTCGTGCGTTAAATATATGAATTGTTATATGATCTTAATGCTCCTGACTTTGGATAATTTGTCTCTTTGTTTACACTACTAGAAATTTGGACAACGGGCATGAATTACCTCTTTTGACTTTCAATTTTTATGCGTCATGATTATATTAGTATATTTAGACTCTTCTTGTTAGTGTGCTTTGGACCTCGACCAGAGGTATTATATATGAAAGTTTTGGTTTGATTTGGTTAGCATGTTACACTCTCCTGCTTTGCCATCGTTTGGCACTCTTACTGGGGGACTGGCTTAAATGGGTACGTTCATGAAGATCAACTGATGAGGAAACTTCATCTCTAACGGTATTCCAATGACATCCCCTTTGATTTATAATGTTAGAGCTAGAAGTAAACACTAGCATGAATTTAGGGATTGAGGGAGGAGGCTGATGTTTAGGTCGAGTGGCTGGGTAGTAATATTAGACTATTTCACATCTAACTAGATAGTCTAGATGGCAGGTTTTTATTTGGCTGGACCGCAGTTTTGTATTATGTAGATGGATTAGACCCAAACTAATGTTGCAAAAGTAGATTGAAAGTATTAAACCGGTAGATTAAGATCGAAAGATAAGTGACTACAATTTTCTTGAACTTTGAGACAGGTAATGTACCCTTTTATTTTTATATTAAGGATCACATTTCCATCAGCTAGAAAAAGAAGTGCATAATATACCAGATATCGTTCATATTCTTATCTAGGTGATAGGATCACGTATCCATTTTAGTGGCCTAAAAATGTGCTTATCGATCGCTCAACTCAAGGCAAAGGAGCAAAAAGTGCTTATCACCACCAACATAAGAATATGAAATATATCTTCTGTACCATATATATGCGCATGCGCACTTCTTTTTCTATCTGAATAACTAGCTTTATCATATATAATTTCAGATTATTCGTGAGCAATGTCTGTGGTTGTAAGACGAAGGGATTCGTATGATCCTATTATTTGATTGAGAGAGAGAGAGAGAGAGAGAGAGAGAGAGAGAGAGAGAGAGAGAGAGAGATTTCAAGTGCCAAATAAAATAATGGGGTTTATATGAAAAAACAGCTACCCTAACCTCATAAACTGATGCAAGGAATTTCAATAATTGAGCATGCAGAATGTGCACCATGAGAGGCCAGAGATCAACTTGCATGAAACAAGTTTATTATCAGGTGGAGTCTTGGTTTAATAATGTAATCATATGTGAAGAGAAATTTACAAATGTATGAGACACCACGGTAACGATGAACATGTTTCATGTAAGTCCATTACAAATAGTGGAAAACAAAATACCACAAACTTGGTGGTTATTGGTGGGAGACTGATTTCTAAATTAGTTTTGAAAAAGGTGTGATAATCTTCAGGTTGATTATGTTCTCACTTTCCATAAGTGGCTACAAAACACCTCACTAATGCTCAATGATTAAGTTAGTGCACTCTTCTTATCTTTTTTTTTAAAGGGAAAATAAATAAAAAGTTAGTGCACCTACTAGAAAAGAAATCTGCAAGTTACCCCTTAATTTTGTTATTTCAGTTATATTTGTTCCACTAATTTTGTTTATCACCGAACTAAAAGGAAGAACACGATCGGGGCCGATCAAGATATTAATGAGAATGAAAGGACAGGTAAATAGACAACTCATCCTCCATTGATCTTAATTACGTAGGTTAGAATATAAAACTTTTGGGACAAATGCTTTATGCTTGTTCTTTGTGGGTTCTCTTTCTACTTGAGCTTTTAATCATAAGAATTTTTGAAATTCTCTTTCACGTACCACTCTCGCGCATAAAAATGAGCGTAATCCATGGTTATATAAGCAATCAAAACAATGCATTATCCCGCGTTTATTAGACCATCTCCAACCCTTGACTTAAAACCTCAAAATTTTAGACCAGAAAATTTAGATTTTAACCCAGAAATAGTTTTTCTGCTCCAATTTTTTTGGCCTAAAACTTTAGCCCCAGATTATTAAAGAATGAAGTTATGCTAATTTTTTTCTTAAATTAACTTAAAAAAATATGTAGACTATCGTAAATTAATTTTATGAACATTTTAATCTAAAAATATTTAAATTCTGATAAATATTGAAAAATCACTAAATCGATACACAAAACATTATGGAAGAATATGAAATTACTACAAAGGACAATTAATAAATTTTTTTTAATTATTTTAGCAGTTTGATTTAAATTTGGGTCGTTAGATCTTTTTTTTACCGTTAAATTTGATTATATTTGATCTAAGCCGTTGGATTAAATGTATTTTAAAATATATTATTTATAAATAAAAAATAAAATTTGAATCTGGACGTTGGTTGATCCAACGGTTCAAAGATTACAGCCGTGCGATTAAAAATATATCTGTTGGGCTCATGATGTGGCCGACAGCTGCCTGACAGTGCCCCCATGTCAGGCGCTGAAGGTCTCAACCTGCGTGTGGAAAGTGGGGCGAGTGGGTGGGCTGCGATGGGCCGAAGATCAGGCAAGTCCACGCGCATAGGTGGGCTCCAGCAGTGCTTTTGGGCTATTTTATGGCTCGTATTTGGTTTCCATTTGAGTTTTAGGTTTTAGGCCACATTTTAGCATTGGGTTAGGTTGGGTTGGGGGAATAAAAGTGGAAATTTGAGTTTTAGCCCAGGATTGGAGAAAGCCTTATAGAGCATGTTTAGAACTGTTTCGTATTCGTGATGTATATATGCGTTATCCCGCTTTTAAGCTACTTGCTTCAGGTCGTAAGTGTAGAATTGGATCGATGCTTTCGTGACGCATGACAAACCCTTAAGTCAAGCATCTCCTACTCCTATATATTATGTCTAGGGTTTATCGAACCATTCCCTTTCTTCAGGGAACAATTCTCGGGTAGCATCAATCACAGGAGAGAGATCGATGATTATTTGGAAGGGAAAGTAATTTGCAAGCCAACGTAAATACAACTTCAAAATTGGTGAAACCAATGTCGTTTTCACTTTCGAATTTTTATTTCGTTTGTTCTCCTTTGTTTCTTCCTCCTCCTTCTCATCACCTTCATCCGCATCTCTTCATCCATTTTTTGCTCACCCTATACTTCTTATTTATCAACAACACAAACAAAATAAAAACTAAACAGTAAATGACAATCGAACAAGCCTCAGCTTTTAATCTTTGTTGACAGTGTCTATATTTACATGTATCGGTGCTCTAGAAAATTAATGTCATAAGTTGTTTTTAGTAATTTTTGTAGATATAATCATGAGAATTAAGAAAACGAAAGGTTTTTATTATGATATTGTGAGATTAAAATATGTAAGTCGCAACTGAAAAGACAAAGGGCATACCCACTTCAAATTTGAATATGCATGATTAATTTGGTTTTAAAAGAAGAAATGAATTGTTCTGGTGTTTTACCAAATCAACACAGTTATGACTTTCTCCTAAAACCCTGAGAGGGTGGACTTTTTACATAAGTCACTGGATTGGAGTGATTTCGGCAGAAAAAAAAAGGATGGAGTGATTGGAGTCGGTAGGACACAAACTTGACCAGAAATCACGAGCAAAACGTGATCATTTGTTTAAGTGAAAATATATGGCTCCCAAGTACGAGACATTGCTTTCATCAACATCGTCAACCAACCAAACAGCCATCAGCCATGTGAAATCGATTAATTAACTAACTATTTGTGGATTACAGAAAGTTTTCAGCAACCACGAGTCAATATCTTTCGTTAATCGAAAGGCCAGGATTATCTCCCTTGTCGGGATTAGGGTTTATACAGCTGGGAATTGAAAACTTCTTTGACCAACACCGTTTTCCTCCCTGTCCTATTCTTCTTACACAGTGTAAACTCATTTGTATAATACAAATCAAGAAAGTATGTCCAGATAACTATATAATACTAAAATACACATCTTCCTTAATTTTTAAGAAAGAAAAGGCTGACTTCTTTGGAAATTTGAAGGGCCACGTACATTTTTTAACCCAAAAATTACACAAAATTTCATTAATAAACAGGGGTCATAAACCGCTATCGTTTCTTCTCAAAACAGGGGTCAAAAGACAATGTTTAGATTGATACAAACAACCCTTAAGAGGAGGGTTCCAGCCACACCAGAACAGGAGACAATAGGGCACTAGATTACCTGAAATCAATGAGCAAAATAATGATTCGAAAGGAAAACCCACTCACTAGAAGTTGAACGCCGAAATATATGTTATAAACATCAGTTATCAGTGCCATAAAGAGACCAAGAGTAGCAGATGCCATACAGGAGTAAGGCTCATCCACTAAAACATCCTCCCCGCATCTTTAAGTCTTTAGAACACCAAATCAGAATACAACTTCCACTTCACCTCCTCAACGAACTAGATATGACGAAAATAACCGTCCAAACTAACATGTTAAAATTTTTAAAGTGCAGCATTGGAAAAGCAATATGGTATATATTGAATGGTTTTACTCTTTGTAAACTCTTACACCTATTAGGCTATGTAGATGGATAAGTTTGGGATGTATCGGTGTTGATTAGTAGCATATCCCTTAACTACCAAAATCTAGTAATCTTGTAGCAAGTTCATCATAAATTGTTGACTCCATTTTGTACTTAAAATAAGTTAACTTGCATTGTAGGGGCATTGTAATTCAAGTTTTCAAGACATAGTAGCTCGTTTGTTTTATTCTCTCCTCTTGTAATATTGCTCGTATAAATAATAAGAAGAATTAAAATTGGATAATTTCTTACGAGAATAATTAATGAGAGTTTTTTTTTTTTTTGTCAAGATTAAATAATGAGAGTTGGAAAAGACAAAGTTTTAGACATAAATAAATCGGTTTGATTATCCTTTTTATACTATAATACACGTGGATAATGCTTGGGAAATAAGTTTATTTCCTCACTCACAAATAACATATCTTCATCATTTGATTCATGTCCACGAAAATTATTCGAATAAAAAATTGTTTTGTCATTTAAATGTGTAAACAAATCAACAATTTATCGTAAATATGCTATTTGGTACATATATCTTTGATTTATTTTCAAGTCCAAATTATTTAAGTCCAAATTATTTAAAAGAACTAAAATTGGGGTTGCTTATATGGATAAGTCCAAAAGATGACTTTGCTTAGAAGAAGCTTCCAAATTTTCTTCGTATATTGATATTATTTTAATTTTTTTTAACATTAATATTATTAATTTTAACAAAAAAATAATGTCAACCACAATGTCACTGATCAGTGCTAAGTAGTTGGCCTTCCAATTTATATTCAACAAAGACCTTTGGAACTGAAAATTTAATTACGTTGACGACTAAATTAGATTACACAGCTCCATTAATAGTGCGTGAAAGAAAGGTAACAACTTATCGGGTTTCTGCTGTATTTGTTTGCATGTGTTAGTCCTGACCAGTTATGTGTGTATGTATCATCCATAATCCATAGGCATGCAATCGATCTTGAACATGAATATGTCATAAAAGGGGTAACTTCATGTTTCTCAATGCCCCATTTTCTTTTCAAGTTCAAATTAATGCGGCTACAATATCGATTAAAAAAGAAAATTGAGGTTTCACTCGTAAATTTGATTTGTAATTAATAAAAAGATTGACCCAACTTTTTAAAAGTCCTTTCTATTTCTTTGTCTATTTTGCCATCCATTAACCTATAAGAATTATTTAAAATTCTTAACTTATGCATTCTTATCTAGATATAACAAAAAAGAATCGAATCATTTGACACCACTATCTACGTAAGAAAAATATTTAGCATTTTATTTACTATAACAAAAATATTGTAACTAAACTTTGTCTAGTTTTAGTAGTTATTTTCTTATAGCAAATATGAAATCGAGAACAACTTCATCATAAAATACATTATGTTACAAATGTCATAAAAAACATTCAACAAAAGCAAAATCTAAGGAGTGAGACAAAATTGAATAACTAGGATAATACAGTCATGAAAACAAAATTTTCAAGTTTTTGGGGCTTCCCTAAAATATGCTAAGGCTTTTGGGTTGATAAAAAAATTTCTACAACATTACAAACTATAACGATTAAGAATGATTGGGGAATACTAGTTTATAGTTTAGTGAAGTTTAAATTGAAATCTATTCTATTGACATGATTGACTAAACGATCATTGTTTTCATTTAAAAAATAATCGTTCATAAGATTTAAACATAGAATTTTCTTCAACAAAAATGAAGAGTAAATGCCGATATATCAAATGATGATTTCAGCCTAACTTTTACTTCAATGGACCACAAATGGGAATATTTTCCTTATAGCATTATATGTCATTCGGATTCCCATTTGAAGCTCACTTTACTTGATGATATCCGTGAGCACAGCAGCCACCTTTTGGCACCTAAAAGTGCATCAATGGAATTAAATAAACATAGTAATCGTTATCATTAATATTTTAACAAGCAGGATAAAACATAAGTAGATGGATTAGTGTGCTAATTGATCTCAATTAAAAGAACAATGAAATAATTTGAATGAGCAGTCCTGACTCCTGATCAAAGAGAAGAGATGAATATGCATGCACCTATTAGTGTCTCTTTCTGTATACCAAAGAGCAGAAGGGGTGAGTCTGGTAGATTACAGGGAAACCTAATGAAAAAAAAATTGAAAACTTTGAGTTTTAACGAAAATGACAAAATAAAATGTAAAATGAATAGTACCAGGATTGACTTTTTAATGTAAAAATGTGATTTTTTTGTTAAAGTAAATAGTACCGAAAGCTTTTCGTTAAAATTCTCATTATTATATGGTTTACAGTTGCCCACGGTCCGATTTTGGTTTTAGACTTTTAGCCTTGGAGTTTTAGACTCGAGAAGAGTCGCTTGGTCCATAAGCAAAGCACCCTATACTAATTAATGCACCACCATTATCCTCTCATTCTCTAAGGGCACGTTTGTTTGACAGGATTAGCAAGGCTTGGACTGGACTAGACTATAGTCCTGTGTTTGGTGTGCAACCGGATTAGCTTTAATGAGCTTAACCCGGACTCGCTTGGACTAAGGACCTCCTTAGGTGGTCTTCGCGAGCAACCCCAAAACCCAGCGGATTCGTAAGCCAGAGCAAACCGAGAGAGTTTCTGCCTTCCCTTCGTCCTGTCTTCCCTTCGTCCCTTCGTCCTGTCTTCCCTTCGTCCTCATCTCTACGTTCCCTTTCATCTTCGTTGCCGTGCTCTCTCATCTTCGTCCTCCTCACCCTCATCTGAGCGTCTTCCTGTCTCTGCATCTGCTCGCCTCATCTGAGTTGTACGGTAAACTTCGATTCTTCTATTAATTGCATGTATTTGTGTTGCAGATGGTAATTTTACTGAGTTTTATGTGATTTGATTGTTTTGGGTTTGATAATTTTTGAATCATATAGATCTGCACTTGAATAAATTAGGGTTTTGATATTTAGGTGAAATTGAAATTAGGATTTGGGCTTTTCATAAGATGAGATGGAACTTGGGAATTTAGGATGTCAATGTTGTAAAACTTGGAAGTCCTACCCACATGTTGTTTTCGATTTTTAAAAATTGGGGTTTCAACAATGGGGAGTACTCTGTGCGTGTGTGTGTGTGTCTGCGTGTGTGTGTGTGTGTTTCTGTGTGTGTGTCTGTGTGTGTGTGTGTGTGTGTGTGTTTCTGTGTGTGTGTCTCTGTGTGTGTGTCTCTGTGTGTGTGTCTCTCTGTGTGTGTGTTTCTGTGTGTGTGTCTCTGTGAGTGTGTGAGTGAGTGTGTGAGTGTGTGAGTGTGTGTTTGTGTGTGTTTGTGTATGTAAGTTCTCCGTGTGTGTGTGAGTGTGTACTGTGAGTGTGAGTGTGAGTGTGTGAGGGTGTGTGTGTGTGTTTGTGTACTCATTAACGTGGGGGGGGGGTGTGTGTGTATTGTGTGTGTGTTTGTGTATGTAAGTTCTCCGTGTGTGTGTGAGTGTGTGAGTGTGTACTGTGAGTGTGAGTGTGAGTGTGTGAGTGAGTGTGTGTGTGTGTGAGTGTATGTTTGTGTATGTAAGTTCTCCGTGTGTGTGTGAGTGTGTACTGTGAGTGTGAGTGTGAGTGTGTGAGTGTGTGAGGCTGTGTGTGTGTGTTTGTGTACTCATTAACGTGGGGGGGGGGGTGTGTGTGTGTGTATTGTGTGTGTGTTTGTGTATGTAAGTTCTCCGTGTGTGTGTGAGTGTGTACTATGAGTGTGAGTGTGAGTGTGTGAGTGAGTGTGTGTGTGTGTGTGAGTGTATGTTTGTGTGTGTTTGTGTATGTAAGTTCTCCGTGTGTATGTAAGTTCTCCGTGTGTGTGTGAGTGTGAGTGTGAGTGTGTGAGTGTGTGAGGGTGTGTGTGTGTGTTTGTGTACTCATTAACGTGGGGGTGTGTGTGTGTGTGTATTGTGTGTGTGTTTGTGTATGTAAGTTCTCCGTGTGTGTGTGAGTGTGTGAGTGTGTACTGTGAGTGTGAGTGAGTGTGTGTGTGTGTGTATGCAGTGTATGCAGTGTATACAGTATGTATGCAGTGTGTGTGCAGTGTGTGTGTGTGTGTATGCAGTGTATGCAGTGTGTGTATGTATGTATGCAGTGTGTATGCAGTGTGTGTGTATGCAGTGTGTGTGTGTGTGTGTGTGTGTGTATGTATGTATGCAGTGTGTATGTGTGTGTGTGTATGCAGTGTGTGTATGTATGTATGCAGTGTGTGTGTGTGTGTGTGTATGTATGCAGTGTGTGTGTGTGTATGCAGTGTGTGTGCAGTGTGTGTGTATGCAGTATGTATGCAGTGTGTGTATGCAGTGTGTGTGTGCAGTGTGTGTGTGTGCAGTGTGTGTGTGCAGTGTGTATGCAGTATGTATGCAGTATGTATGCAGTGTGTGTGTGTGCAGTGTGTATGCAGTGTGTATGCAGTGTATGCAGTATGTATGCAGTGTGTGTGCAGTGTGTGTGTGTGTGTATGCAGTGTATGCAGTGTATGCAGTATGTATGCAGTGTGTGTGCAGTGTGTGTGTGTGTGTATGCAGTGTATGCAGTGTGTGTATGTATGTATGCAGTGTGTATGCAGTGTGTGTGTGTGTGTATGCAGTGTGTGTGTGTGTATGTATGTATGCAGTGTGTGTGTGTGTGTGTGTGTGTATGCAGTGTGTGTATGTATGTATGCAGTGTGTGTGTGTGTGTGTGTGTGTATGTATGCAGTGTGAGTATAAAAATAGAGTGTGTGTGTGAGGGTAAGAGTGTGTTGCAGTGTGTGTGTGTGTGTGTGTATGTATGCAGTGTGTGTGTGTGTGTAGTGTGTGTGTGTGTGTGTGCAGTGAGTGTGAGTGTGTGTGTGTGTGTGCAGTGTGTGTGTGTGTGTATGCAGTGTGTGTGTGTGTGTGTGCAGTGTGTATGCAGTGTGTGTGTGTGCAGTGTGTATGCAGTGTGTATGCAGTGTATGCAGTATGTATGCAGTGTGTGTGCAGTGTGTGTGTGTGTGTATGCAGTGTATGCAGTATGTATGCAGTGTGTGTGCAGTGTGTGTGTGTGTGTGTATGCAATGTATGCAGTGTGTGTATGTGTGTGTGCAGTGTGTGTGTGTGAGTGTGTATGCAGTGTGTGTGTGTGTATGCAGTGTGTGTGTGTGTATGTATGTATGCAGGGTGTGTGTGAGTCTATGTCAGTGTGTGAGAGTGTGTATGTCCGTGTGTGTGTGTTAGTGTGAGTGTGAGTGTGAGTATGTATGTGTATTTTGCACATTTGTCCATGAGTGTGTGTGTGTGTACTTGGTTTATAACCATGATATTACAATGTGAATGTTTTGTATTGTGTGGGGTTGATGCTGAATTGCAATTTTTTGTGGTTGTTGGTTGCAGAGAAGATGAGCATAAACGGAAGGCTAAGGCTAAGGCTACTGCATTACAGGTGTCCTTTAATTTCCCTCTTCACATGCAATGCCTAGCAATGATAGCAATCCTCATACTAGTGTTCTTAGACACATGTTTATAGATGTATAAGAGTAGAACATTTTGAATATGATGCCTAGAGTTAATGATAACTTTTTTTTTTCAACGCCACCTGTATATTTGTTGCCTCGGGTTAATGATAACTTTTTTTTTTCCAACACCACCCGTATATTTGATGCCTCGGATTGTGACTTCGCTAGTTACTTTGATCTAGTTCATTTCGTATCATAATCACTTCATTTCCATCACCCTTAATAACAGTAAATATTACATATATAATGTCCTTAATTTGTTTTTTGTTTTTTTTTTGTTTGGATAGATATGGATCGAATGAAGCTTTTATTGATCTTATTGTTAGAGATGTCTTATTTGGAGACAATTTGTATTTGTACGATTCTTGTGGTGATGATGCTACGTGGCAAACAGAGACATGTTGAACGACCCACATTGACTAACCGTTCACTTATTAGACGAGAGATTAGTTTGTGTTATCTGAATGGTATAATAGGGAATACTGATACTGAATGTGTCAACGAATTGAGAATGGATAGAAGGACTTTTGGCATATTATGTGACTTACTTCGTCAAGATGGGAGGGTAAAAACTGATGGTTTGGTGTCTGTAGAGGAGCAGGTGTGTATGACTTTACAAATATTAGCACATCATACTAAGAATCGTAGTGTTGGCGGTAGATTTTATAGGTCGGGAGAGACTATAAGTAGGTATTTCAATAGCGTATTGCAAGGAATTTTGCGATTACAAGGTATCCTACTAAAAGTCCCTCAGCCTGTGCCTATTGATTCTTCAGATCCTAGGTGGCGATGTTTTAAGGTATGATGAGAATTTTTTTTCTTTTTCCCTAAACTTTAACTCTTCATTCCCTTTGTATAAATTAACAAAAACTTTTTATTTTTTTATTTTTAAGAATTGCTTGGGAGCATTGGATGGAACACACATTGATGTGCATGTACCTGAAATTGACAAACCAAGATACCGAATAAGAAAGGGTCGAGTCGCAACTAATGTGTTAGGTGTGTGTTCAGGAGATATGCAGTTCATATATGTGTTTCCGGGGTGGGAGGGTTCTGCATCAGACTCTAGAGTGCTACATGATGCAATTATTAGGCCTAATGGTTTTAAGGTACCAGCGGGTAAGACTATTACTTAGTCTCAACTTTGTAAGTTAGGTCTAGTTCTGTTTGTCAACTACAAAACACTAATAAGGTCTGTTTTTTTTTTTTTTTTCATTAGGTTATTATTACCTTGTAGATGGTGGTTATACAAATGGTGAAGGATTCCTTGCACCCTATAGAGGAATACCTTATCATTTATCTGAATGGGAGGGACGAACACCTTCTAATAAGGAAGAATATTTTAACATGAAGCATTCTAAGGCAAGGAATGTAATTGAACGCTGTTTTGGCTTGCTAAAAGGAAGGTGGTCGATAC
This sequence comes from Malus fusca, assembly GCA_035220775.1. Lineage (NCBI taxonomy): Eukaryota > Viridiplantae > Streptophyta > Magnoliopsida > Rosales > Rosaceae > Malus > Malus fusca. The sequence goes on along the minus strand of CM069065.1, from coordinate 925,998 downwards.
TAAGGAGTCCATCTTTCTATCCGATAAGGACACAAGGTCGAATAATTACCGCTTGTTGCCTACTACACAATCTTATTAGGCAAGAGATGTCTGTAGATCCAATGGAGAATTTGCCAATAATAGAAGATGGACAAAATACAGAAGAAGGTGAATATGTTGGTAGTGTTCAAACATCTGACCAGTGGACTGCAATGAGGAATGACATAGCTCAGGAAATGTATAATGAGTGGAGAGCAATTAGGAACCAGCAACCGAACTAGCTATATGTGTTAATGATAACATTTTATTTTAGTATTCCTTTTTATCATGCATTTGTTAGATATTAGCACAATGATTGGATGGTATGCAAATGAATTGGATATTATGCAAGTTGATTGGATATTATGCAAGTTGATTGGATATTATGCAAATTGATTATTTGTATGGTATTTTCCTTCATTAAAATATTTTTTGTTTAGGTATGGATAACGAAAATATTTTGAATGCTACTCAAGAGCCAAAAGGAAGAAGGCGTAAATGGGAAGCATTTGAGGAAGAAGTATTACTAGGAGTTCTTGAGGATTTTGTTGCTCGGAAGCAACGGTGTGACACCGGTGCTTTCAAACAAGGTACTTTGGTTGAAATAGCAAAAGCTGTCAATGTTTTATGTCCTCATTCAAATATAAAGGCAAATCCACATATTGAGTCCAAGTTGAAGAAATGGAAAAAAACATATAGTATGGTCGTTGACATGATAAACACAAGTGGATTTGCATGGAATGATGTCAAAAAGTGCGTTGAAGTTGACAGTGATGACGCATGGCAAACTTATGTGCAGGTTCATATCCTATTTTATTTATACATTAGTTATATTCTTGCTGCTATATTTGTTACGCATGCTAAATTTTAGTTTTGCTATGTTGATATAATCTTATAGAAATAAAGAAGCCGATGGATGGAGAAGCAAACCTTTTCCACTGTTTGATAGATTTGCATATATATTTGGAAAAGATCGGGCTACGGGTAATGTAGCCGAAACCCCTGCTCAAATGGTGGAGGAACAAAGTCATGATCATGTTGGTGAAAGTGATATTGGAGGTAAAATTTTGTTTCTTCAATGAACCAACAAAGCCAACAAAGCACCCCATCTGAAAATAGCCAAAGAAAGAGGAAAAGAGTTGTGGGAAGTTCAAGTGATGGAACCGAGGCAATTATCAGTGGACTGAAAGATTTTTATGTTGAAAGTGGGAAGAGGATGCAAATGGTAACTGAAGCTTTAGTTCAAGGTACTGCAGATCATACTGACATAGCTAATGAACTTGAAGCAATGGGTCTCTCTCCTATGGATCAAATTGATGCATTGTCTCTTATTTTGGATAAACCAAAAAATGTGGGAGTGTTCAGGGCAATCAAACCGGAACTCAAGAAAGTGTTCGTCCAAAGGCTTTTAAGCGACAACGCAAGCGGATGAGGATTTTGGCTAATGTTAACATGGATGTATTTTATTAATGTTAACATGGATGTATTTTATTAATCATACAATCTTATGTTATGGCTTATAACTTAGCTTTGCACTAGTATTTTGGCTTATGTTAACTAGCCATTTTGTAAATTATGGAGATCTATTTTGGCTAATGTTAACTAATGTTAACTAGGATTTTCTAAATTATGGAGATCTTCTTATGTACTTGTATTTGTTGAAGTTGCATGTATTGGGCACTATTATTTTTCTTCTGTTGGGTGATAGAGTTTAAACCAAGCTACATTTGCAAATTAAACCCAATTGTATTAGCAGGTAATAGAAACAAAACAATTGTCTTCCTTTTTTTAAGATTCATAATATACATGGCAAAAATATGCTCCAATTAACCCATATCATGAGATTTGTAGCATTACTCTATTACACAATGGCAAAAATTTGTAGTCCTAGTCTAAGCAAACACTGAAGGAAAAATTTTGTCCTAGCTAAGAACATGTATGAACATTTGAATACATATGCTAACAATTAACTCTTTAAAGTAGGCATGCATCCAAAAACAATTCATGAAACCCATGACTTTCAAAGCCTAGTATATGGTGAATCAAAAGACTCTTTAACAACATTAAAGAATATGAAGAATTTAGAGATTCTTTACCCTTGAAGCTCATCCTTGATTACACAAGGGATTCACCCAAGTGGAGGGCCTTCAAGTCACCTCCTTGCTCCTTGGATCTTCCTTGTGATTTTCCTCCTTTTAGTGCTCCTTTGCTTCTTTGAGGATTTGAGGATTAGTTCTCCAAAACACCAAAAGTTTGATGTCTCTATGTCTCTTCACCAAGGATGTAATTTGTGAGGATGAAAATGGATCACTTAGGGAAGTAAATTTGCTAGATAACTTTCCCCAAGTAGCTTAGAAAACCCTAATTGAAAACAAAGCTATAAATATGAATTTATACTTCATTTCTTAGGTGAGTGGCAAACTTGCAATTAAGCAAACTTGCATACCCTCACCCTAAATGGTTGGCCTATATGGTTATTGGGCTTATTGCCCATTTTTGTTTTAGTTGTCATACAACTTAAACATAATGGGCTTTGTGGACCAAAACACTTTTGGGCCCCGAAGCCCTAAAACCAACTTAAAAGCCCAATACGAACATTTCGTATAATTAATTAACTAATTAATTAATCTTGACCATTCTTCAATTAAACCATTTAATTGCTTATCCATTTCATTTAATTGCTTCACATATATCCTTATTTGGTGTGCGATCCATTAGGTTCCAATTAGCGAGGCAGTGGGCGATGTTACTCTTAACTATCGATTGTGAATTGAAACCACATTTCAATTCTCCCTTTTTGATGATTAGTGTTTGCTAATCAATAGGGCTTCCACAAACCATGAGTGACACCTAGCAGTATGTCATGGTTACCCAAGCTAAGTAGAATTGGTTGGAGAACCTATCCAGTTACAATTACAATGCAATACGGTCCTTCTCTAATACAATACTCTTAACCACATTGTTTTAAGTGATAGTTTGTTTCATGTCTACTATCCAATGTGATACTTTCTTATATGATTCCCTTGAATATGATTTGGAACATCTTCCTTAGTCATATTCATTTGCTTTGGCCAAAGACTTTAGAATCATATTTTAGAGTATACTCCTTCCACCATGGAAGGTTAGAGATCCCTTGTTGTGCATTCATATGCCTACATGACTAGATCACATGACCCCAACAATGCCGTGGACAATCCGAGGGAATGCCTTTGTCATGATCAAAGATCAAGGACCTAACCATTAGACATCTATGATGCCTCAGGTCTAAGGACTACTTTGCATATTGTAACCTTAGAGTTCGTACATGACATGTATGTTTGAACTCTCATTAATCGCAGTTCAGTGTACTCGATTACTCTTTCGAGCACCTATGTGTTTGTCTTAGTGTCCAACACCAAATGACTTGAGACTAGTTCATACTCACGTTTGAGTCAACATAACACATACTAACCTTAGCGGATTGTCAATGCCCAATTGGCAATCCTATGGCTAGGAACGTTTTAGGAATGAACATAAGAGAAAGGTCTCCTTAATCTAACTCATTAGATCACTTATCTCTTATGTCAAATACATCCCTTGGATTCTCTTATTGATTAAACACATGATACAATAAATAGTGATTAACAATAAGTATTGCCCTTCCGTTAAACATATAAAAGTTTAACATATTAAGTATTCCAAAAAGCTATTACATCAAATGAGTGGCTTTGTGGGCATACTTCCAACAAACACAAATCTGGTGAACAGTACTGTTTTTCTTATCCTGCTTCTTAGTCCGACATTACACCAAACGCTTCACTAAGTTAGTCCAGCTTAGTCCAGTCTAAGCCAATCCAGCTTAGTCCCGGCAGCTAGTCCAGTCCGAGACAGTCCGGCGCAACAAACACACCCTAAAGTTTTATGGATAACATTGTTTTCAAAATTAAAGAAAACTGTTCTATATCTACTCATATACCCTAAACTTTGTTGTATGCTTACCATACATCTAATCATTTGTCACATGTCATTTTACTTAACCTTGGTTAACTTTAACAATAAATGTTATTTTTTCAAACTTGGTTCTGATTTCTCTATTGTTTTTTTTTTAAGAATACCGAGTTGGGCTCTTCTCTTACCCATATAGAATAGAACATGTTGAGCCAAATCTTCTTCATGTAAAAACTACTTTATTTAGATTGGGAAAATCGTACGGTTTTCTGAAACCATGTGCTACAGCTCGAATCCACAATCAATCTTATTTCTGATTCCTATAGGAAGAGTTGGCAATTGAATCCAAAATTTTCCATTATTTTCGTATCCGTAATAGTGTGAAAAGAAGGTCGGACTCTAAGTTGTTTAAGAATAGTGGCGTTGAGTTCCGTCTTTCTCTGAGGAAAGGCGAAACATAATCAACTTGAATAATCTCATGTTTGCTTTACAAGCGTTTCTCCCCCCACCCCCAATGGATAGAAGTAGATAAACTGGAATTAATTCTAACTCCAACATGATGAAAAAAAAGTAAAAGGTCTCAAGAATAAAATGGTCCTATTTGACCGCTATGCATTGCTAACATCAGAAGATAGAATAGTTGAAAAAAAAGTTAACTAGAGTTAAGTGAAATGACACATGACAAATAATTAGGTGCATGGTGAGCATACACCATAGTTACGATAGTGAGCAAAAATGCTCCCAAAAGATAAAACTTAAACTTCTAAAGGATTAAACAACATAAAATATGGTTAATGCTTATGTCCCCTCATAGGGAAGAGTTACTTGTCCCCATATTTACGATTAATGAACTTTACTATTCAAACATCATAATCGGAACCATTTATTCTCCTAGCATCATCTAAAGTTTGTGTATGCAAAAATTATTCAATTTTAAGATATTTTAGTAATTCATATGCATAAAACAAATGAACGGTTGGTCATAAGAATACTATTTGTTACCAGAATTGTCACATCCCGGCTTGGGCCCCCACCACATCCCGGACTTTACTCCACTGTAGCACGATATTTTCCGCTTTGGGCCTCGACCACGCCCTCGCGGTTTTGTTTCTAGGAACTCACACAAGAACTTCCCAGTGGGTCACCCATCTTGGGATTGCTCTCGCCCAAACTCGCTTAACTTTGGAGTTCCGATGGAACTCGAAGCCAATGAGCTCTAAAAAAGTCTCGTGCTAGGTAGAGATGGGAATATACATATAAGGCTTACAGGATCCACTCCCCTGGGCGATGTGGGATGTTACAATCCACCCCCCTTAGGGGCCCGACGTCCTCGTCGGCACACTTCTGCCCAGGGATTGGCTATGATACCAAATTGACACACCCCGACCTAAATCAATGCGTCAGTTGATCACATCCTGACCCGAGCCCTCACCACATCCCATGCTTGACTCCACCGTAGTACGATATTGTCCGCTTTAGGCCCCGACCACGCCCTCACGATTTTGTTTATGGGAACTCACACGAGAACTTCCCAGTGGGCCACCCATCCTAAGATTGCTCTTGCCCGAACTCGCTTAACTTCAGAGTTCCGATGGAACTCGAAGCCAGTGAGCTCCCAAAAGGCATTGTGCTATGCAGAGATGAGAATATACATATAAGGGCTTACATGATCCACTCCCCTGGGTGATGTGGGATGTTACAAGAACCGTCGATTAGAATTTAACACGTATGAATAACTAAAGGGAAATTTTATTTGAACTCATGTAACCTATTTCTATACCCAACTTAAATTTAAATTGTTAATTGTCTATGTATTGCATAATACTATTAAGTACAAAATGAAATTAATAATAAAACTCAAATTTATCAATAAACCCATTAAACCCTACCATCACTTCTTGTTTATCATGCGTTCATTCTAGCCAAAGTCCTAATAGGTCTTGTAGAGAAAAACAAACTTTTTTTTATTGATGGATGGTGATTTTGAAGTTTTGAATCCTCCAACTAAGGTATGACTCAATTTATGAATATTTTGTTCGTTTGATTTCAATTTTTTAAAAGTTTAGAATATGAGTATTTGGGTTTCAATTTTTTTTCATCAATTCCGAATGGTTTATTAAACTTTCTGCAATTAGAAAATTCTAAGGAAAAATTTCTTACCAATATTCCTAGATTATAAACTTCCTTACTTGTTGATAAATATAAGGGGATGAATTGTTTGATTTGTTGCTTATGCACATCAGTAGAAATAAAAAAGTCAAATGTTTGGGTTTGGTAGCTGAAAGAAAAAAAGTTGTGACAGCCCGTCCCTAATTTTAAGAATTTTTAAAGTTTTAATAAAGGATTTTACAAAAATGCCCTTTGAGGCACGTGCATTATTTGAGGTTAATCATCATGTCGTACCATCTAAGATTTGTTTTCTTAACATATCCTCGTAGTACTCGTCGTTACGGACGCATGGGCGCAGACGGTTCGTGATTTGGAGTTATATCGAAGAAGTTATTAACGTTTGAAAATTGGGCATTTTAGGAATTATAATTTTAATAAAATCTGGAATTTTCTTTTATGAAAATGGACGGCCCAGATTTAATGAAGAATTGAAATGGATGGTTGGGATGAGAGAAATAAGGTTTTGTGTGTGTGTGTGCGTGAGAAGAAGAGGAAGAAACAGAAAAATGGAGATTGGGCAAAGCTGCCCAATCGGAGAAGAAGAAGGAGAAGCCAAATGGGGATAAGAGAGAGGAAGAATCTGACCAACCAGAGGAAGGGAAGGAGGAAAGGAGAGAGGGCGAGAAGCGGATGAGAGAAGAGAGAAACGGGTTGGGGAACCCGTGACCCGCGCGCGACCCGTCGGGTTTTCTACACATTTCCGTCGAAATTCCACCAATTTTCCGACGAATTGAATCAAAGTACCACTCCCAATCAACATCTAGACCTTCCCTCTTCACGTTTCACCCCAAGAATCATTGAATTTCGTGGTGATTTCGCGAAGAACACCCCTACGGGTGCCGCGACTTTTTTTGTCTAAATTCTTCAAATTTTGAAATGTTTTCTTTCAATTACTAACACCATTAGCATTCCTTTAGGACCTAGAACAAAGCCCAAGAGGTAGTTGAGGCGTTGGAACAAGTTTGAAGGTCGAATTGGAAACACCTAATTCTAGGGTTCTTCACGGTTTTGGTGAAATTGAAGCACTTCCAGGCCGAATTGGCCTTGGCCACAGGTATGAAAGTTACTCTACTCATTGAGATCTTCAAATCTGCAAATTTTGGTAATTTTTGGAAATAGTTGGATTTTCCGGCGAGCCGAGGCGGCCAACTGCCACCCGCGGCGGCCCGTGCGGCGGCGCGTGGCCAATGGCCCGCCAATGTCATTATTAGCATGTGTTTAAGGTTCTAGGTTCAGTTTTGATAATCGAGGGACGTAAATTGAATAATTGAACCTAAGTTCGTTACGATTCGTGGTTAGTTGAAAATGTGAATTGACGATCCGACCGTTGGATCGTCACCAAACTTTGATATGTTGTAATACGTAATATTTGAGGATTATAGGAACTTACGGATTGGGAATCCGATTTACGGATCTTCCGGAATTGGAGTTGTAAGTTCATAAATAGAATGTTAACCGTCACTTGGTTTTAGAAATTGACGGAGATCTGACCGTTGGATGGTAATGAAATTTTAGGATGTTGTTCTAGAGATTTATTGTGGACCTCTGGAAGTTATGGATTGGAAATCTGAGTTGCAGATCTTCCGGATCGAACTGCGTAGTGACATGTTTTATATAAGTTATATATTCTATCGATATGATTTCTGAGGTTGGATTTGATTATTGTTCTAGGCGCCGATCGTCATGATGCCTTGAGGTATTGTGCTAGGGAGTTGTAGGGCGAATTTCAGGTGAGTGGGCAGTTTTGTTTTCGTATTACCTATATACTATTGTTTTTCCCAGAAAATGCATTTATTTGAAAATATGTTTTCCAAATGCCATGCATAGAATTATTTGAAGAAAATATGAATTGTCATATGAATTATATGATTGATATATGATGCATACATGTGCATGGTGCTGTGGAGGCACAGGTAAGTCAGGTGAGTTCATTATTCATTGAATTGTTTGATGTTGAGACGTTTTAAGCTCATAACCTGCACCCTAGGTGTTAGTGCTTATATTATTCACCGCACCGCACGCTCGCCTTGGATCCAAGTAGGTGGATGTCGTACAGACCATGTGAGGGTTCCGACATGCTAGTCGTATAGATCACTAGGTGTGATTCCGACTAGTGGGTGACCTTAGTTATGCGCGCTGATGATTGATGAGAGAAGCACTAGAGCGTATTTTTACACCTTTCATCGTACAGACTACCTTACGTAGTTCCGAGTGATGTGCAGTGTAGGGCCGTATAGGTCACTGTGGTGACTCCGGCTGAGTGGGATTTTGAGCTATAGAATTAATCGTATAGGACCAACTGCAGGGTCTCCGATTGATTCTTTATTTCACCTGATTTATATTTTGATTCATGGCATGGCATATTTTTTTTCTTGAAAAATGTTAAAGACTTGGGATTTGAGTTTTGAGATTTCATATGGTTTTATATATACTATTTTCTGGGAAAGTATACAGGTTTTACGGTGAGGGGTTAGAAATGTTTTAAATGAAAAGTTTTCGAGAAACTTTATTTTACTTACCCACTCAATTTTGTTTTGCGCCCCTCCAGGTCCTAAATAGCAGAGCTTTGGTGGCCACGAGGAATCCAACGGTGTTCTGACAGAATGCACAAAAGTAGGACTCACCCTCGGGTGGGTCATCTTAGTAATTGTATCTTTAAAGCTTCCGAACTGTGTAAATGGTTACGTCACTCTCACGTGACGGCCAGCATGCCCTCCTTCGGGATGGGGTGTGTCAGTTGGTATCAGAGCCTAGGTTGCAGTCCTGGACATCTTGAGAATTTCCTAGTGTCTTCTGTCAGAACTTTACCGACTCGTAGATAGCCACTTCATTCAGATAAGCCTAATTTCCCTGATATAGCTCAGTTAGGGGAAGCTATTGCTAACGTGATTCAGTCTATTACCCAAAGGTTTCCTTTTGAGACTGGTTATAAGTTAAATTTGAGTCACTTTAGAGAGATGAAGAACCTAAGAGAACAGATCGATGGCTTAATCATTTGGGAAAAGACGTTTCAGATTATGCAAAGTCAAGAGAATTTCCTCCCGACAGGTAGGTCGAGATGACTACCTGGTTTCTGAGTATTGAAATTTCATCCTGGTGGAGATAGGAGTCTTATACGATGTCACCGGAGGAAACAGCTGAATGAGAATTGTTTAAAGAGTTGTTTAAGAAAAAAGTTTATTCCTCCGGCATATATGGACAGTAAGAAACAAGAGTTTACAATTTGAGACAAGGAAACGAATGAGGATCAAAGGAATGATGGCCAAGGTAAAGGTCATGTGTCTCAAGAATCTCGCAAGACTTAGAGCTTCAAAGGAAGTGGAGTTAATTCTAGTTATGCCAGCATAGATTATTTTAGTAACATTGGTCAGATGCGAGATGGTAGATTTACTGGAGATCCTAGATTACAGAGGCGAGGTGACTCTGGTAGAGGATGCTTTACATGTGGACATGGGATATAGAGCTACAAGATATTCAGAATCTTTCAGGCTTGATTATGGATACGTTAGATATTTTGGTCACTTTGCCAGAGTTCATTGGTCATGATGCGGAAATTTGATGTTATTGACGAGGTTGCCAAAGAGAGTAATGCTGGAGCACGATTGAGGAGTGTATATGTATTTCTAATGAAGAGCAAGATGATAATATTGCACCCTTAAGAATTGTTGCTTACTTATCGAGACAACAGTGAGTTATCGTTATTGCGGGCTGCAGACCGTAATATCCATAACTTATTTGTTGGATTCGTTAAGCAAGTAAACAAGTAAGTCATTCTATGTCGGTTATGATTATTCAGGGTGTCTAGTGATGGTGGAAGAAGTAGTTATGCCAGCGATTCGTATCCCGCTAGACATTGTGGATTTTGATGTGATTTTAGGCATAGATTGGTTACATTAATCGTGCCAATATGGTTTGCTACGGGAAATCGGTTACTTTCCATTGTCTTGGATTATCAAAGGTTACTTTTGTGATTGAGCAAAGTGGAGTGAGGCATACCGTTATTTCTGTTGTGAGAGCAAAGAGATTATTCTCAAAAGGTTGCCAAGGATACCTAGCTCATGTGGTGTTGCAGGATCGTACTCCTAGTATTGTGGATGACTTATGAGTGGTAGATATTTTCCTAATGTGTTTCCGGAATGATTTACATGGATTGTCACCAGACAGAGATGTGGTGTTCACTATTGAATTGTCTCCAAGTACAGACTCTATGCTATAGATTGGTTCCTACAGAGTTAAAGGAATTGAAAATTCAGTCACAGGAATCGGTTGATAAAGGTTTTAGTCAACCTAATACGTTACTTTGGAAAGCCCTAACTTTGTTTATAAGGAAGAAAGACGGGACCTTAAGAATATGTATGGATATAGGTAATTGAATCGGGTAACGAGTAAGAACCGTTATCCATTGCCGCGCATTGATGATTGTTTGATCAGCTTAGAGGTGCCTATTTGTTTTCAAAGAAAGAGTTGAGTCTGGTATACTCTTAAGTGAAAGTAAAGCATACTAGTCAGTTTGAGTTGGTGTTGAAATATTTGAGGGAACATCGGTTGTATGCTAAGTTTAGCAAATGTCAATTTTGGACGAATCAAGTGGCATTCTGGGACATGTTATATCCACTTAAAGTATTCAAGTAGATCCTCAATGAGTGACAAATGGGAAGAATTGGAAACAACCTCGAACCGTCACTGAGGTACTGAGTTTTCTTGGTCTAGCAGGCTGCTATAGACATTTGTAAAGGATTTTTCAGTCATTGCTTTATCATTGACGGGATCAACTAGAAAAGAGATCAAGTTTGAGTGGGATGAAAAATTGTGAGTAGAGCTTCAACAAATAAAGTATTCCCTCACTCATGCATTTGTTTTCGCACTCCCAGACGATAGTGGTAATTATGTGGTCTATAGTGATACTTCTTTGAATGCCCTTGGATGCGTGTTGATGCAACTTGATACAGTGATTATTACACTTCACGACAATTGAAACCTCATGAGATGAATTACCCTACTCATGATTTAGAATTAGCAACTATCATCTTTGCTTTGAAGATTTGGAGACATTGTCTTTATGGGAAGAAAAGTGCAAGATTTTTGTGAATCAAAAGAGTATCCAATATCTGTTTATTCAGAGGTATCTTAATCTTAGGCAACGGAGGTGGATTGTGTTGCCTAGTGATTTTGATTGCATGACCAGGGCGATCGTGCAAATGTTGTGGCCAATGCTTTTAGTAGGAAGACCCCAGCGAGAATTAATGCTTGGTACGATTGCCATGTTCATCTTCTTGTGGAATTGAGATCTACTGGAGTAAAGTTGGGAATGGAAGATCAAAAAGAAAACGTACTTGCTAATTTTCAAGTTAGGTCTATTTGGTAGGTCGTACTCGAGACTCAAGTGTTTGACGAAGAAATTCAAGAATTTATTTAAAGAAAGGAATAGCGGGAAAAAGAAAGACCTCAGAGTTAGAGAATCAGATGGCAAGCTTATGCAAGAGAACAAGGTGCTTATATCTAATGTTATGGAATTAAATGAAGCAATTTTGGAATTTGCGTACTGTTCAACTTATACAATGCATCCTGGAGGTACTAAGATGTATTATACCATTTGATCATTTTACTATTGGTCAGATATGAAAAGAGAAATGTTTGTATATATAAATAGATGTAACATCTGTCAGCAGGTTAAAACGGAAAGAAAGAAGTCTTTTGGATTGATGTAGTTACTTCCCGTTCCACATCAAAAATGAGAAAATATTAATATAGATTATGTGTGCAAGTTTCCTCGTTCACGAGATGATTATGATGAAATTAAGGTGATAATTGATTGGCTTGCTAAATCAGCGCAATATTCTTCAATGGAAGAGCAGTAACCTTTCCAAAAGTGCAACAATTATTTATCTGTCTTATAGAAAAGAGATTTGGACTTACGGATATGTTGAACTTCTTGGGTATGTTGGTCATTTCAGTTTGTTCCCTAGAGTAACGCCATAAGGCCGTGGAAAGCTATGTCTTGTGTTTCGAAATTGTTAGAATTGGGGACGGATGATATTCAAGGCCCTGAGTTGGTGGAGGAGACTATTCGGAATATTTAAGTAATTAAGTCTAACCTGGAAGTGAGCCAGGATCGGCTGAAGAGTTTAGCAGATAAACATGCCACTGACCGGATGTATATGTAGGTGATCGAATGATTTTGAAATTATCACCTTGGAAAAGTATGATTCGTTTTAAAAAGAAAAACAAGTAAGTCCTAGATACATCAGACCATATGTGATCATCGAACGAGTCAGCGAAGTTACGTACAGGCTTGAGTTGCCTCCAGAGTCGACGAAAGGGCACGATATGTTTTATGTTTCGATACTTCGACATTAAATCTCATATCCTTCACGAGTGATACCTCCTCAACCTTTGGAAGTCAATCTGGAGTTGACGTATGATGAGGAGCCAGTACCTATCTTGTATTAGAAAGATGATGTACTGAGAAATAAGACTATGAGTTTGGTGAAAGTTTATGGAGGAATCTTTCAGTGGAAGAAGCTACTTAGAAATCAGAGAATCGAATGAGAGAGTTGTGTTTCGGGCTGTTTTATGGATATTGATGGATTGTAAAGATTGTATAAATTTCGAGGACGAAAGTTCTTTAAGGTGGGTAGATTGTGACAGCCCGTCCCTAATTTTAAGAATTTTTAAAGTTTTAATAAAGGATTTTACAAAAATGCCCTTTGAGGCACGTGCATTATTTGAGGTTAATCATCATGTCGTACCATCTAAGATTTTTTTTCTTAACATATCCTCGTAGTACTCGTCGTTACGGACGCATGGGCGCAGACGGTTCGTGATTTGGAGTTATATCGAAGAAGTTATTAACGTTTGAAAATTGGGCATTTTAGGAATTATAATTTTAATAAAATCTGGAATTTTCTTTTATGAAAATGGACGGCCTAGATTTAATGAAGAATTGAAATGGATGGTTGGGATGAGAGAAATAAGGTTTTGTGTGTGTGTGTGCGTGAGAAGAAGAGGAAGAAACAGAAAAATGGAGATTGGGCAAAGCTGCCCAATCGGAGAAGAAGAAGGAGAAGCCAAATGGGGAGAAGAGAGAGGAAGAATCTGACCAACCAGAGGAAGGGAAGGAGGAAAGGAGAGAGGGCGAGAAACGGAGGAGATAAGAGATAAACGGGTTGGGGAACCCGTGACCCGCGCGCGACCCGTCGGGTTTTCTACACATTTCCGTCGAAATTCCACCAATTTTCCGACGAATTGAATCAAGGTACCACTCCCAATCAACATCTAGACCTTCCCTCTTCACGTTTCACCCCAAGAATCATTGAATTTCGTGGTGATTTCGCGAAGAACACCCCTACGGGTGCCGCGACTTTTTTTGTCTAAATTCTTCAAATTTTGAAATGTTTTCTTTCAATTACTAACACCATTAGCATTCCTTTAGGACCTAGAACAAAGCCCAAGAGGTAGTTGAGGCGTTGGAACAAGTTTGAAGGTCGAATTGGAAACACCCAATTCTAGGGTTCTTCACGGTTTTGGTGGAATTGAAGCACTTCCAGGCCGAATTGGCCTTGGCCACAGGTATGAAAGTTACTCTACTCATTGAGATCTTAAAATCTGCAAATTTTGGTAATTTTTGGAAATAGTTGGATTTTCCGGCGAGCCGGGGCGGCCAACCGCCACCCGCGGCGGCCCGTGCGGCGGCGCGTGGCCAATGGCCCACCAATGTCATTATTAGCATGTGTTTAAGGTTCTAGGTTCAGTTTTGATAATCGAGGGACGTAAATTGAATAATTGAACCTAAGTTCGTTACGATTCGTGGTTAGTTGAAAATGTGAATTGACGATCCGACCGTTGGATCGTCACCAAACTTTGATATGTTGTAATACGTAATATTTGAGGATTATAGGAACTTACAGATTGGGAATCCGATTTACGGATCTTCCGGAATTGGAGTTGTAAGTTCATAAATAGAATGTTAACCGTTACTTGGTTTTAGAAATTGACGGAGATCCGACCGTTGGATGGTAATGAAATTTTAGGATGTTGTTCTAGAAATTTATTGTGGACCTCTGGAAGTTATGGATTGGAAATCTGAGTTGCAGATCTTCCGGATCGAACTGCGTAGTGACGTGTTTTATATAAGTTATATATTCTATCGATATGATTTCTGAAGTTGGATTTGATTATTGTTCTAGGCGCCGATCGTCATGATGCCTTGAGGTATTGTGCTAGGGAGTTGTAGGGCGAATTCCAGGTGAGTGGGCAGTTTTGTTTTCGTATTACCTATATACTATTGTTTTTCCCAGAAAATGCATTTATTTGAAAATATGTTTTCCAAATGCCATGCATAGAATTATTTGAAGAAAATATGAATTGTTATATGAATTATATGATTGATATATGATGCATACATGTGCATGGTGCTGTGAAGGCACAGGTAAGTCAGGTGAGTTCATTATTCATTGAATTGTTTGATGTTGAGACGTTTTAAGCTCATAACCTGCACCCTAGGTGTTAGTGCTTATATTATTCACCGCACCGCACGCTCGCCTTGGATCCAAGTAGGTGGATGTCGTACAGACCATGTGAGGGTTCCGACATGCTAGTCGTATAGATCACTAGGTGTGATTCCGACTAGTGGGTGACCTTAGTTATGCGCGCTGATGATTGATGAGAGAAACACTAGAACGTATTTTTACACCTTTCATCGTACAGACTACCTTACGTAGTTCCGAGTGATGTGCAGTGTAGGGCCGTATAGGTCACTGTGGTGACTCCGGCTGAGTGGGATTTTGAGCTATAGAATTAATCGTATATGACCAACTGCAGGGTCTCCGATTGATTCTTTATTTCACCTGATTTATATTTTGATTCATGGCATGGCATATTTTTTTTCTTGAAAAATGTTAAAGACTTGGGATTTGAGTTTTGAGATTTCATATGGTTTTATATATACTATTTTCTGGGAAAGTATACAGGTTTTACGATGAGGGGTTAGAAATGTTTTAAATGAAAAGTTTTCAAGAAACTTTATTTTACTGACCCACTCAATTTTGTTTTGCGCCCCTCCAGGTCCTAAATAGCAGAGCTTTGGTGGCCACGAGAAATCCAACGGTGTTCTGACAGAATGCACAAAAGTAGGACTCACCCTCGGGTGGGTCATCTTAGTAATTGTAATTTTTTTTAAAGCTTCCGAACTGTGTAAATGGTTACGTCACTCTCACGTGACGGCCAGCATGCCCTCCTTCGGGACGGGGTATGTCAAAAGTAGTCATGGAAATGCTAGTGGGAAGAGGGGGGTGGGGCAAGGACGCCTCTTTTTTTTAAAAAAAAAATATCAATTACAGATGTTATTTTATAAATGTAATATATGTAAAGATAACTTAACATTTTGAATTGAGTTTGAGAGCGTAGTTTTGGTAATAAATTTGGGTTTAAAAAGAGAATAATTCTTTAATAAAAAAACAATATGAGTGAAGAGAGTAAGTTGAGTGTAGAAAAATGTTACATGGGTTCAAATAAAATTTCTCATAACTAAACATGTATACTTCTATTTAATTGCTAGTGCATAAGTATTTTTATAAGAACATAAAACATAGATGAAAAACTAACAGTGGAAACAGTAAAAATATAAAAAATTGATTACAGGATACTTATAACTAGTGAAAAATTATACCTATTCAAAATTTGGGACCAGAATAAGTTTGGCAAACTTCAAATTAAATTAGATCAGAAATCTAGGTTCTCTAGATACACTCCAATTTTTCTCCCATTTTTTAGAAATGTTCCGATTGGGAATTCTTGGATTTGGAGCAAAATTTTCAGGTTGACATTAGAATCTCCAATCCAACTTTCACCTCACTAATTTATGATAGCGCCTGATAAGGGAGCTGGTCTAACCGTCCTAACTAATTATTTCCTCAAGCAATTTTTTTGTATAACAGTATCACCACCATCTAGTAGTAATATTATACTCTAAAATATAAATTTTGCTAGTAGTAATCCACCAAGATTATAACACATAAATAAATTAATAACCCAAAAATTGAAACATACTCCAAAAAGTTTTCCTTGGAAATGGAAACCCTAAGCCAAAAATCCCAGTAATGGATGCTTGATGCGTGATGCTTGAGGACACAGGGTAGATCGGTCAACTCAAGTGCTGACGTGTAATAGATGCCATCGTGCCCCCGTGGCATTAGGATAATAAAATTAGAACCCAAGGGGTAGTTATGGAACATCATCAGTACATATATGTCGATGCAAAGGATGTAGTCGGAGATGAGAGAGGAGGAGACATTATTACAAGAAGCCTGGTAGTTTTGTTGTTAATCCAAAGCTGCTCATCTCATCTGTGTTTTCTGGAGGAGACTGTTAGGTTGCTGGCTCAGATTCAGAAAACAAACATCATAGGTACTTGAATCGTTGAAACTCAAATCCTACAACCTCTTTATCCAAAAAAAAAAGAAAATAAATAAATGAACTCAAGTTTTCCTCTTTTGTAATTGTTTTCCTTATTCGTTATTGTTTCCCGATTCATGTTGTTTCCTAAAGAGGAATCTTATTGCAGGAACAAAAAAACATAAAGATTCTCAATTGCTGGAAGTAGAAAGTTCACAGAGTTCATTTCCAGCTACAGAAGTTCAAGTAATCTGAGGTTTGTAATCTAAATTTTCAATCTTTCGAGTAAGATCAAACCAACATGCCAAAAGGGTTTTATTTATTTATGTTTTTGGATTAATATTGGTTATTTTTCTTGGGTTTTTGCAGATTTATCTTCTGTTTAGATCAAATCAGAAGTAGATCTTATCTGGGTTTTATCTGAAAAAGCAAAGTTTGGTGAATCTTGAAGCAATCCAAGTGTTGCAAAATCTTTGAATTTTCAAGAAATAAAGATTAGCACAAAAGAATCAGATATGAGCAGTCTTTTATACAAATACAATCCTAATTTTAGGGCCTCAGAGGGAGAGCTGAGGAAGAACCACACTGCGGAGTTCATGGATTCCAATATTTTCCAGCAACAGCATCCTCAGCAGCAGCAGCAGCAGCAGAGCTCCAGCTTAACGCGGTATCGGTCAGCTCCTAGCTCATTTCTGATGGAGCTTATGGATAACAATGGCGGTAGCGGCGGCGGTGGAGTTGAGGATATGCGGTATCTTCAACCTTCGAGCCCTGAAGTCGAAACGGTGCTAGCCAGATTCATTTCTTCATGTAATGAACCAGATCACCATGACAATGGTGTGCAGCATCATCAGATTGAAATCGAAGAGAGGCCGGTGAATGTGAAGGAAGAGGCAGGGGACTCTGTTTCTAATCACAATAATGGTTACTCGAATTCTACTCATATGATGTATCAAGCTCCTCAGGCTCAACAAGTTCATGGTTTAGATAGCAGCTCCTTTGCTGCAGTCAACTCTACCGTAATGGAGAATTCGATGATGCAATCGAAAATTGGGGTTGGAAATCGGTCTAATCTTGTTAGACAAAGTAGCTCTCCGGCTGGATTCTTCCCTACCTTGACCGTTGACAATGGTATACTAATATTTTTGTTGCCTATTTCTTGGTTGCTCTCTTGGTCGCATGTTCTATATGTGCTATGTAAATATTTAGATATCTTTGTTAAAATGCTGACTGATTTTTAAAGCGGTTTAATTCCGAAAGTTAGGATTTATGTTGGTTTTGGTTGCCGATTCTTTGCATAAACTAGCCCGAAAATTCGATTTACGCTTAACTTAATGGATTAATGTTAAGTTGCAAATGATTAGAAAAGTTTGAATTTGGAGGGTTATTGTCACTTGCTACTTTAGATAAAGAAAAATTTAGTAAATAATTAAGAGGTTGGTTATGGATTTGATGACATTTCAATAATTGTTTTGAAATTTTGTTCTGGTTCCTCTAGTAATTTGTATTTGTTTGACTGAAAAACAGGCTTCAATGTGATCAAAGACTCGGCAGGATATCGCACAGGCAATGGTGTAAATGGAGAAGCCAGTCCATCAACTTCTAGGTTGGGTAAGCAACTGAATTTCTCATCTAGGCCATCTTCATACTCACATCGTATGCCTCGGATTGCTGAAAATGAGAATGGGAACTCGGGAGAAGGTAGCCAACCGCAACCGGATCATGGTTTAGGAAATGCTAATGGTAGCAATTCACATTACCACTCTAGCTTCCCAAATGATTCGTGGGAGAATTCTTCATTTAATGACCTCAAAAGAGCCAGAGACAATGACGGGAACAAGTTTTCTACTTCTACTGCATTTGAATCACATGTAGGCTTTTCACTTTTTTTTGTAAACTACATTTGTTCTTCAATTTTTACTTGGCCATCTGCTTGCTTATCATATTAACTATGTTTGTTTTTCTATGATCAGAACAATGATTTTGGAAACCGCAATCACGGTTTGACGCAACATTTGAGCTTGCCGAAAGATTTTGAGATGCCCGCTACAGAGAAGTATTTGCAATTTGAAGATTCCATTCCTTGTAAAATTCGTGCCAAAAGAGGCTTCGCCACTCACCCGCGAAGCATTGCAGAGAGGGTAAATTTTCGTTCATTTCATTAGTCTTATGGCTGGTTTACACTTCACACGGATTAAGTAGCACCGCTGCATGTTATACTTTCCAAATTATATCAAATCCGTGATTGCGAATACTATGAATTTCAGATGAGAAGGATGCGGATTAGTGAAAGAATGAAGAAATTGCAGGATCTTTTCCCGGACATGGACAAGGTATTTGCTACACTTGTAATAGATCACCATTGTAGTCGTTATCTTGAATGCTTGAAATTGATCGAGTCTTATACGTTGTATTCTTGGCAGCAAATAAACACGGCAGAAATGTTGGACTTGGCGGTTGAGTTCATAAAAGACCTTCAGAAACAGGTTAAGGTAAAGTTGCAGCAAACGAAAAATATAATCTTTGAATCGAATTAATCTACAAGAATTTCGACCAACTATTTCTTCCCTCTAAAGTGTCATCTAACTTTGAATGCAGACACTCAAAGATACGAAGGCGAAGTGCAGTTGTTCGAGCAAACAAAAATAAACTCGATGCAAATTCATGTGCGCGGTTTGTTCATGTAAAGGTAGCAGTAGAAGATCGGAGAGGAAAAGGAAAGCGATTTCTTTCTTGTCTTCTGGTCTTTTTCACTTGAGAGATAATAGTAGGATGGTAGGATGTATTGTGGGTGTGGAATTTTAGCCTGTTTCATGTTAGCTTTTAGGCTTCTGTTGTTTCAACTTCTTCATGATGTAAGAAAAGCACACAATAAAAACTTAGCTCAAAGCACTTGTCCAAGGGATGAGTGAGAGTCGAGAAGTGAACTAAGATTACGATGTGCTACTGGTATCGCTACAATTTAATTCTACTTCCTAACCTGGAAACAAAAGCATCAATAAGACCACCAGCTGCAACAAGGCACCATTTTATGACTTGTGAAGTTTCATTTCTAGAAGCAAAATCAATTACCAGCACCCAACATTGTTGCGAGGGCTTGATGGTTTCAAATTTTTTGGTGTAAATTACATTGTGCACCTTGGTGATTTAGGGTATGCAACAGTTTGGTCTATGAACTTTGTTGTCGATGAGTTAGCCAATATGAGCTTACCTCATTCTTTGGCTTCAGTTTATTTTGAGCAAACTTCAACTTCTTATAAGCAATTATTATTGTCTGATATTTCTGAAATCTCTCGACCTCGTCATATTATTTTGTAATTTTAGTTTTGTCGGGCTGTGAGCCCCTTTCTTTAACCACAAAAGGTAGATTAAAACTAAATTGTTAATGACTCTAAACTAGAGGGGTGTAAAGTGTTCCTAACCTAATTTTTAATGCATTTGTGAAATTAGACATGCATTAAGCTAATTAGTAAGATCCATGCGTCTTTCACTTACACCCCGAATTAAAATTCTCTTCATCGAAAATTATAGCAACTTAAAATATGATCTCGTTAATGTAAAAATATCGATGATGAATTCGTAGATGACGAATTCGATACCAAATTAGGATGTTCATTGTGTAAATTAACCAAATTTCTCTTTTTTTAGTATAAAAATATCGATGTAGTAAAAAAAAAATGATCTCAATAATAAAAAAAAATGTGCATACCTAGAAAACCATAATTAATTGCAACAAAGAAAAATCATAATTTTCCTTTCGGAAAAGTCCGCGAACAAAGCCGTTGGTCCGCGTCTGTGTCTCCCCCTCCAACTCCAACTGCACATTTTTCTTTCATTTCTCTTCCTTCCATCTCTAATCCCATTTTTCCAATTACTTCATTTACGCTTAAACAGAAAACAAAAAATTAAATTCCAAAACCAAAACTCTTTGCTAGCTCAGCTCTGCGAGTTTTCACTATCCACACCACATATTGCTGATTCGATCATCTTCCCTCACTGATCGATCGGTCTTCCTCCCTACAAAGCACATATTCTGAGTTCTCGTATGAAAATTCGAGGTGGGTTTTTGTTAAGATTTGAATTTTAGACGGACAGAGAGAATTACGATGTCGAATTTGGCGAGTAATTTCAATCAGAAGATCGACTACGTGTTCAAGGTGGTGCTGATCGGAGACTCGGCGGTCGGCAAGTCTCAGCTCTTGGCTCGCTTTGCTAGGAACGAGTTCAGCTTGGAGTCCAAGGCTACCATTGGCGTTGAGTTCCAGACTAAGACCCTCGTGATCGACCACAAAACCATCAAAGCCCAGATTTGGGACACTGCCGGCCAAGAAAGGTAATCGCTTTTTCATATTTTTATAGATTTGGTGCGTTGGTGATTGAGTTTTTGTGTTTCTTTGATGTGGGTTTTTGTTCTTTTTAATTTATGATGTGGGTTTGTTGTTATTTTTAATTTGTGATGTGGGATTTGGTGAAATTGGATTTTGTGTTTTTGTTTGAGTTGTGGATGGTGATGATCATGATTTTACTGAATTTAGAAGGCAGTCCTTACTTTGGTAGAAGTATTTAGCCCAAAAGAGAATTGCTTTTAGGCCTCGTTTGGTCACTATTATTGGACTGGAATCTACAACTCACTATATTCAAGGTATGTTGGAGGAAGAAATGAAAAAATGGCGTCCAACGTGCAGGTAGAAGATGGATTACTCATTAAGGAAAAACCATTCACCTCTACCTTCAATAAACCTTGAATATAGTAGGGTATCCATTCCAACTCAATCCTAGATTCCAAACGAGGCATTGAAGAGAAATCATGACCAGATTGGATTATCCCGGTCTTTAACATAATTCATCTGCGTTATACTATACATGTTCTGATTATATACTGTAATATTAGGTTGATTTCAATTAATTAGTGTACATAGATCTTGATTAGCGGATACTGGTCTATAAGGTGAGCCACAACCCATGATATTGAAGGGATGGTTGTGAAATTTCGGTTGGATCAAAGCAGAGGATATGTAACATTGTTGAATGATGATTTTAGGATGAGATGAAGGTTTAGATTGAAGTTGAGGTAAAGGAAGAGAATGAGATGGATGATGCCACAAGGTTAGAGTGGATGACTGCCTCTTTTGTATATATTTTCTTTTTTCTAGATAGTGACAGGAAAGGAGAAGCCAGTCGTTTTGAAACAGCATATTAGGCTACGAAGACAACGCTTCTTCAAATGACTAGCATATACAATATATTCTGCTCATGCTTGAATTATTACTTGAGCAAAACCAGTCATGAAGGTAACGGTGTCTGCGAGATGAATATTAATATCAGAATAAATTTTGTTAGAATAATTAGGATAATAAGTAATTGTGCTCAAGTAAAGCTGGGTATTAGTTATTACTTTATTGAAACCCGTCCAGAACTAGTCTGAGTCTTGAGATTCTAATATTTTACAAATGGAGATAATAGAAAGAAGGAGATGATTATGAACTTGACATTAATTTACTTTGGGATATGGATATTAAAACAGCAAAATGATACTTAAATATCGGTAAATTTTACCGTCTTAGAATAGTGCGCCTGCATGTGCATGTAGAACCTATATATATTTCAATTAGTTACCACTGACATTTGTGTCTATTGTATAAAATTGAAAACTCCTTTTATTCTTTTTTTTTTTTCGCCACAAAGTCCATCTTCTTGTGTTTGTAACACTTCTGGTGATGATCTCAGATACAGGGCGGTGACAAGTGCATACTACAGAGGTTCAGTGGGGGCAATGCTGGTCTATGACATAACCAAGCCTCAATCATTTGATCATGTAACCAAGTGGTTAGAGGAATTGAGGGCGCATGCCGACAACAATATTGTTGTGATGCTTGTAGGCAACAAGTCCGACCTGGGGACACTGCGAGCTGTACCTTCTGAGGATGCAAAAGAGTTTGCCCAAAGGGAGAACCTATTCTTTATGGAGGCGTCGGCACTTGAGGCTACTAATGTTGAATCTGCATTCGTTACAGTCCTAACAGAAATTTATCGAATCCTCGGCAAGAAGTCCCTCATTCCAAATGAGGAAGCAGAGTCTGGGAGTTCCTCACTTCTCAAGGGAACAAAACTTGTTGTTCCTGGACAAGAGCCCGAGCCTCAAGCGAGTAGCTGTTGCTGGTCTTCATAAAATTGTAGCCTTTTAACCTCCTGCAACGTGGATTTCTGCTGTTTATACTTCCAGTAATAATTTTAACCCTCTTTCTTTAGTTAGATTTACATTTCTTCTTTCATGTTTGTCATTGATTGACATGGTTACATATTTCCACATTTTCAGGAGACGAATGTAATACAGCTTGTGGTAGAGTGGGTGATTAGGTTTACCCTCTTGTAAAAAGCGGTTGGCCGATGGACTGGCACAGAATTCTCAGACTCAAAACACACAGTGATATGATGCAATTGACACATGTACTTGCCTGTAGTATGTTCACACATTTTTTTCTTCTTCTGATTTTTGCCAGCATTTCGTGTCTGGAATAGTGAAGGTTCCTTTCACTTACACTGAAGGACACTCACCCACACACATGAAACTAGACCGAGAGCAATGTGGCGTATGAGAAAATGAGCTCGAGTTTGGTTGTGGAACAATGTTGTATTTGACTATATTGAGTTTTATTTTTTATGATCGGAGCTTTTTCTATATCAGGAGAGGATGGATTTGAACTTGAGATCTCTTACAATATTATAAAGAGAGATGCATTAGACTGAGTGATAGTTGATCATATAAACTTTACTCAAAGATATGCTTCTTTATCAAATGTTATATGTGAATCAAGATATTGCACAAACCTAGAAAATAAATGACTGCTTTGTAGAATGAATGAATTCATTTCTTTCATTAGCTTATTTGAGGAATTAGCTTCAGTTGAGGGATGTCTTGTAGAGTTCCCTCCATAATGTATTTCAACGATCCAATTGTCTATCTTTTAGGTTTTCTTTTAAAATCACCTCTACCATAAATCACCCAAATCCGAAAACTATACATCCGTTTGATTAATTGAGAGTCATTTTAGTGTTTCTTTGAAAAACTATACTAGTCCATTTTCTTCACTTCAATTGGATGTCTTAATGGTTTTGGATTTGTTTAGTTTTTTGTAAGGATGATATATGAATGATAAATTAAGATATCCGTTTTATATCATTGAAAAAATTTACGGAATGAGCACCACAAGATCACTACGTTGCAGTTTTTCGTTTCACTAGTAGGGTTCCTCCTTGTTTTGGATAAGAGATCATTTCGTTATTCAACATAATATACGTGAAATCTACAAATTTTGATGAATGCTTGGTTGAAGAGCATACGAGTTAAGTGTTTCAAAATTCAATATTATTTTGGGATTTGATTACAATACTTACATGTATTTAATATCATCGCCATCTCGACGATCAAATGATGATTGTATTAAATAACATATATTCACATGAATTACATCCGACGCTTAGATAGTAATTGTATTAAATACATGTAAGTATTATTTTGTGATGAAAATATAAATTTGAGGCTTAAGCCCCTACTTTATGCATAAATTGAATTCCTAACTCTCTAACAAAAATAAAAAATAAATAAAATAATTAGCAATGCAACATTAATCAATATTTCTAGAAAAATAAGAGATATAAGGTTTGAAATGGTAATAATAACTTTATTTATGGCTCTCCTAACCAAAAGAAGCTCTTATTAAATACAGAAATAATTTGTTAAATGATGAACTTGGGATCCGACTTTTCCACTCATAGCACTCATCTATTAGCCTAGCCTTGCCTTCAACTAACCTAAATGCACCTTTTTCTATGATCAGCCAATTGCAGTGCCTACACTCATTTGCATCTCTGTCTTCTATGTATATATCAAACCAATGAGATCCGCCGCGCCACTCAAATTTGCAGAAATATAATGTTGAACACCCAACATTTGGTCGAAAATTGAATCCAAACGACCCATGAGGAGGCAGTACATGAGCACCAAGATCATCGTCCTTAGATTTACAATGGAGAGGAAGATCCGTCTGCAGTAAATTGTTGATATTGACGTACGTCCTGGGGTAGACACATTATGCATCACAAACAGTACTACAAGACATGCCAACAACAATACCACCACCTTTTTAACAAACAAATTCATGCTTCCTTTCTAAATGATGTACGTGTCACAAAAAATAAATAAGCACATTAATTAACATTTAAGTAATAATTCAATCATCAACTTTCATATCATTTAGTTTACAAAATTTAGTCCATAAATTTAGTCTCTAGCATTATCGCAGAAAAACCCACTTCCATTTATTTACTTCCCAAATAAAATACAATAAAATCTCACCCACTTTTTGTTTACCCTTGTATTTTAGATAAGATCGAATCGATGAGATTTAGGGGTTAGGCACTTCCGCAATAAGATTTCAACTTTCGTTTTTGGTAAGTAAACTGTTAAACCTAATAAGTTTCTTTCCACTTGAGTATTATTTCAAATGCATTTTTGGTAGGGCTGTTATTATACGTGTATAATGTACACAAGCATATTTAATGTTTTTTTATCTTGCAACTTTGTTTTTAGACGTTCCCGAATATTGATGGTGTTCTTTTCGATGTGCATCATCAACTCTCTAGTAGGCAATTGGAGTTAGTAAAGGACTCTTATGAAACGGCTCACCTGTGGCTCCTCTTGTCAGCTGACTTGGTGGGGCAGATAGCTGGATTTCATGGTTTACTTAGCTAATTGTTTATGTAATAGAACGGATGTAAGCACCTTTGCTTAATCCAATAAAATAATTAATCACGCCAACGTATATTAGTTTGTACGGCTAACAATATATTTACATTAAGGGATGAAGAAATAAATTGATTGCAAACTCAACTTATGTCTTTAGCCGAATTGTAATGTTATGATGAGCGTGAGACCATTATATGGGCTAATGAATAAAGCTACATTTGTACCATATTGACAAAAACCTTATCAATTTATTGGAGGATTAGATATTCAAATAAACAAAAGTATATAGCCTTCAGAATTCATTGTTATTTAAGCAAATAACCACATGACACAATTGTATACCACTTTTGAGCTGTCATAGTAAAAAAACTACATAGAAGAAGCAAATGGGTTGAAGTGAATCATAGGAAGTAGTTCAAGTGTGTGTGCCATTGGTAAACTTATGCCGGGTCCTATCTCCATATTAACCTTGTTGGCTACATCACCATTTTCGTTTCCCCCAACCTTCCAATCAAAGCATTGAACCATGGTTGCAACTGCGGTGTTCACCAACAGAAGCGCCACCGCAGAGCCAGGGCAACGCCTTCTGCCACCGCCAAACGGAACATAATTGAAGTTCTCCTTGTGTTGATGACTTTGGTCATCATATTCCACACTATCATGTACTTCACTAGAGGAAGCCAAGAACCTCTCCGGACGAAATTCATCAGGGCTGTCCCAAATCTCCGGATCTCGCATAATTGCATACACATTGTTTGCCACCGTAACTCCTTGGGGTATGTCAAAGCCCTTGATTTTACAGTCTTGGCGGCATTTTCGTATCACCACCGGAGATGGAGGGTACATTCTCAATGCTTCCTTCACAACGGCTTGTAAGTATGGGAGATTTGTAATGTCGGTTTCCTCGACCAATCTGGCGTTGCCTACTACCGATTTTATCTCTTGTCTGACCTTGTTGAATACCTGAGGATGGTTGATGAGTTCGGCCATCGTCCATTGCATGGTCTCTGTTGATGAAAGTGTGCCCCCAATAAATAGGTCCTAGTATACCACAAGCACATAATTTGAATCAATAAGACATACTGTGTCATAACTTGTTCCATTTCTGGCTAATAATGGGTATGAGTATGACAGCCGTTACATAGCTCTTGTTCAGTTTAATTACATGCATGCATGATTAGTTAATGTTTTTACTATAAGTTCATAATTGTTTGGTAACAATTTCATTTTTTGTTTTGGTTTTCACTTTTTGTGTTGGTAATATTAATATAGAGGAATAACAATGGAGAAAATAGGAAGGAAGAAGATTGGATGAAGGATGGTGTGAGAAGTGCAGAAAAAATATACAAGAAAGTGCACAGAAAAAAAAACTAAACCAAAAACTATTTTAAGTCGTTTTCACTGTTGTAATTTGTTTTCGTTCCTTCTGGGTGCGTTTGGTACGCAGACTGGACGGGACGGGACGGGACGGAACGGGACGGGACGGGACGGGACGGCTCCCCATGCCCTCGGATGGAAGTGAGGAGGAAGAAGAAGGGACAGAAAGGTTATAATTTTGTGTTCCACGGATGTGGAATGAGTTCGTTCCAGGGGGGAGGTGGAACGAAAAATCATCCAAAACTTGTCCCGTGGA
Organism: Malus fusca; assembly: GCA_035220775.1. Taxonomy (NCBI): domain Eukaryota; kingdom Viridiplantae; phylum Streptophyta; class Magnoliopsida; order Rosales; family Rosaceae; genus Malus; species Malus fusca. Next base: position 899,113 of record CM069065.1, on the reverse strand, counting down.
ACAGCGCGTTCCACTCGTTTTAGGCGTACCAAACGTGGGACGAAACGCCTCGTCCCGTTCCGTCCCGTCCCGTCCCGCGTACCAAACGCACCCTCTATCTTATTTCTTCCCTACTTTCATCATCCCTCATTTTTCCATATACTTTCTTCTGATCTAAGCACTAAATCCAATAAGGGAAATTGTGTTTGATTCCTTCTTTCTTATATATTTTAGTGAATGGACGAATGAATGAAAGAAAATTGTGTTTTACTTAATAGCTAGCTAGTTCGATAAGTAACTCCATAGGGCAATAAATCCAATAAGGGAAACCAAAATTTCAGTCTCTAGACCACCAAGTTTCCATCTCCAATGAGTGAGGAGGTTAGAGAAGGTCTATGCAAAATGAGTTGCCTCATTTTCTTGACTAAGGAAATGTAGCTTGTTGAAAAAGTAGGACCACAACTTTGAAACAAAAAACTAAATTAGTTCCACAATGTTTCTACATTTCACAAATTTAACAAATTGAGGACAAAACTTTTATATTAGTGATTGATATTTTGATGACAAATCTCTAATAAAATAGATACTTCAGATTTAAATTGGCGAGTATCAAATATTTAATTAACAAAACCTGATTATGAGTTGGCAGCTGCACACCGATCGACATATTAAAAAAATACTAAAATGACAGCTTGCTTTATGGTAGTCAAGTTTGCCTGCTCCACGCGCCTTAACATCGCAGACGGACTTTGACCTTTATAAGACCCCTTCGCTCCTCAGATTTTAAGTTTGTTCAGTTCACTTTGACACTGTAGATTGAGAGGCTAATGAACTTTCGGGCAAGTTTTCAATTTCTAACCCTCATACAAATTTCAACAAGGATTCTTTTCCAGATTATTACTAATCTAAAAGTTTAATAAAATGTAAAAGTTCGATAAGAGATGGATTAATTAACTTCTTGTTCTAATGATAAACAAAGCTCACTATATTCAGGGTTAAGATCATTGGTGAGGGTGGTTAGGATAATGAGTAAGAATAAGCTAGTTCAAGGGTTAAACGGTATTGTTAGGGAGATCAAATTTTTTAAACCAAATTTGTAAATCAAATGATGTAATTGTAGATGATTGGATTATTAATTAAGTATTAATTAACATGTTTGTTTCTTATTAGTGATACATCATTTAGTTTAAAAAATTTGATCTCCCAAGCATTATCTATGTTCAAAACTGCAACTAAAAATATATATCTAATCATATAAAAATTGAGTTAGAGAGAGAGAGAGAGAGTAAGATAGGGGAACTTACAAGCAAGAAAGCTTTAATCTGAGTTCTGGTAAGTTTGAGCTCAGCCTTGTCATCTTGATACACCTTCAAAAGCAAGTCGATCAAATCCAAATCCTCTCTCTCCCAGCCCTCTCTCTCCCCTTTCTTTTCATGCTCCTTCAGCATCTTCTCAAAAAGCTCATCAAACTCCCACGACACGTCAGCAAGCTGCTTCCCATAGAGCCAAAAGCCTAGCCTCTTCAACGGCCCCAGCACATCCCCATAAGAAACCTTGGTCGCCAGCCGTATCGTCCTCATCATCATCTTCCTTATCCTCGCAGCCTCGTCGCCATTCTCCGAGCAACTAGTACTCATCACCATCTTGCAAGTGGAGTTGTTCGTAAGCTTCATGAGCTCGCTTCCCAAATCAACCACCTCCTCCTTTCTAGCACTCTCGATCAACTTCTCATAAAGCTTACCAATTTCTACTTGTCTAGTATTGCGCGAGCGTTCGAACTGCAGCGGCGCAAACAGTTCCGTCATGCAGAGCTTCTTCATGAACTTCCAATAGTCACCGTACACAGCGCCGAAGAAACCCGAGTTTCCGTAGGGAAGTTCGTCCGCGAAAGCAAATGCCGGGCGATCCGCAAAGGAGAGGTCTTGGGTTTTGAAGACGTCGGTGGCCACGGAGGCGGAGGAGACGAGGAGCATTCGAGAGGCGCCGAGGCGGAGGTGGAGGAGAGGGCCATATTTGGTGGAGAGGTTTTGGAAGGAGATGGCCTGGTGAGCTGTGGTTAGATGGTGGAGGTGGCCGATTAATGGGAGGGCCGGTGGGCTAGGTGGAGGACGAACTTGAGTGGCTGACTTGGGGGAATACTTGTTGAACAAGGATCTAAGTAAGAGGGTCGAGAGATAGCATGTAAGGAAGTAGAGAAGATAGTATTGGACATCGTTTGTTGTTGCCATAGCTGCTGAACTCAATATCCCAACAGGCTGATCTGATCTGCTTGTAATTATGCGCACCCACAAAAAGTGAATGAATCACACACATTCGGACACTGATTATTATTTTTATATGTATTTTAGTAAATGTTGGCGGCTTTGACTCCAATTTAATATGCATATTGAACTACTAATATATTCTCCCATCCAACGTATAAAATATCGATGATATAGGAAATATCGGTAGTTCAAAAACACGGAAATTTCGATGAAAATATCGGGATATTATCGATATCGATAAAAATTGAATAAAAACCACGGAAATTGTAAGAAAAACTTGGAAATTTTTATTGAAACTTTGCAGGATGTTTATTTAGTCAATTATCTATTAGTTTATCACAAAAAATTGAAAGGAAATGCATTGCATGATAGATATAACTGATTTAAGTTGATTATATAGCGAGCTGACAAACATTGTAAGTGTAGAAAATATGTAGTAATTAATGAAAGAAGTTTAAACACACCATAATCATTTATATATAATGAATTAGTACAATATTTTACACTTTATACATTGCATGGTAAGATACATGAGTGACTTAGCAATGTCTAAAATATCGATGATATCGGAAATATCGGTAGTCTAAAAAAATATCGGTAGTCCAAAAACACGGAAATTTCGATGGAAATATCAGGATATTATGGATATTTTAGACCATGCTCCCATCATCGTCATAACGAAAAGAAAAAAAACATATATTCTTACGGGTGGCATGTTATGGATAAGTAAACGGATTTGGATCCTCTCCTGAGCTAATGGAGAGGATCCTCCTGACCCATCATCGTGGGCCGTTGGATTTTTATCCAACGGCTATAATTATTATAACTTTAAAGGGACCCCCCTGTTTGTGGCCCAAGATGATGGGTCAGGAGGATCCTCTCCATTAGCTCAGGAAAGGATCCAAATCCTAAGTAAACAACTACATAATATATGTAGTGGGTCTGTTGTCCCTTATTTTCATGTCTCATTTGTGTAATTTTTTGACATGTGACATTCATCTTAACTCTACATAAACACTGTTAATATTTTTTAATAGAATTAATGAAAATTAAAGAAATACAAATAAACCCCACCAAACAAATCACCCCGACAGCCACCCCTCGCCCCAATCGCCGGTCTCTTTATTCACCAACCCATCATCGTCATCTTCTTCTTCTGGGTCAAATCAATGAAACCCAGTTTAGGCTCCCACAGCCCACCAGTTCTGGAACATCGTCTTCGTCGTCAACCTCATCCTCCTCACCATACTGCTTATGGGTTTGTTTATGTTGAATTGGTGATCGAGACGATTATGGGTTATGGGTTTGTTTGGGTTGAAGTAGCGGCAGAGACGATTTGGGGACGTCTTGGGATTGGGGGTTCTACAGGTTTGGAGATTGAGGACTGTGATTGGATTCATGGGGTTGATAAGGACGATAAGAAAGATGAGTTTCCACGGGGTTTAAAGGATTCTTTTGAAGGATTGCAGCATATTAGGGAATGATTGCAGGGAGATTGGAGATGATGAGTTTCAACAGTGTCCTTTCGGGGTTTTTTTTTTTAGTTTTTTAATTTTTAATTAAATTTTATGGAAAGTAACAATGTTAAATTTCAATGACAAGTAAAGGACACGTGTCACAAGACTAAAGAAGAGACATAAAGGAGACATATAATTCGGGACAGCAGACCCGCGGCCCATAATATACGATGAGATCGAGTATTACTTGTTATGGATGTTAACAACTACATAATATACGATGAACTACTAATATATGTATTTTAGTAAATGATGATGGCTTTGACTCCAATTTAATATGCATATTGAACTACTAATATATTCTTACTGGTGGCATGTTATGGATGTTAACAACTACATAATATACGATGAGATCGAGTATAACTTGGAGTCAGACAGCTAACTGTGAATAGATGTTTATGTCTATTCAATTGGAAGTTTTTTGTACGAAAATGGAAGGAAAAAAAGGTTTCTCCTCAATAAAAGAAAAGTTTTTTTTTTTTTTTTTTGGAACAAGGAAATGCATTCCAAGGCCGAAGCCAAAAGGTACTTGAAAGCCTACAAGGAGGCAAATACCCAACAAGGCACAACTAAAAGAACAACGATGAAGAGGATACAAGCAAAAGACGCATCAACCAAGTTTACCGTCACCCCTAACATCGCCACTACCTCTCAATGTGGACATGGGAGACCATTCTTATTCAAAACATGTATCATCGAAGATGGGGGCCGGTCGACCCAAACACAATCACACATCTCTAAAAAACCAACCGACGTAAGGAAATGCGCCGCCAGATTGGTTGATCTTGGCATCCAAGACCAGCGACAGTTCTAGAAAGCCCCACTCATTTGCAAGACCCAAACCAAAGTAGGGAAAGCCTCCCAACTGCCATTATCAAGAGAACCCGCAAGACAATAGATAGATTCAAGAGCATCCGACTCAACAAGGACCAAGCAAAGACCCAAAGAAGTACCAACTTCACAACCGCGGAGAAGAGCCAATGTTTCTGCTGTAGCAACATTAGGAGCCTGAATAAAATACCTGGTTGCAGCCATAAACTGTCCCTCCGCATTCCTCAGGACTACTCCAACAAAACCCAATTTAGACACCATAGACCAACTAGCATCAACATTAATCTTAGTAAATGGAGATGGGGGAGACAACCACTGTTGAACCGTACCCTGCCGAGCAGAAACCATCGCCTGACCATTCCCCGAGCGCCCCACTGCATCCCAATAAGAACTGACTGCATGTGTCAACTCCAGCAATAAACGAGCGGGATTAACTGGTACCTGATTGAACACAAAATCACACCGTGCTTTCCAAATAAACCAACAGGTGAAAGCAACATAGGACTGAACCCACACCCTATCAGCCGTGGACCCAAGGGGAATAGACATGACAGCCTGCAAACAACTCGCCCACGAATGAACACCAGCTCGGTCAACCCGGGTTAAGAGCACCACCAAACCAAACGACTTCCACCCACGGACAAAGGAGAAAAAGATGTTGCAATATAAGTAATACTTATTTCATGACGGGTAGAGAGGCAAGTAGAATATACTTGTGCAGGTACTGTATCCACATTCAGAACCTCAACATTCTCTATTTGCTGATGCAACTTCTGCCATACATCATTCCACCTATATATTGGCATTCGGTCAACCACATGACGCCCGAAAAATAACCTCCTTCAAATTCCCCTTCGCTCCTTCCATTTTCTCATCCTTGTAGTAAGGTAGAATCACTGCAGAAATTTCTCCATTATTCAACTGAAGGGTTTAAAGAAATAAAGATGACACATTTAAAATGTAATCAATGTCTTGGACTCTTGGCATATGCAACTATCATGAGAGCAACAAAGAGCCCAAAGAGGTAAATAGTGTTTTAGAGGTTATGCCTGATCCTTTATAAAAAAACAAATTTTTTTTATAGGAAAACTAATAAAAATGGCTTGAAAACTTTGAGTTTTAATGATAAGGACAAAATAAAGGGTAAAGTGAATAGTACCATATTTGACTTTTTAGTGTAAAAATGTGGTTTTCGTTAAAGTGAACAGTACCGTGAGCTTTTCGTTAAAACTTCCTTTTTTTTATACGAATATACAACACAGAGAAGTAAGTGTAATTCAGCTAAATAATGAAGCAACAAAACAGAAGCCTTTGAAAGAAAAACAAAGGAAAACCAAAGTTACAATCACATACCAATCAGGATAAATAGAATGAAAGGACCATTTCTCAAAACATGATTGTATTATAAATTCCCAATTACATAGGAACATGGTCTAAAATATCCATAATATCCCGATATTTCCATCGAAATTTCCGTGTTTTTGGACTACCGATATTTTTTTGGACTACCGATATTTCCGATATCATCGATATTTTAGACCTTACTAAGTCACTCATGTATCTTACCATGCAATGTATAAAGTGTAAAATATTGTACTAATTCATTATATATAAATGATTATGGTGTGTTTAAACTTCTTTCATTAATTACTACATATTTTCTACACTCACAATGTTTGCCAGCTCGCTATATAATCAACTTAAATCAGTTATATCTATCATGCAATGCATTTCCTTCCAATTTTTTATGATAAACTAATAGATAATTGACTAAATAAACATCCTGCAAAGTTTCAATAAAAATTTCCAAGTTTTTCTTACAATTTCCGTGGTTTTTATTCAATTTTTATCGATATCGATAATATCCCGATATTTCCATCGAAATTTCCGTGTTTTTGGACTACCGATATTTCCGATATCATCGATATTTTATACCTTGCATAGGAACTCAACTTTTAATGGATGGGACACGCCATTATGTGCAGCAGAATTTTTGAAAGCAACAACTGGATTGACTAGAAGGATGACAAGAAAATAATTTTAAAGCGTGGAAAAAGAAAAGGAAAAAGAAATAAGAACATTGCCCTAAATTGAAAAACAGTAATCTCGAAGAAAATTTAAACTTTATATTAAGAAAACAAATTTCTACCTGATATTGTTTGACCATCGTTTGAGTACTCCATATACTGGACATTATTTGAGTTGAGGAATCTCCAAAAGTCACTAAAATCAATCCTGTGTGAGTTCTCAGGATCCCACTCTGTTCCCCTTAACTTTCCACGCAGAGTCAACAAGGCCCTGCTCCAGTATGAAGCCATGGCAAGCTGTCTCTCTAACTGCAAATTTGCCTTGTTCTCAAGTTCTTCTAACTCATTTATCCTTTTTTTACTCAGCATCCTTCATTTTCTACAAATCAAGGAGAAATAGTAAGTGAAAGAAACCAAATTATTGACATTGAATTAGTTTTCCCTTTAGAGACAATTTAGAGAAAGAAAGGAGGAGAACTGTCTAATGCATAAGATGAACATACAATGTGTTCGCATAGGACATAACTAAAAGTAGTTAAACATCCTATTCAGCATGGTCACTCAGCATTTTTATTTCCCAAATGATCTGTGTTGTAGTTGAAGAGAGAGTAATTAGCTAAAAGTTACCAAATAAGAGCATCTCCAAAGGAAATGTTAAAAGGGGTGTGATATTCACACACAATTTTTTACTTCTCACATACCCTTTTAATTTTCGGCCGTTAGATCGGATGAATTGAAGAAGATCAAGGGACAAAAATCAACAAGAGGTGTGTGAGAAGTAAAAAGATGTGTGTGGATAGCACACTCCATGTTAAAATCCTAGGTGGAATGCCACTATGCATATTTGACATCAAAAATCTTTCCAACCGAAGCTTTATTTGCTGACTGGATTTGAATGTTTAGTGATTTGATGTCAAATTTGACATCAATGTCAAATTTATTAATTCATTTTAATAGTGGATCCCTTATTCCACTAACATTTCAACCAATAAAAATTTTATTACAATATTTTTTTTAATAATTACAATCATTTAAAGCTCTATTTAAATAATAAAATAACATTTGATAATTGGTTGGAGAATTACAAAATTTGACATAAGGCTTCAGATTGCTACATAAGTCATCAATTGTAATTTGACTCTTATAATTTGACATTTCCTTTGGAGATGGTCCAAAAACGTAATAATTAAGACAAAAAAAGGGTATTAACTATGTTGGTACCATATATTGGGCCTCGTCTTTGGGCCTCATTACTGAGTCCATAACTCATGTAAGAGGAGGAAACCCTTACTTTATAAAAGGGATCCTCATCACCTTCATTAGAGAGGAAAACAAAGAGTCTTAGAGCCTCACAACAATAGAGGGCAATACCCTCTCAGCTAAACAGAGAGCAAAATGGCAAGGGCTGCATCCACAGAGAGCTTCATTGCCGATCTATTGTAATCCATACATTCATACAGTGAAATGGAATCAACATCAGTGTGGACATAGCCCAAACATTGGGGTGAACCACGATACATCTTTGTGTTCTTGTGCATTTGTATGATTCACGGTCCGATTTACGTTAGTCCAAGATCCTCCGGATTTTGTGCATCAACATTTGGCGCCGTCTGTGGGAAACGACATGAAAAACTATGTCGGTCCTCTTTCATTTTTTTCATCAAACCTCACAACCTCCACCGTGAATCTGCATAGAAACCTAAGAACCAAACGAAAAACGCATGCTAACAAGCACCCACCTTTCTTCCTTCATCTCGAAAACCCAACAGGATTATCCCGTTTTGGAATCTGGGTCGGTGGGATTTTTTTGATTTTTTTTTTATTCTGGTCAGGAAGTTTGTGAATTTTGAAAAATGGAGAAACTCAAGAGCTACTACTCGCATCTGAGGCACCACCAGACAATAGAGCTCAAATGGATCTTCCCCTTGGCGATTGGCTCCATTGTCTCCCTCTTCCTCCTCTTCCTCACCACCCTGACGTCGTCCGACGGCACGCCGTTGTTCCCCTTTTACCGCTCATTCTCCATCTCCAGGTCCGTCTTCATCGAATCCAAGCTCCACCCGATCGCCATGTCAGGATGACCCATCTCGCAGGACTGGGAGCCCGTCGTCATCAGGAAGAAGGCACCCAACGCCGCCGCCAAGAAAGATGAGAAAGCAGTCAACGCTGCTCGCCGCTCCGGAGCTGAGATCGAAACCCTCAAGAAAGCTACTGCTGGGACAAATAAAGCTACCTCCAGCAGCACTACTTTGAACACGAGGAAGCTTGACGAGGAAACGAAGAACCTTGCTTTGCTCAAATCCTCCAAAACCCCAACAACCACCTCACCTTTTCCTACCAGTCGTTCAATTTGTTCCTCTCCACCACCAGAGACGTCCAAATCGCAAACGAGTCGATCCCGGCGTTCACCAGCGACACAAAGAACAACACATTCTTCCGCTCCGTCTTGTCGACGTCGCAGGATCTCGACGTGGAGTCGGTGAAGTTACTGAGATCGGATCTGAATAAGCAGAGCAGGGTGGCGCTAAAGCTACAGATGGACACCAAAGTGACAGCTGGAAATCCTCCATGGGCGGAGGAACGCTGTTGTACGACGTCGGCGCAAAGTCAGGGGACGATGACTTGATGGGGGCCGAGAAGCCGGTGACTCTGCTGGGAGTGAACCAGAAGCAGCTTTGCAAGTTGAACTGCATCTTCTTGTCCTAAGACCAAGGGCGCTGCCAATGAGGACCTAGAACTGGCCCTGCAGTGGGTTGAACTTTGACTGTATAACCATTTTTTGCCTCAATAACAGAGCTCTTACCAGGTTCTAAATACGTGACATTGCTAAAAAGGGGATCGGTTTAGATTCCCTGGTGGCGGGACCATGTTTCCTCGCGGTGCAGATGCGTATATTGATGATATCGGAAAGTTGATTAATCTCATATATGGGTCTATACGGACCACCATCGATACCGGTTGCGGGGATCCCACATCCTGCGAATACCACGACCACCAGTGGAAAACCAGGAAGAAGATAAGCTTTCTTATAATAATTCTATTATTATTCCCCTTTGATATTATTGTCTGCCATCTGCCAAAAGAAAAAAATAAAGAGAGCTTTACTTTTCCTTTTCAGCAAACATCATTATGTTTTCATCATCTATTTAATATTTTATTGTTATTATATTATGATATTTGTTACAAGTGTAGGCTACTTTCCTTTAAAATAACACAATTTTAATCATTATGCGTCATACACGCCATACTGCCTATTTTGTTCACTATACATTAAGTGCCACTATATATATAAGTAATTGCTTTATGCACTTTTTTCAATCTTGTCGCAATGACAGTCAGCATGATATTTAGATAGTACTATTTGCATTTGATTAATAGTTCATGACATGGTATGTGCAACATGACAAATAGAGTCATGCAGCTACTGATACAAGTGACAAGTACAAACTGATATGCATAGTTATATGTGCCTGAATTGTGACTGCCTCATAACTATACAATATTTATTCATATGTGAGTGTCCAATTACTTATACAATATTTATTCATGGCCTAGAATATTGTGACTGCCATTAAACTATGTCACTTATACAACATGTGATTTACCACACGACTAAATAAATTATTTATGTATAGGAGGCACATAGTACAATATTTTGCCTTGACAAACTTTGTCAATTTAATTTATTCATTATACGGTCATGCTTATACTGTCATTTATTGTCAGGAATTATTGAGCAACTAGATCCATTGATCAACATTGTTGCTGATTAAAGAAGTCTACCGACACTATGGATCAGCCTATAGATCACTGAGCCACATGCTCATGGTGACAAAAATTTAGTCTGAACGGTGATATCTTGTCTGACCGGACACCCACTTGCTCGGACACTCGCTTATTTGGACACCTATGTGCCAGGACCCAACTCGATGACCCTACAGATGGCCTCGACTCGATGACCCTACGTATGGCCCCGACTCAAAGACGCGATTTATGGACCCGATCCGCGAATCCGACACATAGACCCAATATGCGAATCCGACAAGCGAATCCGAGTCATGTCAAGAATCAACTCATAATGAGCGCACGCTGATGTCGAGTGCATACTCGCAACGAGGAACGCCACAAGCTGAGCCGCCTCGCAACGAGCACCGCCTCCAGCCGAGCAACCGCCTCGCCGAGAGCATTGCCTCTAGCCGAGCAGCCTCGCAACGCGTGCTACCTCTAGCTGAGTATTGCTTCACGTTAGGCACCGTCTCATGCCGAGTACCAGTTCTGGACGACATCTAATCACTTCGGCCCATACATGGATTGGATTTGAAGTCTCCAGCCAAAAGACTCTCTTGACTGAAGACTTGAGGGACTCATGTTGGTACCATATATTGGGCCTCGTCTTTGGGCCTCATTACTGAGCCCATAACCCATGTAAGAGGAGGAAATCCTTACTCTATAAAAGGGATCCTCCTCACCTTCATTAGAGAGGAAAACAAAAAGTCTCAGAGCCTCACAACAATAGAGGGCAATACCCTCTCAACCAAACAGAGAGCAAAATGGCAAGGGCTGCATGCACAGAGAGCTCCCTTGCTGATCTATTGTAATCCATACATTCATACAGTGAAATGGAATCAACATCAGTGTGGACGTAGCCCAAACATTGGGGTGAACCACGATACATCTTTGTGTTCTTGTGTGTTTGTATGATTCACGTTCGGATTTACGTTGGTCCAAGATCCTCCGGATTTTGTGCATCAACAAACTAATAACTAAGCGCAAGTCTTCTAATAGATTTCAACTCTTTTAACACCCTAGTTTCACTGTTTTTTTAAGACTTGTTCGTGCTTAATATAAACTGCCAATTTATAACAACCCCCAAATAAATAATAAATAGCCCAGGACGTTGATTTGAGCTGCGGGGGAAGCCATGCCTGTGGAATATCAGGTGAAATTATGGTTTTTCGTTCATCACAACCATGGCAGTCCTGTCCCAGCGCAATGGAAGCGTATGAGACAAGGCATCGAGAATGTTTGTGTTAGTGAGAAATGGAAGTCATGTGGGAGGGGATAAGGGGGAACAAGAGAAGAGAAGTTGCAGGGGTTTTTGGAATGTTCTATTGCCCGTTTGAAGATTTGATCAGATTCTGACCGTTTGATTTTGGAGGAAATAGATTCTGGTCATTGTTCTTTCTTCCTTGAGGTTTTTTATTTGAATTGCTAGTCTTGCAAAAAAAAATAGTGGAGACGGGTAGAAATACAAATATATAATCACATGTATTTATTAATTATATTGGCCTCAATTCTATCAATTGCTATATTGTGAAAAGTCCATTACATAACTTAATCGGATATCAATGGTTAAGTGATAACATGATGGTTTATAATAAATAAAAAAATTCTTTTTTTTTCATTGATAATGAAGCTATAATGCAGCATTTTCAAAATATAAAATCATGTCGTGGACAATTGTAAATTGTATTAGTATTTGTTTTATAAATTATAAATGATGGAACTATGGTTTCATTTTTAATGTCTAATAAATATTTGTAAACTTTTGTGTGACCCTCCAAATAATTTTTTCTGAATCTGCACTCAAGCGACTTAAAAAATCAAGGTAACTGGTTTTGACACACACAAACAAAGCTAATGTGCTCGGTAGCCCCGCCCTGATCTTAGGGACCTTTAGAAGAAAGCATTTGAGTAGCTTGACTAAGGAGCTGTTTTGTTGTCATTGAGAAACATGGATACTTGGCTGCTGACATTTGATGTGCGGGTTCGAGCGAAAGGTTGTGTGACATTTCTCAATACCCAATCATTCATTTGTCATTACAAAATGGGGTACAGCAATGTCAGCTTATCCGTCTCCGACTCTCGGAAACGTTGCATCCTACAATTCACTCTCTCCTGACGAATTCGTTATCAAATTAGCTCAAATACCCCTAATCCGATATCATTGTACCAAAAAAAGATAGTGCTATTGACAAACCCAATTTTACCTCCCACACACCTTCGTTAATTTTTGGGCAATGATCTTCGATTCATTCAATAAGACCGCATAGAATTGAGCAATGTGTGGAGAAGTAAAAATGAGTGTGGATAACACTCCACTAAAAGAACATTCTGATGCAAAGAAAAACAAATGGAAACAAACGCAATCCATTTATTCTTATTAAAAGACTTTTCTACTAAGTTCTTTGAGAAAGATCAAAAGGATTGACAAGCACAGAATTCTTGTGAGAACTAAAAGGATCAACATCGAAGTCAAGCAGAAACAAGCTACCAAAAACCACCATAACAAAACTGAAATTATGTTTTCAAAAGTAACTGAAACCATACCAAACAAGCAAACAGCTTCGGAAACTATTCATCAAGGGAATGCTAATACATCAAAACCAAATATAATGTCTCAAATCATGCCGCCAAAAACAAAATACACGTCTGCAAGCTCCAATCCTGCACAAAAACAAGGGTAAGTGTAAATTAACACCGGAAAGATGCATTTATACTCCAGCACAATGCACAAACCCTATCTTGTAAGATAATCCAATTATCCTAACTAAAAGCCAATAAATGCTCATTGCAGCATCAAATTTACTGATACAAGCACAAATCTACAAATATACTTACATATCTTGTTGAAGGCTACGATGTCACAACTCTGGACATACTCGTTAATTGGTTCAACAGTAAGTTGCTCCTCAATGAGAGTGTCAACAGAGACCAGGTCATCAACAATTGTCATCATTATTTGCAACTTCTTAATCCCGTACCCAACAGCTACGAGTTTGGCTGCACAATTAAGAAAATAATAACCGAATTCGCATCAAGGACTAAAATTTGTACAATTAAACATTAGCTTGCACAATAATAACTTAATATGTGCATATCAACGGCAAAATTGTTGCTACATTGTTTTAAGTAAATCTGTCCCCTTTAGCAACAAATAATCGTTAGATGAAGGAAGAACTTACATGCTCCCCAAAGCAAGCCTTCCATGTGGACACTTCTTACAGCCTCCTCAAGCTTTTTCATGTCAGTTTCATCATCCCATGGCTTCACATCCAACAGAACTGATGACTTGCCAGACTCTTTCTTCTTTGTAGATGCCTTGATGGAAGCCGCACGCTCTTCGGCAGCCTTCTTCTCCTCTTCGGTCTCTTCACCAAAGAGATCAACATCATCATCGTCATCCTCAGCAGCTGAGGCCTGAAAATCATATCATATTCTAAAACATTAGTATAATAATGTCATCCAAGTTCTTCAAGCTGATAAAGCAACATAGCCCAACCTCGAAAAATTCAATTATCCTAAAACAGTGATAAGGAAACATCAAATGAAGACATCCAAAAAACCACTCGGTAAGTAGGGAAGAAAACTACTTGCCTTAGTGTCAGCAACAGGAGGGGTAGCAACTGCTTCCCCGGTCACGGGAGCAGATCCCTCAATAGTGACACCAGATCCTTCTCCGCAAACACCACTACAACAATGAATATAATCAAATAAGTCAAAGTGTTCACGAAAACATACACGTTTCAAAGAAATCCATTAGAACTAATAAGAAACAGAAAACAAACCCATCAAAAGTTTTACGAACTTACGAAATCCTAAGAAGAGCAGCAATGTGGTTGTACCACCTAGACACATTCACAAATTCCGAAGACGGGGCCTTGGAAAGAGCTGCATGCACAGTGATATCATCTTTGGAAGCCTGATAGCCAGTGATGTAACTGCGAGAAAGCAAGTAGTCATCAAGTTTCTTCAGGCCCGCAGCTGAGTTCACGTCAAAGAATGTGACTGCCATTGCTTGGTCTTCCGGTGGTTTTTCCTGCAACCCATATCAGAAAAAATTAAGTCTTTCATCCCTAGATGATTTACCAATCAGTGCCAAATATTCAATTACTAGAAAATTAAAACCCTTTTTCGGAAGAAAAAAAATTTATAAATCGAAAGGGAAAGCAACCAATTGCATCCATATAAACACAAAATTTAAACAAAAAAAAAATCGGAGAAAAACAAACTTCAATAAATAGACAGATTCATGAACGATATAGCCAAAAACACTATGATTAGATAAAAAGTAAGGATCTTTAGCCATGGATCTGAGCATACCTGAAGAGCGAGAGAGCTGCGGAGTGAGAGCGAGAGAGAGTAAGAGGTGGAGATTTTTAGGGTTTCTATCAGTTTTATAGGCAATTGGGATTTCTGGGTATATACGCGGAATCGTCTAATTGGGCCAGGGTACGGCCCAACAAGTTTAAATAAAATCAGTGCGAAACAAACAACATGACGCGCGAAACGCCGTCGTTTTGCACTTTGCGAGCTGATAGCGTCACCCACCGTCGTCGAGCTCGAGCAATTCCCAATTTCCAGCAGCGGGAGCGGTAAGAGGAAGAAGAAGAAGAAGAGGAGAGAGAAGAAAGGGATGCCGAAGAGAACAACACACACGTACTCGAGCGAGGATGCAGCTCCGGATGGACCCGACTCTGACCTCTTCGTTTATTACTGCAAGCACTGTGGATCCCACCTCCTCATAACTGGTTCTCTCTCTCTCTCTCTCTCTCTCTCTCTCTCTCTCTCTCTCTCTCTCTATACATACATATAGATATAGAGGTATGTATTTGTGTTGTTTGTACTTGTATGATTAGAAATTTATAAGCTTGAAAGTTAAAAAATGGGTAATGCTGATTTGAATTGATATTTTTGTATTGGGTATAAATTATAATCGTTGGTTTTGGAAAGAGTTTCTTGAATAATGTTTTGGGGGCTGCAATTTTGCGATTATCGTGAAACGTATGTTGTTTAAGATACCCAGTTGCAGAAAATGCCGAAAAGGAAGACGGACAAGGCTTATGTGTTGGACAAGAGCAAACATCTTGCAAGGCTCAACATTGCTGAGGCTGGAAAAGTTTTATTGAAAAGGTGCTTAATTTTCTTTAGTCCAAATATAAATTGGGTGTTTTCACTGTGTGTGTTTGACACCGGCCCTCGTTTTCCGTACTTTTCTAATGATTAGTTTCTCGAGTACGATTGTAATGATTTTGCAACATTGCTGATGCCTTGAAATCTTGGTTGATATAATCATTCAGAGGGGAAGGGAAATTGGAGAAGCAGTTTCGAATGAACTGTGTGGGTTGTGGGCTCTTTGTTTTCTACCGCTCGGAAGAAGACTTGGAAGGTGCTTCTGTCATTTATGTTGTTGATGGTTCTCTAAGCACAGTTGCTGCTGAAACCAACCCACAGGTATATAGGAAATTTACAAAGGCATTTTCCATCATTTTGTGAATATAATTGTCTTGTGTGGTACCAGGGTTTTGGAAAAGGAATATTTTCTATAAATAAAAGGGAATAGCTGTTTATTTCTCATTGATCTTCCTTGTCATGCATCTTTTGGGTTGCGAACGTAGATTTTGGCTTAGCAATCAAGGAAATTGTTCCTGAAAGCATAGCAAGTCCCTATTGCAATGTTGTCAATGGAAGTCTTTTTTATGAACGTCCACATATATTCACTCTGTCCATATTTCCTAATTGGTGTGTGTAGGATGCTCCTGTGCCGCCCTGTATATCAAACCTAGAAGGGGGACTTGTTCAAGTTGCTATAGAAGTGGAAGATCGTGCACAACGGTCAGCAATCACAAGTAAGAGAAATTATTGAATGTTTTCCTGTCATCTTATTCTGCATGCGATGCTTTGCTTGGTAGGTCAAATTGCAATCATAAGTCAGAATTTCCTGCATATACATGAATTGACTTTTTGGATTTCTTGTATGGTAAGTACTAGTCCTTTTTTATGTCTCTATGCATCTCATTACAACACTTGTAGCTGGCAGTTTTAATATGTAATAATACTTGCCAAAAGAAAGTAGCTTCCTGGAAATTTAGATTGCTGATTATTTAAACACATTTTTCTCTTATGCCAGGAGTGAATGCTGACGATGTTAGAGTCACTGTAGCTGCACCTGCTGCTCGGGGAGAAGCAAACAATGAGCTCTTAGAATTCATGGCCAAAGTATAATTCTGCTTCATCGTTGTCTGTTAAACTTATAGGATTCCAATCTTTCGGAACAAGTGTCAATTTAAGCCTTAACACAATTGCTTTTTGCACAGGTGTTGGGTCTGAGACTAAGCCAGATGACTCTTCAGAGAGGGTGGAATAACAAATCAAAACTCCTTGTGGTGAGTAAAACAAGTTTTACTATCTCTCTCTCGCTCTCTCATTGCTCATTGGGTGGCTTCTTGTTGATCATAATCTGTTTCAATTGTCCCCGTGAGAGCAATATCGTTTTTGTCAAAAGAAGTTTTCCAACGTTGTATGCATTAACTTTGATGTCAGACCCAATTCACTGATTTGTTTCTTGATGCACAAATACATGATACATCTACTCTTTCAAACTTAGGATAGGATAGCTTTTCAAAGTAACAGTACTGTTTACAAATAATAGCAACCACAGGTAACGGCAGCATGAATTTAGAAGCGACGTATGCAGAGAACCCAATATGGTTGTTCAAGGATATGTGACATATGCCATTGTAACTTCGAAACTGCTTAAACTAATTTAACTGATCTTGCTAGGGTTTCTTCCTTAACATTTGGTGATTGTTTCAGGTAGAGGATTTGTCTGCTAGGCAAGTATATGAGAAACTTCTGGAGGCTGTGCAACCTTGAGTCTTTACAGTTCAAATGTCAGCTCTAATGAATGTCATCAGTCGACGTGTATGTTTACAATTTACCCTGGATATCAGCGGTACAAATTTTTCTTGTGTTAGTTGTGATTGTTGTGGTGCAATATGGAATTTCAATTGTACAATCCCTGTATCTTTTAATGCTTTGGTTGAATATATGTACCTTTTTCTATATCCGTTATAATCCACTCTCTCTACTCTCACCTCTATGAAAGATGTCAGCAATGTGATAAATAAGATTAGTGTCAATTTTTGCGCAAGTAGGGAAGGGTCACGAAATGTGATTCCTCGTGGCAGTCAATCGCGCAAACGCTGCCCGAGACTCAAATAAGATTAGTGTAAACTTTTGTTTAAGACAAGTAGGGTTAGGCATATGGATGGTGTAACTGTAAGCAATCTCCTTTCTTGCTTACCAGAATGATGCATGTTGCAGAATTTACCACATCTCTTCAGCGTTGTGTCATCAAAGCCAAACATTACAAGTGATTAGGAATGTAGTAAAGATAAATAATTCTTGATTATTTAAACCAAATAGCAGTTTATTACATCGGAAATCAAATTACAGCGAACACAAATCCTAGTTTAAAGGTAAAACCGACGCGATTCAGTGCATATATATCTCAACACACAGCGTCTTATTGTTAACAGTAGCATATGAAAATATAACACATTTATTCAAGCTAGAAAATATGCTCCTCAGCTCCAAGCGTCAACTTCTAAATCATAATGTCACCTGCATCAAGAAAAACAGACTCATCAATCCTAAATTTTCAGAAATAAACGACGGCTGCAATATGAAAATAGTTGCCTCATCGTCTAGCGATTTCACTAATTAGTACCGGATCGAAAAACTGTGCCCGAGGAGCTAGAAGGTACATGGTTCAAAGTTGGCGCCGCACTTTTCCGGGAGCTGCATGGCCATACTGCGATCAACGCCAGAGATCGGAGGGCCATTGACGAGCACACAGAGGCAAGGCTGGCCAAGAGCTTTGAGGGCACCGCAGCAAGTCTCACTCGGGGGGATGGGGCTGAAAGGAATAACTGCTGCTCTGCAAGGTATTAGCTGAACTAGTGCCGAGAAGAAGGTGCTTGCACAAGTACTTCCCTGCCCTTGATCCACCAAACCCGCCATCAATAACGCAAACATCAAAATTGGAAGAGCCATATTTTTCCTGCTAGTAAACCTCATCTTAATTGAAACTTAGAACTAAGATTAATTGGTAATTATGTTTCGTTAATGTTAGGGAGAAGGCGTCACGAATTCGGATTTATAAGGGATGATGAGGCTCTCATGCCATCATGCATGTCCATCCTACTCAAAGGTCACACCTATGATGCCAATATTCTCCAGCTCTGCTGCTCAGCTGTATACAAAAGCTAGTCAAGAAATACATATTGTGTGCTAGTTGTTGTAGTTGTTAAACTCAAATTTCATGACCCTTTGCATTTTCTTTAACTTCATTTATAATTTTCGAGCTTATCTCTAATCAGTTTCTTCATCCTATCGACTACAAAAATCACTCAGAAAACCTCCTGCACCTTTCAAACGCATGCCTTTGTAATGATTTTAGTGAACGTATAAATGTCTGCTAAATCATATCGACGTAAATTCAATGTGACCAATAACGATTTCAATCATTTTCAGAGGAAATGGGTGCAGATCTGAAGCACATTTTTTCAACTTTTGTTGCAAATCAAAACAGTTCAAGACGAGTAAGAAACCAAAACTAGATGTTCAAGAATGCAATGAAATGGTAAAACTCGAATTGCTCGAGGAACGAAGGAATGTCAGTAAATGATACAACGATAAATAACGACACGATACAATTAACCGCAGTTTCTATCATCCCAACCTTCTTTATTACAATTCATATCATCCCCAAACGCCTCTTCACAATGCCGTTCTGATCGTTGACATAATACGTTATGATCTTCACATGTAACAAGTTATCAAACTTATTCTTTGTTGCCTTTGAGATTGATTACTGCAAGCTCTTGTTCAACAAACTCTCCTGCATAAATGGGCGGGTATTTACTCGCAAGCGGGGATTCTGCAAAGTGACCTAAGGGCTTCAACACAGCATCAGATGCTATGTGTGCAAACAACTACACAGCAAGAAATGTCACAAATAAGCATACAATGCATTATAATATTTTTATTTATATAAAACCGAAAAGAACATAACGATAACAATGACAACAATGTGACTGGCTTCACTCACTGTTGAAGATACTCTCCATAGTAAGCGACTTTGCTCCGTTGCAAGCTTGATTGCATCAATCGTCCTGTTTGTTACGATAACTTCATGCATTCCAGCTATGCAATCACCTGCAGTCAACCATTCTATCTGCACATAACAAATTGTGTGAATGGAATAGAACTAGCATAAATATTTAAAACGCAACACATGCGAAAGGCAACCAACCTAAAACAGCAATTCAAATCACCTAACTTTTTCTTTGTTACAATTAAGTTTGAACACATTTAGCATTTTGGGTACAATTAGCACACCTATTTAAATGTTTAGAATACGTTCCATTTTATCTTTTAACCATAAGACGTGCATAACCTTCTTTTATTCTGATATGTACCATTAAAATCTACAAAAATGATGATATAACGAGACGACATGGATGAAAAAGCAACACCCCTTCCCTTGTCATTTTTAAGTATAACCAGAAATATTTTACATACGATATTGTTCCTGTAGTTAAATTAAAGTTCAAATTTTTGTCTTTTCAAAAGTTAGGCACTGAAGAAAATATAAAATGTGTATAATTTAACTGATGTAACGGTAATCCAAATTGCTTTCTAATGACAGACACCATATTCAGGTGGGCAACTAACTTGTAAATTATTCAACAAGTACCAAGCACGATAGTCATAAATAGTATTACCTGCTTCCCGGTCTGAATGAGAAGACATCCTACAGGAACCTTGACTTCAACTTTTTGCCCATTTTTTAACCAAATGTTCAGACCAGGAAATCTACTTCTGCCATGAATAGTTAGAAAGTTCAGGTCATAGTGATATCCTGCAAACACAGTACCCTCTTGGCCGTAACGCCGAAGGTCACTTCCTGTTGGAGCTAGAAGGTGTGGCCCCTGGGTTAAAAAAGAAAGAGCACTCAACATAAAGTGCAGCATAAAGCGCATAGAGCCAGGAAAATGGCAAGTGGAAACGACTAGAATCTAGTTTATGAATCGATTCAAAAGTTGGTGATTTTCGAAATCGCAGCATGCTATAGCTCTATACCTAATCACAATGCAATGTATTTGATAAAGTCATACAGTGATTGAAGAATATAACCAGTCCAAACTCGTCTTTACAAAAAGAAAAAAGAAAATAAAACTAAAAAGTGTTATGAAATAACATCTTAGTGGCATTATGGAGCAATGCAAAAGCCATTCAATAGAATGCAACTTGAATTTGGGAACACAGATGTGGGTACTGTGGCTAAAGATAGAAAAAGTGAGGGATATAGAAGCTGGCACGGCTTGGAAATGAAGGATACTGGTGATTACTGTCAGACTAGGCCACCAGTAATCATAACTTTTTCATTTGATTTCAATATCCACTGCCCCACCACTAACGTCAGACAGGCATATAGACATGAATGTAAGTTTCGAATGACAATCATTGCTCACCTGCTTCATAAGAGAAGTGAATGCATCCTTTGGCAAGCCAAATCCAATGGCAGCCATTTCAGCAACGGCCTGGAAAGAAAGAAACATTTACATGATGATAATGTGCAAAACAAGCAAGCAGCTTGAACAATCTGACAAAACAGATCAGTGGCTCACCTCTATTGCGGAAATCATCTTGTAACCCCATGAATCCATGGTATCTTTCCATTCAGGAAACCCCTCCGGTACAACAGGCTCTGCATTAAGTTCCTAGAAAACAAGAATAACATAATCTTGATCATGGCAAGTGGAACAATAAGCATCGACTTTTAACCTATGTTTGTGCAAAAGTGAAAATCAAAAAAGCAAAGAAAGAACGAGACCTGAAAGCGGGTTTTTGAGGGTCGAGGACCCACCCTCCACATGTATCGCCATTTGCGATCTGCCCCTTTGGGGATGGATGGCTGGAACTCTTTGGGCATTTCTTTCAATTTCTCCTGCATTTCTTCATCAACAAGGCTTCTCGGGACTTCCACGCCTTCCGGTGTCACGCCAACCTGTAATGTGTTACCCCCGTTTCAAGTTCCAAGTTTTGAGCAACAAAACCCAATTTGACAATTTCACTTCACACCACAAATCACTTATATTTACACACTTTCACAGTCACAGCAAAAACACACAAATTGAAATACAAGTGATAAAAAAATGGATAAAATCAAAATCGAAAGGGTACCCAGATGAGCCCCCAATCGGTAATCACCGAACTGGGTTTCAAAATTCAAAATTTTCAATTTTTTTTCCATCTCCGGGCAACATTTTCTCGGGAACAAACAGTGCAGAACCCACCTGGTAATGCAATTGGGGCCTCTCCTGGAATCGCTTGAACTCCGGCGGACTGTCAAAGTACCTCTCCATCATATCAAGGAAGCGATCGTTGTCCTCCGCCGTACATCTGGGATCCTTGACCAACAAAGCTCCCGTTTCTCTCAGACTCCGACTCACCTCGCCGCACAACTCCTCCACTCCGCCCTCTTCCGATTCCAAGTACGCGCTCAGATCTACCACCGTCAGATCCATTTCTCGACCCCAAATCAAAAAATTTGATACCAGATTCTTGATTTTTCAAGGGTTTATAAATGTTTATGGGGATGGCGGGAGATTTTTCTATTTATTTTTGTTTTCTGTTTTTGGTGCTTTCTAATGTTCGCATTTTAAAAGCGTCAAACGTTTGAGTGCGGGTAATAATGTTGTTTGATTCGCCTTCCTTTCCGTGTTCTGTACTATCCTGACACGTGGAATTTGGTAACTAAAGTGGATTCGTTAGCAGAATTCCTTCGGCCCACAATCCCAATAGAATGATTAAGCTGGTTCGAGATTTATAAACAAGAGAGTCCAACATGTCATGTTTAATTTGAACGTCTTAGTTATGCTTTACTTCCAAAATGTGGTCACCAAACACCCAACACGATCCTCTCTGGATCCTTTTTGTGAAGATCTTGAGAATTTGTGAATCGTATTCGTTCATTGTATATCATACGGTCAGTTTTTGTCAGAAGTTATTTGTGTTTAATTTTAAATAAATAAAATTAATATGATTTATGACCGCACGATATACGATGAACGGACACGATTGACGGATTCACTTACATATCATTCTTAAAAAGACAAAATTACCCTAAGAATCATTACTTTTTTTTAACACACGATATTAACTACACTAAGGAGAATGGGGTTAGCTTAGCTTCACAATGGACTAGCAATAATATGGTTCAAATTCGTCGTAGGCTATAATCGAACCTAAAACCTCTTATTTACAAGTACAGGGAAATACCACTAAACTATAGTACTAAGTGGCTAACATGTCACTTAATCAATACTTAAACATTAAAAACCTACATAATTATTCATTATCGCACGTTTTTTAACCATGCTAACACATCACCACTCGTCTTTCTATATACATATAAGCTGGGTGGTTGACTTAAGCTCAAGTCTACATTTTATAGGTTTCAGAATATTTCATGAAACCATATGGGAGGAAAACGTAGAGTCCTAAAACAACTCAATGGAACTCAACAAGTATGAATCATAAGGTTCCAGAACCACCAACCTGATCAAAATTGGGATTCCAAAACCACTCAATTAAACCCAATCACCAGAAGGTTCTAAAAGTTTTAGACTAAAACCACTCAGTGGAACTAGGTCGGAAGTGGGATTCCAAAACCACTTAATGGAATCCAAAGGGTGTTGGGTTGCATACCAACTCAAAGGAACCATATAAGAAGTAGGATTCCATACCAACTCAATGGAATCTATATGATGCATGGTTTTGGATCAAATTCAAAGGAACCATATAAAATGTATGATTCTAGACCAACTCATCCATAGGACGTAGGGTTCCTGACCAACTCAACGAAACCATATAAAATTATATCTCGACCAACACCTATCAAAGCGGACAAATATTACTTAGCTTACTATTGATACAACACGTTCACTTATTCAAATCTCGACAAACATATATTGAAATTGAATTTAGAGCATCAAAATTAGCTTTGAGACACTACACTAGGTCACTGGCCAACGTCGCCCTCACGTGTCGTCGTACACGGCAAAAGCCTTTGTCGGATTTTTGCGAATTCCAAAACAAACCCAACTTACACCAAAGTGTAAATCTCATCATAAGGATGAGATGTTATACCTTTCTCGAAGTTTAGATATGGACAAAAAGTAGTGAAATTAACCGAAAAAGGTTTGGGTGGCCCAAAAAATGGTATCGTCGCTACACTAACGCCCAATCAATCCAAAGCTAGGTTTTATTCTTGGGACTAAGATATTTCAAATGGGTAGTGGTGGGTGACGGAAAATCCAAAGCTAGGTATTTTCATGTCTTCGATCTGTCATGTACGACGATCGATTAAGGTAAAACCTGGGCGGGTTTTGGTAGGGGTGAAGAGTGAAGTCGAATGGTAGTGTCTAGATCGGCGTTTTCGGATTATGCCAAAAATGACGGCGGAAGAATATGTAGAAAACTGGGTCTCATCGTCGATTAGAGTTAGCGTATATGGGTTGAGTTTTCAGAAATGAAGGTTGGGTCCAACATTTATGAGCCTAATATATATAGAAGTGAAGATTATTATTTTGCCCTTACCTTTGCTGGCTAATAACTCATTCGTTATAACCTCGTCTTGCGAGCGGTTTTCGCCTACGTACTTGTAGAATCGAGCTCTATAAAAAATTTTTAAGAGTGGCCCCAATAGGTCTACACATTTTTATTTTCTAACTACGGAAAATCAAACTTTAACTAACTAACAAAAAATACAAAATTTTAACGAAAATACGAGATAGGATAATTCAACTGTGAAATGTGGGGAAAAGATTTCACAATTTTAATGTATGCTTCTCTTTCGTATAGAACGTGTAGAGAGGCTAGTCGTGGAAACCCATGTTTACCAAATTTTTTATATTTTATACAACAGGTGTTTGTATTTTTTTGTTAATAGTTAGGTGGAATTGTATACAAAAATGGGAAAGAAAGTGAGAAAGCATCCAATTCAGGTGAAACTAGCCCGCCTTCAAACCATGTAAAATTGGTTAAAAAGTGAAAATAGTTATAAAAAATAATTTTACAGCCGTAAAAATCGAAATAAATACGAAAAGCCCAGCCCAGTCAAATGATGGATCGCCAAATTATTAAGAATCATCTCTATAGTCTCTCACATAAAGAGAGAGAGTTCGCCGCCTCTCACTCTCCAGCCTCGCTCCTCTCCTCGCTCTCTACCCCTCCTAAAACCCTGCTTCCGACGTCTACCATCTCTCCGCACAGAGATATATATTTATATAATCGTTACACAGTTGCAGGTAATATATTTGTACTCAATCTTATTCTATCGGTTTGCTTTCTCTTAATCTTCCGTTTGATTCCCGAGAAAATAGACGCATAGGAATGAAAGTTTGATTCATAGAGAATGAATGAACAGTTGTGGTTGGTTCAGTTGATTGAAAGTTATATGTTACCTTTCTTTAAATTGTTTGCAAAATGAAGAAACTGGAAGGTTGAATTTTTGTTTGTTTTCATTTTCTATCAATTTCTTGGCAGCCAAAAGGATCAATTGTTTATGCACATTAATTATTTATCCTTGTATATAATGGCTGTATTTTGCAAGAGAATGCTTTCGTGACCTGTTTTAGAACTTTTCTTTGGAAATTTGTGCCTTTTCCCTTTATCTTTGTTCGAGTCCGTATGCATTTTTTTAATTAGTAGGAAAGATGGAGGCTTTCCATGTTTTCGAATTGGGTATTTATTTGAGAAGTGTATAAAAGCAATATAAAGGCAAAACAGCAGGAGTACTTTCTCGCTATTGCTTATGAAAATACGGTGCTTATGACTTGGGCGTTTTGACAATATCTGCAGAATAGGGGGTGACAATGGCTGGAAAGTCGAATAAAGGAAAGAACCGTAGAGGGGCGAACAATGCTGTGGTCCCATCTGATGCTCCTGTGAAAGATAATTCAAGCACTTCAGAGCCCGTTAAAGCTGAAGACAATGGTGTTCCAGCTGTGGAGGAATTAACTGATGCCAGTCTGGAGGTAAAGGAGTCTGAAACCGAAAATTCAACCGGCCAACCTAAGCAAGGTGAATTTTTAGTATTATGGGCTTTCAAATATTTATTTCTGGGAAAGACTTCTAGCTGATATGCCATTCCCATATTCAACATTTTCTCAAATCTTTAAAATGTCCTATTTCCTTTTCAATGGAACAAAAATTTTACCACATGAAGGCAATGAGAAGCAATGTAGATGCCAACATACATAAACTCACATGTGTGCATACATCTGCAGGTACTTGTATACTCTAATCATGGTTGCCTAGATAATTTAGATAAGGTAGAAAAATAGTTACATTTCTAGGTAAATGACAATTGTCTCATTTTGTTGTTGCATTAGTGTCATAGAAAAGAACTGTTCACTGACACAGGATTTCAGCGATGTCTGAAATTTTTTTATGATAAATCTTATATGTGTTGAGTTTTTTTTTGTTCTACAAAAGATATGTGGATGTATGTTCATGTTTGACACTTCTTTAGAGGCAATTCCAATGCATTACTTTAGCTGGATTCCCTTAGTTTTGTGCAAATAATGGCTGTATTTCTTCACAGTAGTAGGTCATGATTGAATGCTCATATACCTTGTCTGTCCAGCTTATTTCCCTTCAATAGCAGTTCGTATTTATGTCTTTTATATTAGCAGCACTTTAGTTTTCTCATTCTGATAATCCTTGTCCGTGAGAGTGCAGGTGACCTTCATCTGTATCCAGTGTCTGTCAAGACACAAAGTGGCGAGAAGCTTGAGCTACAAGTGAGTTACTTTTGATCATATATTGCTATTAGCCTATTAATATCACTAATTATTTAATTGGATGCAAAATCAAAAGCTAATGCAATTTGAGCACCTGTTCTCATATGTTACTTGACACATCTAATGGTTCAACTACAGAAATCGAGATGTCTATGTCTTCTAGTTAGATATTTTGCGTCCTTCCACTGTCACATTTTGTTTGACCATATCCATTATAATTTCCAGTTGAACCCAGGAGACTCTGTTATGGATATAAGACAATTTCTGCTTGATGCACCAGAGACATGTTTCTTCACATGTTATGACTTATTGCTACACACAAAGGATGGCTCCACTCATCATTTGGAAGACTTTAATGAAATTTCCGAAGTTGCTGATATTACCGTTGGTGGTTGCTCCTTGGAGATGGTTCCTGGTATACTAACTCTCTGTTTCTTTGGGCTTATAAATTCTTAAAAAAGGTATCTAATTTATATATCTTTTTGGCAGCTTTATATGATGATAGATCTATAAGGGCTCATGTTCATCGTACGAGAGAATTGCTTTCCCTTTCTACACTTCATGCATCACTATCGACATCACTTGCATTACAGTATGAGACAGCACAAAACAAAGTGGCGAGCCCTGGAGGTTTGAGATATAGTTCATTTAACATGAATTCATAATCTTCTCATTTATCTTACCTTTCATCGACATTTTGAAGTGCTTTAACTAGGCACTCCTGTAATTCTCTGTGATCTAGATACTGTGAAAACTGAGGTCCCAGGGCTTGATGGTTTGGGTTTTATGGAGGATGTTGCTGGTTCATTGAGCAATTTGCTATCTTCACCCTCAAAAGAGATCAAATGTGTGGAGAGTATTGTGTTTTCATCCTTCAATCCTCCGCCAAGCTATAGAAGGTGAACCATGACATCTCTAATCTCTTACTTGCATCTGAAAACATAAAAATAATGTATTTTCCCCCTGTAAAATGTCTTAACTATGTACTGTTTGGCTTTTTTTGTTGCCAGGCTTGTTGGGGATTTGATTTATTTGGATATAGTAACATTGGAGGGCAATAAACACTGTATTACTGGGACTACAAGAATGTTCTATGTCAATTCGAGCACGGGGAACACTCTTGACCCTAAGCCAAGTAAAAGTAATTGGGAAGCAACCACACTTGTTGGACTTTTGCAAAATATTAGCTCTAAGTTCAAAAAAGGTACTGTAAATGGTTTATACCTTATTTACCTGTATTAGTTTATTGTTTCCTTTAAAATTTTGAAGCGTACAGAGGTTTGATTAATTATCTTCTATTGTTTCCCATTTGAAGCTTTTTTGTGAAATTGTTTATTGTTTCTTCTAAAATTTTGAACCGTACAGAGGTTTTATTAATTATCTTCTATTGTTTCCCATTTGAAGCTTTTCGTGAAATTATGGAGCAGAGGGCATCTGCACATCCTTTTGAAAATGTTCAGTCTTTATTGCCACCAAATTCATGGCTAGGGTTATATCCAGTTCCAGGTTAGTTGAACTTAATTGCACTTGAATTTTACTTCAGAAGGAGGATCTTCTGGTTGTAGAAAGTGTCGCTTTGCTTGGGCAAACTCTTGTCTCATATTTAGCATGTTTAGTAGTCTGGCCAATTGGCTGGTTGCCTCTTCAGGCATTTCTGCTACTGATAAAGATTACTTTCATGCAAATTTCATGTTCAATCTGATTACTGAACATTATTTCTTCCCTTAAATATAAATGGAAATAAATTATAACGATTTGAAGTTTAACTCTTAGTGTTGGTTTAGTGTATAATGGACGTGAAGCCTGCCTTGTTATGATACTTGAGCATGATAATTGTTTCTTGTTGTTTTTAAGCTGGCAGTATATCTGACTTTGCCTTGAGTTTAGAGTTTAACAAATTCTCAGTCATAATCTTGTTTCTTCAATTTGTGGATTTTGAAGGAATCAATCTCATCCATTCAATGATACCTTGTTATGATGTTACAACTGTTTACTGTTTAGTCTTAAATGCTTGTAAAGTTTAGCTTAACCTGTATGTTTTCTTTGACTGGATTCTTTAGCTCAACGTGTATTTTTTTTCCATGTCTTTTGTGGCTACAAATAATCCACAAATGACAAGGAATTTCATAATAATCATTAAGTAGGAATGTTTAACCATAATACATGTAAATCATTCAGTTTTTGTGTTTAATATTCTTGTTTCAATATTTTGACTATTGAAACTTATAATTTTAGGGAGTTGTTTTCTAAGAGTCGTCGTGTTTATGTATTTGTTACTTATGACACCATTACGGGCAGAAAGAAGTTGGTTTTCTGAGTTTCCTTGGTGGTGTGTTTTATCTTTACATATAAATTCAGTTTAAGGGATCTTCTATTGTCAGATCACAGGCGTGATGCAGCGAGAGCAGAGGATGCCCTTACTCTTTCATACGGCAGTGAGCTAATTGGCATGCAAAGGGATTGGAATGAGGAGTTGCAATCTTGTAGGGAATTTCCACATACAACTCCTCAGGAAAGGTAATGATTTCCGTTGATTAAAGGGGGTTCTAATTTAGTTATGTATGACCTTTATAATTTTCTGATAATTCTTTTGTCACTCAAAGTTTTGTGTTTTGTATTGTGTCTTTATCTCTCACAAAGTCCATATTTTGCAGAATTTTGAGGGATAGGGCTCTGTACAAAGTGACTTCAGATTTTGTTGATGCAGCTATTAGTGGTGCTATTGGAGTTATTAGTAGATGCATACCTCCTATAAACCCAACTGATCCAGAGTGCTTCCACATGTTAGTCTGACCTGAAATGGATTACCTTTGTTTTTTTTTAATACATGTTATCCCTGAAGACTTTCAGTTAGGACATTATGTCTACGGAGTATATGACACAAAACCGAGCGCAGTGGCGTTCTAAGATTCATATAGCCGACCCCACTTAGTGGGATAAGGCTTTGTTGTTGTTGTTGTTATAACTCTGTAAGAACGATGTCACAGCTCCTCAGTATGCTAGCCACCTAAATTGCCTTCTATTGAAATAATTTTTTTTAGCTGTGTAGGTTAATTAGATCCCACTGTACTGTAATTCTGCTGCTATTGTCAATATTTTATACTTATTTAGTTTGTGCATATGCATACATGTAACATAATTCACTTTTACTATAACTCTAATTAGTAAATATGATGTATCAGCACATCATTTCCATTTGAGGGATTCTGCGTTGAATTTGAACTTTGAGGCTCTGCTTTAAGTAATCTTTATATATTAGACATGCTTGTTCTGATAAGTTTTGGTATTCATGTACTTTCCAGGAAATATATTTCTTAAGCATATGGTTGTAACTTCGATTTTCATGATGAGTGCATGTGTATTTTGATAATAGATTCATTGAATTGATATAAGATTTTGGTCTCTTTGGCTCTAGGTATGTTCACAATAATATATTCTTCAGTTTTGCTGTTGATGCGGATCTTGAGCAGCTGTCTAAGAAACGTGCATCAAATTCAAGTCCAAAGATAGGTGGCACTGGTTCTGTACACAGTTCTTCTGAGAAGGCTACTGACAATTTGTTGCATGGAGAGAGTGCAATTCCCAATAGAGAAAAATGCAAAGGATCAAGTACAATTGATGATGCCACAGAATCCTCCCCTGATGTTTCTGCCGAGACACAGTTGGGTGAAACCGAGCAGGCTACTTATGCTTCTGCAAATAATGATTTGAAAGGCACCAAGGCGTACCAGGAAGCTGATGTCTCTGGACTTTATAATCTTGCTATGGCCATAATCGATTACAGGGGGCATAGAGTAGTAGCTCAGGTGTGCTTTGAATCTGATGTTCTTTCTATGTATAGTAACTTTTTTACTCTTACAGAAATTGGTATTCTTAAGGCTATAGCTTTTCTTGTGCTATAATGACAAAGTTACAACTGTCATGTTTTTTGGCAGAAAATTTTCTATTAGAGCCTGAACTTCTCTCTCATACCCTGGCTACACCCCTCTATGTGCATATGAATGTGTCTGTTCCATTTCTTATTAATTTTAATTGTATTATATATCATGAGTTTGCTATTGCTACTAAAATCCATCTTTAGGCTTTTTGAAAGCCACTACTGTTGAAAAAAGTAGTTATAGTTGAAGTTGCCTTTCTAATTACTGAACTTGATTGATGCTTTCATTCACAACAAAAATCATCAATTGTTTTTATGTTCATTTTCTTATAAGTTGGCATGCTTGCTTTAGAGGAAAACTAATGAAAAGTCCAAAAAAACTTCTCTTTTAACGAAAAGCCCTTTTTAAAGGTATAGTGAATAGTGCCAGTTAAAGGTTAAAATGTGGTTTTTCGTTAAAAGTGAACAGTACCGGGAGTGTTTTGTTAAAACTCCCTTTTTTTTTTTTTAAATAAGGAACATTTTTTTTGCTATCTGATTGCTCTCTCCTTGTACTATCTCTAACTCATTGGCACCAGAGTGTTTTACCGGGCATTCTTCAAGGGGATAAATCAGACTCTCTTCTATATGGTTCTGTTGATAATGGCAAGAAAATATGCTGGAATGAAGAGTTCCATTCCAAGGTGAGGATTTGAAGCTTGGCATATTATATTCTGCTGCCAAATGTTAAAACTGGTTACTTTCTTTTTAAGACAAGACTTTATTGTGCAATTGATTTTCTTCTGTTTAGGTGCTGGAAGCTGCTAAGCGCCTTCATCTTAAAGAGCACACAGTCCTTGATGGATCTGGAAATGTTTTCAGATTGGCTGCACCTGTGGAATGCAAGGGTATTGTTGGTAGCGATGACAGGTAAATTTCTTTTTCCCTCATAAGCTTGGATTCTTACATGTGATATTTGACTTCTCATAACCCTGTGTTGATAGTTTCCTCCAAAAAATCTCTTTCTATAAGTTGAATATTTAATTATTTAATCAAGGATTTACATTCGTATATATCTAACTCAGTATTCAGTACACACATGTTTTAACTGTGTTCCCTACTTCAGGCATTATCTCCTCGACTTGATGAGAGTGACTCCTCGTGATTCAAACTGCACTGGACCTGGGTCCAGATTTTGTATCTTGAGGCTGGAATTAATTACTGCCTATTGCCAGGTAAGATATAATACCTTATATTAGTACTATATTTGAATTTGTTTCATAAATTTCTAATATGAGCCTTTTGTGTATTGGGAGAAGGCCCAAGCTGCGGAGAAACCAAAATCTAAGTCTAAAGATGGAGAAGGTCTTGTCACGACTGATTCTTCAGTCATCACTGATGCTAAGCAGGTAAAATTTAGCTACTTCAACTGCGGTTTATAGAGTTTATGAACATTGCAATTTTTGTTACTTGTTTCTGCATTTTCAGTATGTTACTAAAGTTTATTTGTTGACTTTTTATGTCTAATTGGTTTCTATTTGACGAGAGAGGTGGTTTTTAATTTTTTGTTTTGGAGTTGGTAATTATTCCTGTAGTATGTTAATAGTGTTAAAGGTACACTTATCATCTGTTTGGCACAGTATACAATTTTTTTATCCATTTTCCCAATGAGCCTTCAAGTAATTTGGGTGATGTGGCTCTTTGGATTGCTCTTCACAGGACATAACAGAAGAAGGGACTGCCACAGACGCACAAGAAATTGCATCTCCACCTCCATCCACTGATAGCTCTGAGCCATGTGAAGAAATTCTTTTTAACCCTAATGTCTTCACCGAGTTTAAGTTGGCTGGAAATGAGGAGGTTTGTTTTTTATTTTGTAATTTTTTTCAGGGAGTTTGGACATATATCCATTTATTTGTTTTCCTTTTTCCAGGAGATAGCAGAAGATGAAGGAAATGTGAGGAAAGCCAGTTTGTATCTTACAGATGTTGTGCTTCCAAAATTTATACAAGACCTCTGCACGCTTGAAGTATCACCCATGGACGGGCAGACGCTAACTGAAGCACTCCATGCTCATGGAATTAACGTTCGCTATATTGGAAAAGTAAGCATTATTGTTTTAATTAATACTTCTAACTATTGTAAGTATTGGTGGATAGAAACTGTGGAAATTGTACTTTTTCTTTGCCTTTTAAGGTTTTGCATAAAATGTAATGTGCAAGGATGACTGAATCTATCGTTATGTGATTGGAATATTGTGTTTGACGCCTTTTGGCTTATTTTAACAGGTGGCTGAGGGGACCAGACATTTACCTCATCTTTGGGATCTTTGCTCCAATGAGATAGTGGTTAGATCTGCTAAGCACATTCTCAAGGTGAGAGGCATTTCCTTGTCTGCTTGATCTCATATTATCTCATTCTTTTTATTTTATAAAAACTGAGATGTTGTCCTGTTGGTACCGGGAAATGTGGCACATTACATTCTGTTATTGCCGTAAAATCTAGTCATAAACTAACTTATTTGATTCAGTTCTCTAGGAGGGACACAACTCCTATGATGTCAGATTTTAATTTCGAGTGCAGACCAATGATGCTTACGTGACTTAGATACTATAGGGTGGTGAACTACCTCTCGGGTACTCCCGTAATGTGATATATTTTTTTTGGGACCAATGCTTAAGCTGTAAATGTCTGCTCGTTTTCATGTTATGATATTCCTTACTATTTTATCAGTGAAAATTATCCTGTTGAGGACCTGGAAATGTGGTATCTTACAGCATGTTACTGCCATAAAACCTTTGTTGTAGTTATACACTAAGCAATTTGATTCGGGTTGCAGTTGAGAATGCAAATCATAATGCATGTGAGTTAGATACTTTAATGGCGGAGACCTTGTCCCATAAGGGACTTCAGTAGTGTGATATATTTTATTTGGACTTATGCTTAAGTTATAAACGGATAGTTTGTGTATTTTGATTTGTTGCTTAATATATACATAGACAGATTTGGCAAAGAAATATCCTTGCAAGTTTCCTGTCTGATGATTAAAACAGCATCCATTTGGCTGTTACAGTTTTGGAATTTTTATGCGTCATATATGCTTTCCTGCAAAGCAGTTTGTACATTTCTTTTACTTCAATTTGAACTGCAGCTTTTCATGATTGAATTGAGCTCCTATATTCAGGGACATCCACTGAAAAATATCAATTCGTGCGTGACCTTGTTGCTTGTTATGTAATGTGCCAATTTGTACTTTGACGTTATTATTTTGGTCCAAGGACATGATTGGGAAACAGTTGACTTGGATGGGTTATATATATCATAGGTGTTAAATATCATTTTAGTTCCATCCTTTTGACTTTCATAATTATTGTCCAGTAATAGTAAAAAGTAAAAGACAATGAGGTCATTGATGTTTGGTTGAAAGTGGTTCATAGTTTTCATTTCCTGTTCTGCAGGATGCCTTGAGAGAAACAAATGATCATGATATTGGGCCCGCAATCACCCATTTCTTCAACTGTTTCTTTGGAAGCTGTCAAGCTGTTGGCTCAAAAGTTGCTGCTAATAATATGCTGTCTAGAACGCCCAAAAAGGTAAGTCTTATAGAATTAATATTACCAACTTATTGAATTTTTTTTTTCTTAGTTACAAGTTATAGCTTCTCTGTACAACTTCATGGCTGTTCTCAGCTAAATTTTTATCTCTGTCATCATTTAATGCTCATCTGAGAACTCTTATGCAATCGGAAATTGAAACTATATGCATTTTGAATATTAATTTGTACTTTTGGAGAATCACAAAATTGTACCAAGTAAACCAGAGAAAATTTCATCTACTAATTGACAAATGTTGAGCAGGGTTTGTGACTTCAAGTTCCTTTTTATCTTCAGGAACAAACAGGACAGCAATCTCCAAGAAAATCGTCTAAGGGACAAGGAAAATTGAAGGATGGAGCATCTGCTAGAAAGAGTCGATCCTCATTTATGCTTGCTAGCTCAGAAACTCTATGGTTCGACATTCAAGAATTCACAAAACTCAAATATCAGGTATTAATTATCAATAATATTGGTTTCTCCTGGAGAAATTAGATTTTCTTTAATAACCTTTTAATGGATGTTCCAAAAAATGAACTTTTTGGCATAAGGAATTTGCATTTTCTTGATTTTTCTTTTGGTTGCCCAGTTGCTTGAGTTTGTCTGCTTCTGCACCCTCCTCTTCGACAGTTTACATTTTTTTTTAAAATATGTACACTTCATGGGGATCTTGCTGGTGATTTTATTTCCAGTAACATATCATTTGTGGTATGGAACATTTTTCCCTGTTGTTTCATGGTGTTTTGCCATTTCCTGAGCTATAGAAATTAATGGACTTATGGATGGTGGATCTTCATGTTTATTATTTGATCCTCATATGATACCTTTGAGCGGTGTATATTGTTATATTTTTTTTACCTAGTTTCCCATTGTTGATAGTTTGAGCTGCCGGAGGATGCTAGGATGCGTGTAAAGAAAGATTCTGTTATACGTAATCTTTGCCAAAAGGTAACTCTAGATTCCGTTATACGTTATCTTTGTTCCAATATCAATTGAACTTCTAAATGGCCAACAACTCGACTCTGATTTCATTTTTTAGGTGGGCATTACAATTGCAGCTCGCAGATATGATCTTAATTCTGCAGCACCTTTCCAAATGTCAGATATCTTAAATCTTCAACCTGTAGTGAAACATTCAGTTCCTGTCTGTTCAGAAGCTAAGGATCTTGTGGAAACAGGAAAGATTCAACTGGCTGAGGTATGCACTTTATTGCGGTGTCACTATAGCATCAGATTCCGGATGTGAAGGAAACGTCTCGGCCAGAATATAATTTTCTATGGAAACCGAGCTAATTTCTCAAAGATGACCAAGACTGACTTAAAAAGTTATATTAGAATATAATGAATAATTTCAGGCGTATATTTATGTATGTTCTAGTTCTGGGATATCTACCATGAATCTAAAATGGCATATGATCCTTATATTCAAATATAAAGATGCTGCATTTACCATGAAAAGAAATATATTTCATCCTGGAATTTTCTGAAATATATGCTTTTCAACTTTATGTTGATAGGATTTTTATTAATTGGGAATTGTTCACCAGAAGAATCTATAAAGATCTACTATCAGTTAATTGTTGTCAACATCATGTTCCAATACTAATGTGATTTAATTATTTACCGTATATTTTTGTTTTCCTGCTAGGGAATGTTAAGTGAAGCCTACACATTATTTACCGAGGCATTTTCAATACTTCAGCAGGTACGTAATATTATTTGGGTTGTTTTCTCAAACTTTCCTCAGTGCGTCAATGTCTAGCACTATTATATCCTTTTGTGATTTCAGGTTACTGGTCCAATGCATAGGGAGGTTGCTAACTGCTGTCGGTATGCATAGCTTCTTTATACTGTTCAGCAGATTTTTTATATTTCTAATTGGATATTCATGATGCTGATAACATCTGAGCTAAGCGTTTGCTGCGCTGAGTTTCAGGTATCTTGCCATGGTTCTGTATCATGCAGGAGACATGGCTGGAGCCATAATGCAACAGCATAAGGAACTAATTATAAATGAACGCTGCCTTGGCCTAGACCACCCTGACACTGCTCACAGGTATTGCGTTTGGTGTTTATACTTGTTTCTGTTGCTAAGATGGTGGTTGCATATATATTTTGATTATAATTTTCCTTGTTACTTTTTATTTTCTGACAGTATATAAACTCAAGCTGTTAATTATTGAAATTCGTAATCGGTTGCTCTTTCGAGGATTACTATAAAGATTGTCGCTCTACATTTTTCTTAAGATGTGTTAATATTGGAACTTGATGAGATTGGTTGTGTTTTGATATCTTGATTTACAGTGAGGTATGAAAGCACCCACCCTGTATGTTTATAGTGGATGTAGTGTCATAATCAATTTAAAAATTCTTTTATCTTGCATGGGAAGTTTGTTTTCTCTTCAAATATGAATTTGTTTATTTGTGTTTTTATGTTTTCTTAACCTGTATAGTAGTATCAGTGTTCAGACAAGCCTATCGTGGATGACATTATTCTCTCTATTTCTCACTCTTCTCTTTTCCTGAATCTGATGCTGTCCTTGTGTTTGCAACTTTGCTACTGCAGCTATGGAAATATGGCTCTTTTCTACCATGGACTTAACCAGACAGAACTTGCACTACGGCACATGTCGAGGGCATTGCTTCTGCTAAGCTTGTCATCTGGCCCAGATCACCCTGATGTTGCTGCAACTTTCATTAATGTCGCTATGATGTACCAGGATCTTGGGAAGATGGACACTGCTCTTCGATATTTGCAAGAGGCTCTGAAAAAAAATGAAAGGCTCCTAGGGGAGGAGCACATCCAGACTGCTGTATGCTATCACGCACTTGCTATTGCATTTAATTGTATGGGTGCCTTCAAGCTCTCTCATCAGGTATGTTGTGGAAGAATATAGTGACTTTTTTGTGGTTTTCCTTCTAATGTAATCTTCACTTGATAAAGAACAATTTCATTCCGTACATTGGGCAACTTTAGAGTGCAATTAGCATATTATATGACATTTGGTGTGGCAGCATGAGAAGAAAACTTATGACATACTTGTCAAACAATTGGGCGAGGAGGATTCTAGAACACGTGACTCTCAAAACTGGATGAAGACATTTAAGATGCGTGAGCTACAGGTAAATGGATGGCATCCTTTAGTAGCTTACAACAGTGGATAGATATTGAAGGGTGATTGCATAATGTATATACTTCAGCAGTATTTGTTTCTGATTCCTATATTTGCTATTTTTTTTCTTCCAATAGATGAATGCACAAAAGCAAAAAGGTCAAGCTTTGAATGCTGCTTCGGCTCAAAAGGCAATTGACATCTTGAAGGTAGTTTGGATGCTTCTTTTTGCTTAAAAATTTGGAATTTTGTTCAATTGAAGGATAATTGGTGGTTGGTTTTTTAGATATGCTTCCTAAGTCATGGTCTCATCGTTTCATTTCTCCTATTTCTGCTCTACGTATTTTCATATTTTTAATTTCCTGTGAAAGACGGCCCAAAAAACTAGTGTGTCTCCTAATGCTTCTGCACATAGAATATTTCGAATGTGTTTTCAGAATCTTTTATCAGAAAAGAAGAATAAGAGAAAACTGTGAGATGGAGGGAATTTTGTAATGTTTCCACGATAGTGATCTTAAACTGCCACACCATGCTGATTTGTGTTTGGGGTATAGTTTACACCGAGAATCTCGATTTCCAATTAATAATCGACTTTGCATGTCAGGCCCATCCTGACTTGATGCAGGCATTCCAATCTGCTGCCATAGCCGGTGGGTCTGGGAGCTCTAACCCTTCCGCCAACAAATCTCTTAATGCTGCAATAATTGGTGAAACCCTTCCACGAGGTAGGGGAGTTGATGAGAGGGCTGCTCGTGCAGCAGCTGAAGTCAGGAAGAAGGCAGCAGCAAAGGGCCTCTTGATACGCCCACACGGTGTTCCCGTCCAAGCTGTGCCTCCACTTCCTCAGTTACTCGATATCATCAATTCAGGTGCAACCCCACCGGTTGCAGTGGAAAATGGAGAAACTGATGGAGTGAAGGAAGCCAATGGTCATCCTGCAAATGGCTCAACCGATGTGAAACAAGAGCAATCAACAACGGAGCAGGAAGGTAAGCCTCCAGTTGGACTGGGCAAAGGTTTAGCAACACTGGACGGCAAGAAACAGAAATCGAAAACCAAAGCCGCATCTTGAAATTTTGTGCATCAGAGTTTTGTTGATCGACACCAAGGTCGGTTTTCGTTGTGAGGTTTTGGTACTTTGAGGTAACAATATTTTCTATTGGTTTTGAGGATTAGAAACTAGTGCATGGAAGTTGTTGATGTTCCCTGTAATTTTTTGGAATAATAACCGCGGGCTTGCAGATTTATTCAGGCGAACAAAAAGAGAGCAACTACTGGAGCAAGTAAGTTCACTGTAATTTGCCCTAACACTGACGGATGGAAAATTTCAGTTGACATTCTTTTCTTTCCGTTATTTTATATTTAGTCAAGTTTAAGGTATTATTTGAACGGAGTTGCAACATAAATGTATCCTTTCAAGGTATTATATGTAAAACTGCCATGATTATTTTCCTAATTGAATTTGACAAAGCTCGACTGCAAATTCTTTGTTCGTCATATGCTTGTTAAAATTGCTTTCGGACTCCGAGGCTTACGAATGTTTAAAATGTTTAAAATGTTTAATTTGACGTGTATCATCTTATTTGGATTTATAAATAGAAAAATTTAGATTCGTATGAGAAAAATAACATGGAAATTGGATCGTCTAAAGTCTTATCATTATGTGTAATGCTTGATCCCAAGTGAGCTCAAATTTGGTGAAGAAGCTAACATGGCCGCACTACCACCAGTTCTTTGCCGTGGCCACAGCCCCATTGTTGCCACCACACTTACTACCACATTCGGCCTCCACCGCACCACCTTACCACGAGCAACAGCCCATAACCGTTGCCACTGTTAAACGTCACTACAACCACCATCACCATCACCGACCATATATACGACTTGTGTCAACTACACAACCAACTTGATAGGTAGTATCGATAACTATTTACACTTGATGAGCAAAAAAATTGATGAAACGAGAAAAATATTTGTCTAACGAAAAAAATTCTAAACTATTTACTAGTCTTGACTTCAACGAAGCTACATCTTCCTTGCTGGATCGTGAATGCTCGCCAACCAGAGTATTTTCTGTCTTCTCATACCACAGCACTTGCTTGTCGCCACGCTTATAAAACACAAAATTTGTCTTTAAAAGTGGATCATTCGTAGAACATTTCACGGGAATGATGACCTTGTTTTCACTCCATTTTGGCTGATTGGAGTTGGAGTCTTCTAACACCAACAGGTTAAGGAAGGCGTCTGCTATCTCTGCAATATTCAACACATTCGAAATCTGAGAAAACTTGCTGGTTTAGATTAGTAATTTAGTAGTGGTGAAAGATTCACTCAACAGATCAACATGACCAATTTCATCTTTTACAATTTCGGATACATGAACAACACTCTTTGTCTGACCTACCAAACAACTACTTGGTGTCACCTACTCCACAATAATTTTGGTTAGGGTGTTTTAGATGTCTCCATTGTTGATCCTTCCCAACAGTAAGAATTCAAAACCCACTCCACAATAATTTTGGCCCCAATGATGGATGGGATTGAAGCATGGGGAAACGTGTTGGAAAGTGACAAGACAAGACGTGACAAGCAGACATGAGGAATCGTATAATAGTATTTGACGTATTGGAAAGTAAGAAATCTTATCTAGAATAATTTGATTGTCAAGTAAGGGCTGATTGTCAAGTAAGAGCTGATTGTGATGTAAAGAAGATTCCCCTTATCTTGTGTAAGTAATAAACAAAAGAGAAAGTTTCCTCATGTCCCCATATAATTTAATGTGAGGTTCGAGAGAGTTCCTCCTAGGCCTAAACCCTATCCTCTACCAGAATGGTCCATATGGATCCTTTTGTCTATTTTTACTCTCATTCCTTGTCCTTCCATGCCGATCTCATCAAGATGCTCCCGCAGCTGCACATTTACCGTATTCCCCCTCTTCTTCTTTGCCAAACTCTTCAATTAATTTGCGTTGCCTTTGAGTCAGATTCTTGCATAGTTTCAAGTCTCAAGTTACGAGTTATATAAGACTGAAGAGGAGAGAAAGGGATTATCAATCGTACGGAGGATGAAGGGACGCTGGAAGCAAAGGAGCGACGAGCGAGCCAGTGGACAAGCATGACGCCATTGGAGCGAACCATTTGGGGAAGGAAGCACCAAAAAAGATGAAGACTTTGAGTGGAGATGGGATTTTCTTGTGTTTTTGGCTGGAGGGATGATAAACCCTCGATAAACCCTGAAATTTGGAAACAGGGATGGGAGGAAGGTTCTAGTAGCTGCTCTCAAGTGCTGATGGAAGAGAGAGAAGGAAGGGGCCTGGCCCAATATTGTGGGAGACACTTTTTCTGCTTGATTGCCTGCCAAATAATTGATTATTAATTAAATTTTAGAGCCTATAAAATTTACTTGAACTTAGCTCGATTCTCCGCAAAAATTTTAGAGCCTATAATCGAGCTTTAGTGCAAAAATAATAATCCTAAAGCTCGATTATCCGCAATTTACTTGATCTTAGCTTTCACTTTTATAAAGAAAATTGTATTCACATACAAAAATGTACACATCAATCATTTTCGTTATCAATTTTGTATAGTAAAAAATCAAATAAAATTACTCCATACTGATTTATTATGACTAATAATACTATCTATGATAAATTGTAAAATTCTAAATTTTAATCTATTTGTAATAGGATAAAGACATAGGAAAATGATTAACATACATCTTATTTAGTTTCTTACACACACTTGTTTAATTATGATCAAATTAAAAAATTAACAGTATGGTGCAAATTGACTAATTATGAGAGTTGAGGGGGGAAATTGGCCAAATTAAAGTTGAGGGGGAAATTGACTAATTGTGAGAGTTGAGGGGGAAAATTGGCCAAAATTAAAGTTGAGGGGGGAAATTGGCCAATAGTCACAAGTTCATGGGAGAAATTGATGAATACCTCTTATATTTAAGAGCCTATAAAATTTCGGATTTCTTGACCAAATAAAATAAAACGGATTCTCCATTGTTCGGCGCGTGCTATACACCAGAACATTTTATAATTTTGACAAGAAATATTAAAAAATGACTTTGATTCAAGACAATTTAGTAAACAATTTCCATAAGTATCTGGCTTTAATTCCTCATCAATTTAAGTTCCGTACTAATAGCCCATAAGAATAATATCGCATAGAGTTCTCATATACATAGAAGTGTTGAAAAGAGAAGATTTGCGAGCCAAGCCAAGATAGTTGTCACTTCTCCCACTGAGAGAAGTCACAGCATTGCAATAACACCAATGGCATCACAAAAGCAGCAGCCTTGTGTCACGGAGGGTTTGGGGCAGCTGATTTAGCGATTTCGGGTGAGCTTACTGAATATTATCTCAAAATATTACAGAAAATTTGAGGAAGTTAAGAAGAAAGAAGAAGCAAAATTCCGAAGGCAAAAGGCTAAGGATAACGACTGGACTCGAAGAAAAATGAATCATAGGTTTAGAAATGAGTATTCCAAGTTTGGTTTCTGGAGCAGAATGAAAACATTAGACTTGTTTTACAACTGGTGCATTTTGAGTTTCATCATGCTTGGGATCCCAAGAGATCCTTCTTTGCAACTATTTTGAAAGTGCAGCAATGCCGCCACCGGACACGTTACTTCAACGAGATTCAGATCGGAATTGAGCTGGCTTGAACATGGCGTCCAAGAATTTCAACATTGTATTAGAAAAGAGTAATAAATAATGTTAAAAAGTAAGAAAAGAGTAGAAAGAAAAGCACAAAGAAAGAAAGAAAGAAAGAAAGAAAGAAAGAAAGAAAGAAAAGCATCTTTGATCACAAGCCCCCTCCCTCTCCCTCTCCCTGCAGCTTCCAATCAGAAACTATGCCTTTCATGAGCTAACTCCCTCTCTTTTCCCAACTTTTCTTTACTTTACATTTCACAACACATCCAGGTTGCTGCCTACCCAAGAAAGGCATGTCTCATTGTCTCTTGCATGTGCTCGATTGTCTCGGTGGTTAGAGCCTTCGTATTAATCTCATTGTTGCACTGTATCACCTTCTCTCAGTGTAGCTTAGATTAGAACTATCTCTTCTGATATGAAAAATATAAAATAATGAAGAATGGTGTGTCCCTTCAAACACAGTGCAGATTCAAGTAAACAAATTTGTACCTGAAATGACGGTTATACCCCTGAGCAATGTACTTGTTGCTATACAAAGAAAAGCATCTCTGGGATTTGATTCCTTATATGCCATTTGAGTTTGTTACAGAGGCCTCCAGAACATCTTATTTGGTTTGTATATAAAAACAAAAGTTTGCTTTAATGAACTTCATCATGTTCATGGGGGATTCCTTTCCTCAACAGATAAAAGGCAAGATGTGGACATAACCGTATTGGTTAGAGCGGATATGCTCCTACCTATGAACCCGAGTTTGAATCCCCCTCCACACACAGTTTAGGTTAGTTTAAAGTAGAACATCGCTTGTATCAAAAAATGAAACAGATTATTTGGGATCAAATTAATCAAATAGATCACAACTTTGAGAAAATATTGGAATGACAGAGGTTCACTTTCCCACTTTATAAAAGTTTGAAGCTTCCCTCCGTTTTTCGACCTTCTTTCGAATTTTTAACGAAACTGAGAGGCAGCTTCTTCGTCAAAACATTCTTTATTTCACCAAATAAACACAAGCACCGCTTTGTTTGTTTCAGATTGCTTGTGGGGCGTCACTTCCTCTAGATTCTCACAGCAGCCAAGTAAGCAAAAAGACAATGAAGCTGGTAGTAGAAGTGGTAGATGCTCATGGTCTCATGCCCAAAGACGGCGAAGGATCTGCAAGTCCATTTGTAGAAGTCGATTTTGTGAACAAGCTTAGCCGAACCAAAACTATTCCGAAAAATCTCAATCCCATCTGGAACCAGAAACTTTTCTTTGATATTGACCAAACCAGAAACTTCCATCACCAAACCATTGAAGTCTCTGTGTTCAACGAGAGGAGATCGCCTATTCCTGGCCGAAACTTCCTTGGAAGAGTGAGAATTCCTTGCTCAAACATTGTCCAGAAAAGTGAGGAAGCTTACCAAAGATTCCCTCTTGAAAACAAGTGGTTTTTCTCAGCTGTCAAGGGCGAGATTGGCCTAAAAGTCTATATTTCTCTAGAATCTGAACCGAAAGCTCCTCCATATTCTCCACCACAACCACTAGAAGCCTCTCCTTCCAAGTCTCAACCCCAGCCACCCGAAAACCCAACTTCTAGTCCCTCTGCTCCTCCAAATACAGAGAACACAAAATCCAATAGGAAAGTATTGGCTGCTATTCCGAAAGAAAAAGAGTTCAAACAA
The DNA here is from genome assembly GCA_035220775.1 of Malus fusca. Lineage (NCBI taxonomy): Eukaryota > Viridiplantae > Streptophyta > Magnoliopsida > Rosales > Rosaceae > Malus > Malus fusca. Next base: position 855,950 of record CM069065.1, on the reverse strand, counting down.
AAACAAGCTGAAGTAAGATCAACTGAAACATCCCACCACATACACAAGCATCAAGTTCTGCAGCAACCAGGCATATCGGTAGCAACACAACCTCAAGGTTTCCCACTAACCATGCAGCCAGCTCACTCAGAACCTCATCATATTCATAACCAGCAAGGCGACTATGAATTGAAGGACACCAGCCCGCAGCTTGGCGAAAGGTGGCCAAATGGTGGAGCCTATGGAGGAAGAGGATGGATGAGTGGTGGCGAAAGATTTACAAGCACTTATGACCTTGTTGAGCAGATGTTTTATCTGTATGTTCGAGTTGTTAAAGCCAAAGACCTCCCTCCCAGCTCCATTACTGGAAGCTGTGATCCTTACGTGGAAGTAAAGCTGGGGAACTACAAGGGAAGAACAAAGCATTTCGAGAGGAAAATGAACCCAGAGTGGAACCAGGTGTTTGCTTTCTCAAAAGACCGAATCCAGTCATCGGTGGTGGAAGTTTTTATCAAAGATAAAGAGATGATTGGAAGAGATGATTATCTTGGAAGGGTGGTTTTTGACTTGAATGAGGTTCCGACCAGAGTTCCACCTGACAGCCCTCTTGCTCCTCAGTGGTACAGGCTGGAGCACCGCCGCGGGGAAGGGATGGTTAGAGGTGAGATCATGCTTGCAGTGTGGATGGGAACACAGGCTGACGAAGCCTTTCCAGATGCATGGCATTCGGATGCTGCAGGTGTCTATGGTGAGGGTGTGTTTAATATTCGATCCAAGGTATATGTATCACCAAAACTTTGGTACCTGAGGGTGAATGTGATTGAAGCTCAGGATATGCTGCCTAACGACAGAAGCCGCCTCCCAGAAGTCTTTGTCAAAGCTCAGGTTGGAAACCAAGTGCTCAGAACCAAGATATGCCCAAGTCGGACTGCGAATCCACTGTGGAATGAAGATTTAGTCTTTGTTGCAGCTGAGCCTTTTGAGGAGCAGCTGGTTGTTACAGTTGAAGATCGAGTCCACCCTTCGAAAGATGAGGTGTTGGGGAAGATAAGCATGCCAATTGATGCGTTTGAGAAGCGGCTTGACCACAGGCCAGTTCTTTCACGCTGGTTCAATCTTGAGAAGTATGGATTTGGTGTGTTGGAGCCTGACAGGAGGAAGGAGCTCAAGTTTTCAAGCAGGATACACCTGAGAGTTTGTCTTGAAGGCGGATATCACGTGCTAGATGAGTCAACAATGTACATAAGTGATCAGAGGCCAACGGCGAGGCAGCTATGGAAGCAGGCTGTTGGGATTTTGGAAGTTGGTATTCTTAGTGCACAAGGCCTTCTTCCAATGAAGATGAAGGACGGCCGAGGGAGCACAGATCCTTATTGTGTGGCTAAGTACGGCCAGAAATGGGTTCGCACCAGAACAATTCTCGACACATTGAGTCCTAAATGGAATGAGCAATACACATGGGAAGTGTATGATCCCTGCACAGTGATCACACTGGGAGTTTTTGACAACTGCCACCTTGGTGGAGGTGAGAAGCAAACATCAACTGCAGGTAACGGAGCAAGAGATTCGCGAATTGGGAAGGTGCGTATTAGACTATCAACACTTGAAGCTCATCGGATGTATACGCGTTCGTATCCTCTCCTAGTTCTGCAGCCTAATGGAGTAAAGAAAATGGGCGAGCTTCAACTAGCTGTTCGATTTACCACCCTCTCTATAGCTAACTTGATATATGTTTACGGGCAACCCTTGTTGCCAAAAATGCATTACTTGCATCCTTTCACAGTGAACCAAGTCGATAATCTACGATACCAAGCAATGAACATCGTAGCAGTGAGACTTGGCAGAGCTGAACCGCCTCTGAGAAAAGAAGTGGTGGAGTACATGCTAGATGTTGATTCCCACATGTGGAGCATGAGGAGAAGCAAGGCCAACTTCTTTCGAATTATGTCATTGCTTTCTGGTATATTTTCCATGAACCGGTGGTTTGCTGATGTATGCAACTGGAAGAACTCCGTGACCACTGTTCTTGTTCACATTCTCTTTCTGATACTGATCTGGTATCCAGAGTTGATACTTCCAACTCTTTTTGTCTACATGTTCCTCATCGGAATGTGGAACTACAGGTTCAGGCCTAGACATCCTCCTCATATGGATACCAAGCTTTCATGGGCAGAGACAGTTCACCCAGACGAGCTCGATGAAGAGTTTGACACATTTCCGAGCTCTAGACCCCACGATATAGTTCGAATGAGGTACGACCGGATCAGAAGCGTAGCGGGAAGGATACAGACAGTTGTCGGTGACATAGCAACGCAAGGGGAGAGATTTCAGTCGCTACTCAGCTGGAGAGACCCAAGAGCAACCAGCATTTTCGTACTGTTCTGTCTTTGTGCAGCCGTGGTGCTTTACGTGACTCCGTTCAGGGTGGTTTCTTTGGTTACAGGGTTGTATTACTTGAGGCACCCCAGATTCCGGAGCAAGCTGCCTTCTGCACCCTGCAATTTCTTCAAGAGACTTCCCGCTCGGACCGACAGCTTACTCTGAAACTACTTGACAAGTCCTGATGTAAACTGTAACTAGCTTACTTTCATTAAACCTTGAGCTTTAGCTTACTTTCATTAAACCTTGAGCTTGAATAAATGCCCAGTTTTATGCTGGTGCTGCTGTTTTCTGTGTTGGCTACTGGCCTACTATTCTGTCCACTACATAACTAAACAAATATACACAAGTGATTTTACAGATTGATGTTGTAATACTGCTTTTCTCCTTGCGTATATTTATTTAGCCGTTGGCGTTCAAGGAGTGAAACGGGGTGTGTGAAAACCGCTTCCCTTTTCACGTAGCTGAAAGAAAACATTGCATATACTTTCACAATGCGCCATGAGCCCACCGTTCGCTCATGTCGCATGACATGGATGTGAGAGTAGAGATCGTAGGTTCAAGCCTCATTCAATTTAACGGAAAAAGAAACTTCGCACAACGCATGAAACATCTGATCAGATGTCGATTACAAATAAAACTTAAAAGAGTACAACTACTAAGATCGAGTTCAAACAAAAATGGAAAGTTTGTAGGATAGGAAAGCAAAATCTAATACTTTTCGGCTTTGTCTCTAGAAAACAAGCTCATGAGGCTTCATGCCTTGCTTGAGAGAAAACCTCGCGGCCAAATAGGTCTTCAAATCTGCAATTTTCTCTATGGAGTTAATCAAGGGTGTATCAACAGCCTTCTGGTCGTCTTTTTTCTCCTGGGGCAGTACATTTTTATCCTACAATTTGAAGAAAGAAATCAAAGGTTAGAAGACAACAACAAAAAAAGGCAGCCGAATGAATGACCATCCACAGTATACACTCAATACAATAAAGGATAGAAAACCAACCTCCTTCTCTGCTTCAAAGAATTCGCCTTCTCCCTTCTTCTTTTTCGCCCGGACTTCCTTTGCAAAATACTTGTCATCAAACTTATCAACATTAACCCCGCAGATGTCAATCTTAGTTGAAGTTCCAATAACGTAAGATTGATTCACACGTCTTAGAGGAACTCCGTTAATCTTGAATGGTCCTGAAATGACAAGAAAGAACAGTAAGAAACACTCCAATACAGTGATATAAGGCACAGAGGGAATAGAAACTACCAGTCTCAATCATCAACGTGCAAAGCCAAGTGGTCCCTTGAACTTATGTTCAAACACACTAACAAAAATTAATCACTTTAACCACACAATGTAAACAATGACCTATTTCCATATGCTAAATGGCCACTGCTTCATCAAATTGCAACAACTAAATGTTCGCGAGCATTTTTCCTTTGTAATAATATATTTGTATTTAGTACTAATATGGATTAAACCAAGTTACCATCTCAAAAAATGATATCAACCAGCGGCGCAATTGACAAAGGATTAAGAACTAATAAATCAACCAAACCAAATTGATAATAAAGAACTGAAACAGACGACATTTACGAAGAACAAGAGAACTTACCAGTGACCAAAAGCAAGCCAGAAGAAAGCTGCTTCAGAAACACAACCCTCTTCCCCTTGAACCTCCCGGCAAGAAGAATCAACACAGTACCAGGTGTAATGCTGGCCCTACACAATAGAAAGAAAGAATAAACCTAAATATTATTAAAGATCGAGAGAAGAAGCACAGAAAGGTTACTACAGAAAGGTTACTCCAACAGAAAACTTATCTGAGACCTATACAAACCGATTCCAAAATTTATATCCTCGTGATTGAAATGGGTGTTGAAAATCATAAATAAAAAGACGATAAAACGAATGCACGCACATTCGCACATTCGCACATTCATACATCACACCTCAACACTTTCCACAGTTCAGGTGCCAATCTAAATGCAGAACAAAAATACCCATGTGTACCCACCCAAATGCCCCAACTGTGCATACAAAATCCCTCCTATTTCTCAATTTCGAGAATTTTACGGTATTTTTAGGGCACAAAAATAAAACTCCACAAGATAAGAAGGAAAAGGTAGTCATTCAAAAACCTACAAGTAAAACGGTTAAAAAGTCACAGAATTCACAGAATAATCACACAGGAGCACGCATTTTCTCAGAATCCACACGGATTAAGACAACAATTCATCACATTTTCTCATCAATCAACAGCCAATAAGAAATACACACATACACATTATCTATAGATATAGAGAGTGAGAAACAGGGATAGATAGGGACCTGAGCTTTGTGGGCTTGGGCTTGCGCTTGTTCACAAGAGGCTTCTTGACATCGTCGGCGGGGTAAAACTTGGGGGGTTTGACAGCCGGGGTGTCGGCGGCGGGCTTCTTGTCGTGGCAGGGAAAAACGCCGCCGTTCTTGGCCTTGATAGCCCAAAGGCCTCGCTTGTGGTACATCTTGGACCTCGAGTATTTCCCAATCCCTCGGATGAGATCCGGGTTTCTGGTGACCTTTGGAGTCCTCTGCTTAGGCGCCATCGCTAACACTCGGTGGTGAAGATACGCTCTCTCTCTTGTATCAGTTGCTCGCCGTCTACGAAAGGCGCGGCCACAAAACACACTGGGGAAGAAAGTAGGGGTATATATATGGGCCGAACCCTTAAAACCCTTGACCTAGCCTCTAAAATGAGTACCCGCTACTATCGTCAGACTAAATTGTAGAAATAATCATTTAACTTTAACTTAATTGGATCAATAGTCGCTTAATTAAAAATTCATTATTATTGGTTTCTCAACTCATCAAAATGTGCAACTATGATTTCTCAACTAAAAATCCATTACCATTATTCCCTCAACTTTAATCCAACTGGAGAAATGATCCTTCAACTTTAACTCAATTAGAGTAATGATTCCTCAAACTTTAATTCAATTGTAGCAATGGTCCTTCCAACATAACTCATTTTGATAAAATTCTGATGAATTTGACAAAAAAGACCATAGCTACACGTTTTGATTAGTTGAAAGGCCTCAATTGTAGCAATGGTCATTCCAACATAACTTATTTTGACAAAATTCTGACGAAGTTGACAAAAATGATCATAGTTACACATTTTGATGAGTTGAGGGATCAATGGTAATGAATTTTTAGTTGAGAAATCATTGCTACAATTTACTCTAAACTACAATTTTCGTATAATGACCATTTTGGTGAATCTACTTTCCTAATTTTATTAGGGTAATTTTCACTTTATTATCATCGAGTTTCGACAAAATTCCATTTTATTATTTTTTTTTCTCACTTTTATATTTAAAGTTTAATATATTTATTGCTTTAATACTTCTGCTAGCCCAGCTGTTACCTTTTTTGTTTATCAATTCTCATTTGAGAATATCGTGAAATTCGCAATTTATTACACTTAATTCTTTTTCGTCTCATTTTTTGACCTAAAATTATGTTTTACTTCCAAATTCATACTTGTGTGTCATAAGAAAAAGAAAAGATTGTTCAAAATGAAAAATGAGAAAGAGGTCCAATAATATCTCATCTCACCCGCGGGTGAGAGAGACACCAACACCAAAATCTGAGCTAGATAATGAGATAATGAATGAAATTGAAGCCTTCCTCCCGAGCTCCTTTCCCACCCTTTCACTCTCACTCTCCTCCCTAAAACCCCATTAACCCACATTCCTGAACCAAAAATGGCCACAATCTCATCCATATTTTCACCACCCAATCTCCTTCACCAATCCACAAAACCCATCAAAACCTCACCAAAACTGCCCCTCCAAATCCTCAAACCGACCCAATTTCAGGGCTATCACAAACTCACTTCCTCCTATCTGACTCTGACCCCCAGACACTCACAGAGGCTCTTCGCTGTCGCCGAGGAAGTCGCGGCAGACCCAGCTTCGAAGGCGGCCAGGAGAGTCTACATTGGTAACATTCCCAGGACTGTGGATAATGCTGAGCTTACCAAAATTGTTGAGGAACATGGTGCTGTCGAGAAGGCTGAGGTATTTCGAAAATTTACATATTTCTTTTGCCTCCCTCTTGTTTTTCGTACATTGTGCTGCTTTAATTGTTGGGCTGTTGAAGATTTGAGAGCTCAAGAGTGATTAGTAGTTCGTTAGGATAATTTAATTGGTGTAAAGGGAATTTCAGTTTATGAATCTGATTTTGCTTCTCACAAATCTTCAGTTATATTTTATGAAATTTGGTTTTGCCTCGTTTCATATTTCAGCATAAGTCAATGATCATTTCATGTGCTAGAATTTTCAGATAGAAACAATCAAACAATTCTTTTCTTCAACTTAGGTGAATATTATAAAACCAAGAGAAATTTAGGTGACCTTTAGCCAACAAGGCTCCCCCGCTTTTCTAGGGTTGGGGGAACGTCTACTGTATACAGCTTTATCCTTACTTTGCAAAGAGGTTCTTTCCACAACTTGAACCTGTGACTTTTCGGTCACAAAGGAGCAACCTTTCTATTCCGCCAAGGCTCGCTGTCACCAAGAGAAATTTAAGTGAATGTTGTAAAACCAAGTTTTCTTCAATTTAGGTGAATATTATAAAACCAATTTAGGTCAATACCACTAGCTAAAATTTCTCTCCTCGACCTCTCCTTAAAAGCACAAAATGTTGAATGATCCAATCCTAATATTGAACATTTCGACCTCAAACAAATTACACTTTGTTAATTTCACCTCGAATGTCTGTTTGAATCATCTGTTCATGACCATTCCTCCTAATAACAAATATTTTACATGTACTCAGATCAATGCAAGACAACAAAGAAATCCTTTGTAACAATATCTTATAAGCCTTTTCTATATTGGGTATCTTGTTTATTTTGTTAAGCAGCATACCAAACACCTTGTTAATGTTGCTCAAGGTGTTTTCCTGACGTGGTATTATGATTATTATCATCTTTGACAGCAATAGTCAACCAATTTAGTATTTTTCATGCTCCAGTATGGTTTAATATTATACTTGAGGTAAGTGAGGATTTGCAAGTAACAGAACAATCCTTTAGCAGAAAATATTGGATGAAGCATGTTTACTGCTTATAAATGCAAGGTTTTAATGTGAAAAGGTTACTTTTGCAAAATCCAAGTTGGGAGATATGTATGGCTTAGCAAGAGCATGGAGATATGTGTGGGGATTTATTTCCTTCAATATACAAAATGCTTTTTTGTTTGGGTTCACTTTACTAAAAGAAAGAAAAGAGATGACTATCATTCCTTCCTTTTGGGCGTAGGTGATGTATGATAAGTACTCTGGAAAAAGTCGCCGGTTTGCATTTGCTACGATGAAGACCGTTGAAGATGCAAATGTTGTGGTTGAGAAACTGAATGGAACTGTAAGTGTTACCAAGGTTCATAAGTTTATATTGATAAAAACGCTGTTAAAAAAAATTCATCTACTGAAATGTTTTCTTCATCTGCACTCTATTGGCACTTTTTTCAGTTTCTGTAAGATTTTATTAATTATTGGAAGTCAATTAATTCCATCTTCTTGTTATACAGGAGATTGGAGGACGTGAAGTCAAAGTAAACATAACTGAAAAACCCCTGCTACAAGCGGACTCATCACTTGTTCAGGCAGAAGAGTCCCAATTCATTGACAGCCCCCACAAAGTTTATGTTGGAAATCTTGCAAAGGAAGTAACTACAGATACACTCAAAACCCTTTTCTCTGACAAGGGAAAAGTTCTTAGTGCAAAGGTTTCCCGGGTTCCAGGGACCTCAAAATCTAGTGGATTTGGGTTTGTTTCTTTCTCCTCGGAGGAGGATGTAGAAGCTGCAATCTCATCTTTCAACAATACTGTAAGTTTCTAGCTGTTGTACCATGTTTTAGATTGGAATCTAATTATAACATGCATACATATATTCACTTGCACATATTTATGGATGTTCTGTTGAATTGGTGATACACTTTAGCCAATGGTTCATATTCTTATACGTTCTTAGGGCAGTTTTCGTACACTTTTTGATAATATAACATATGACAGGCAACATAAATCATTATCGAAAATGTTATTGCAAATCATGGGTGTACAACATATACCTAATACTTATGCATCTAGAATCACCTCTCTCAATCTGACTTAATTCCATTGTTCAGTGAACTTTTTAATCTCCAACCATGAGCTAGAAGCCAATTTTTTTTTTTTTTAATCTGCGTGGTATTTTGTCCCTGGTTGCCTTTTTTGTCAGCATAATTTTCTGCAAATCTTGTATTATATCTATCACTAATCAGAACACCCCATCTCATCCTCCAAGCTGTATGCTTCTTTGTGTTTCTAATCCTGCTGATTGTCATGTGTTAGTACTACTAACAATAATAAAGTACGTTGTCGATAAATGTTTGAGTTGGTACTGATAATATATTGTTCTTTTATCTTGATGGATTATGCTTTCCTCATGAATTTCTTGGAAACAATTCTTCCTTTATTGCAAATAATTGAAACTGTTTGATTTTCTTAGCAAATCGGATCAGTTGCTATCCCTTTTTCATCACATTAGATCATTTATTTGTGTTACTTATTGTTCATTGCAGTTGTTCGAAGGGCAAAGAATTCGTGTAAACAAGGCATAGTAGAGCTGGCAGATCTGGGTTTGCACTTGTATCTATTGTATCAGAAATTAGGATAGGCCACTTATGTGGGAAACAAAAAATCGAAGACATTTTTGTAGTTTCATTTGGTTTTGATGTTAATGACATTGTCATGACCTTGAGGTTTTCTAGTCAGTCCCGGTATAAGCTGACTGGATTGAAAGTTATCAAAATGTATGATATGCCATAATTAGTGCGTTCCGGCGTAGCTTGGTTGAAACTGCCTCAAACTTGAACTAGATTTGAGCATCAGTTGAGTTAAAGTAATCTTGTTCAAGCGTCGTTTTGGATTTGGTGGATTTAACTAGTTTAACAGTGATTATTAAAATCAAACGAATGGCTTTTCTTTTGATCCATGTTGCTTAATAGCACATGGAATGCTTTGTAATATTGAATGTATCAAGAATTTGTGACATTTAATGTAGAATGGCTGTTAGCTCATCCGTTTATGCATCAACTAGTAAAATGTGAAAAGACTAATCTAGAGTTTTTTTTCGACATTTTTACAATCGGGTGATTAATACGTTTCCAACAAAACAACGAGCCAAACCATACTCGGGCGTGGAATGACCTTGGAGGATATCAAATTTAAATTTTAGACTTATAGAATAGTTGAGGTGTGTTGATAGCTTTATGTTTTCTGTTTTATTTTTTCGATTTGATTTTGATTTCTTATTAGAATTTAATTAAAAAGGAAATGGTTTATGCATATTTTTAAATATTTGAATTGAACAAATTAAGGGTCCAAATTGAGAAGGATGTACGGAAGGTGAAAAAGGAGGGACGAGGGTCCTCTTTGGATCCTCTTTGTGGGGATCTGGGAATCAATCAATCGTGTATGTTCATTGTTCATCGTGTGGTCAGTTTTCGTTAAGTACTACTTACATTCAATTTTAAATTCAAAATGGAAACGACAGAGGTGTCCAAATTCAAAAGAATTTGACAACGCCAAATTCTAAAATACGATGGACAAATTCAAATGACCCACACACAAATTATTCTTCTACCCTTTCAATGGAAACATAATCTTCCACATCTTCCGTAGAAGCGTCATCTTCCACATCTTCAATGAAAAAGTCATCTTCTAAGTCTATTGATATTTTTTTACTTTCTTTGAATGAAAGGAGATGAAAATATGAGTTAGGGTTTAAGGTAGACAAATCGTCTCCTGCCCAACCTTTATTTTATTTTATTTTTAAATTAAGCAAAATAAGATAATTAATGTCCTTATTAATCTTTTTGCAAATTGACAAATTTATAATTAAAAATTCATTAAAAATTAGGTGGGAAAATAAAACATTGAGATGGGAATAATATCATTCTTCTATGAATGGTCACGACTACCCCGCTCCCAAATTAACAGCGTCAAGTGAATGGCAAGAGTCGTAATTCTTGTAAACCTCAAGGACTATTACCTCTCTAAATAGGCGCTACTTTTCGTTTCCCGCGCCCCATCTTCGCCTTCAATCTCCCTATGACCCTAAACCCCCCGTCTTCCTGCTCCACTCTCTCCCTCTCTCTAAGAATTGATATATATACGCACACAAAGACAATCAAAGCACTGTATTTATATATACGTATATATATTATCAGTTTTCAGCATTGAAGTAGTGTAGAAGAACAATTCAGAGGACGAAGGCGGAACGATGTTTTATTCGCAGACGTTCTTGGCTCGGAAGGGCCCATTGGGAACCGTCTGGTGCGCCGCCCACCTCCAGAGCCGGCTGAAGAAGTCCCACTACACCTCCACCGACATCCCCTCCACTGTTGGTCCGTACTATCCCCTTCCATTTCGTTTGATTGCGTTAAATTTGGGGTTTTTCTTATTCTGGGTGTCTCAAACTATAAATCCAATGCTGCTTTCCCATCAAATTTATGTTAAATTTCGAAACTTTGTTGTGAAATCATTGCCTTCTTTAACAAAGTTTTGTTCTTTTTCTTTAATTTTGATAAAATTTGTTTAGGGTTAATGCTTTGTGTTTATTGTCGGCTGAGTTGCACAATTTTATTTGGTCATATGTTTGAATTTGAGGATATATTTATGTACAATTTCTCATAAAAACTTGAATGTGAAAAAAGCAATTGGCTTTACGATGTTTGTATGTGTTTATCAGATCGTATCATGTTTCCGGACGTTCCTATTGCACTGAGAATGTCAGGACACCTTCTATTTGGTGTTGTTAGGATATACTCGAAGCAGGTCGACTATCTTTACCAGGACTGTAATGTTGTTTTGACTACTCTAAGAAAGACCTTTGCTTCCATAGACTTGGATTTGCCTGAGAACGCAAGGCAAGCTCCGGTTCAGTCCATCACTTTGCCTGAAACATTTGATCTTGATGCTTTGGATTTGGATGGAGGCATGTCCGGTGAGGGGTAATATTCTTGTTAACCCCTTTTCATTGATCTTTATGTTCTGCTTCTAAATGAACATATGATCCAAATGACCTTGTTTCCTTAGGGCTTATGATAATCATCACGCGAGTCAGGAGGACATCACACTACCAGGTTGTAGAAGTGAATTCCTGTTTGGAATTCTCATCTTCATCATTTGTCTTTATTATGTTCATTCGATGAAAGTCTTAAAATATTTGAACTTTGTGTCACAGATCAAATTCCTATTGCAACAGACCGTTACATCACTATAACTTTTGACGAGGTTGGACCTCTTTTTTCTTTTCCAATTATAGAGTTTATTGTTGCTGCTCTTCTTTGCATTTATGTTTGAATGGTAAGGTACCGGAATTGTATTTTTACTGAATGAAACATGTGTTATATTTTAGGATATCCAGAACGAGGTTTTTGGTTCAGATGTTGCCCCCATGGATGAGGAGTACGATTCCTAGTGCATTTGAATTTTTATGTATGGTTCAAATATTTGTTTGACAAAGCTGTAAATTTATTGGTTATGTTTCCATGGTTACAGCATCCACTCTACAACTCCAGGCGACGGTGTTCCAAGTGATCGCTTCACCCCTCCAAATAAAGAAGCTCCAGAAGTAGATGTTCCAAATGATTTTGTCTTCCAAAATTCTGTTCCAAGTAACTATAGAGAAACGGGAGTTATGCAAGATGTTCTTCCTGAAGACAGTTCCCCTCAGTATGTTCAATCAACGGAAGTTATGCAAGATGATGCTCCTCTTCTAGATGACAGTTCCCCTCAACATGTTCAACCAATGGAAATTATGCGAGATGCTGTTCCTCCGGAAATTGTTCCTACAGTTTCTCTTAATAACGGGAATGATATTACTGAACAAGAAAAATCCATTAACCCAGAAATGAATGAGAAAGACATACTTTCTCCAATTACAGAGGAAAAGACACCTTCTGGTGGACCATCTCCATCGCCTCTGCCAAGTTCAGGACCACGAGCTTCTGTTGCTTCTTTGCTTGACATGAATGACAAAGATGTTTCCTTTCGTGAGTAGAGTTTCATTGTCTATAACGTTCTTAATATGTATGTTAATATGTATGCATTAATAAGACCCAACTTTGTTTTTCCCTTGAATGTTTCTCTCTCCTGTTGCAGAAATGCAATCAACACCACATCTTGAGCAGCCAAGAGCAAGAGCAAGGAAGAGAAAGCAGTATTTTGATGAGACCCTTGTGTTATCCAATGAGTACGGTGGCACATATTATTACTGTAGGGTCATTGTTTTTTCTGGTATTGATTACTGAGGTAAGGTTGTGAATTTTGTAGGTTTATGAATAAGACACTTCAAGATGCTAGTGATTTAAATCGTAAAAGGAGGAATATTCCGTGCTCTACTTTGGGTGTTTGGAAGTTGAACAACAGTTTAAGAAAGGAACAAGTGTTCTTCCAGCCTTCATTAACTGGTGAGGGGATCTTTTCCCTTATGTATTTTCTCTCACTGCTTGTCTTCCATTTTAAAGAGTTCATTTATGAGGATCTTGGTGTCTGCCTGTAGGATTGTGTTCGGCTTTGCGTAACATTTTCGACAGAGACTATATATCCAAACAGTCCCATTTGTTTGAGGGAGTTCTTCCAGTCTCTGGGTCTACAACATCTCCTCCTCCTACAACACCTTCTCCTACAACATCTCTTCCTCCTACAACTGAATTCTCCCCAGAGCGCGGTGTTCCACCATCTTTTCCTGTCACTGAAGCTTCCACAGAGTTTAATGGCGCACAATCTCCCCCAACAATTGAACATTTTCAGCATGTTGAAGAACATGATGGTGGAAATACCTTACCAGAGTATGAGGGTGCACAATCTCTGCCGCAAATTGAACGTTTTCAGCATGTTGAAGAACATGATGGTGGAAACAACTTACCAGAGTATGAGGGTGTACAATCTCCTGCCACTCAAAGTGACTTTATTCCTGCTCCGTCTCTAAACTTAATGTCAGCTTCAGTTCCTCCATTGGAAACAAGCACAGGAACTCAAATACTGCTGACACCGGATCAGACAGCATCGACTGGATTTCACGACTCTATAAATGAAACACCGAAGACAATGTTCGAAGAGTGGCTAGGTCTATCAAATAATCCCGAGTTAAACGATTCTGCAGAAGCAGTAAGTTATTTAGTATTTGGTCCTGTGTGTTCTGTGTAAATTATATTTATCTTTGATATCAACATTTTCTTTTTATTTTACTGTTTAGTGCCCATTTGTTGGAAGCCTTAAGTTCTTTATGTTTGTGAGAGGCATTTGGATTAAAGTTTAAGGCTCAGGGAAACTTTATAGAGAACCTAAGGCCTGTACAAACAGCTCACTTCATTGCGCACAGCTCATTAGACTGAGGCCTGTAGTGTTTCACTTAGGCCTTGAGTAATAATTTTACAAAAATTATAGCCAACTATTATATCTACAAGACAAGTATTCCACTCATATAATTAGAACAGAAAATAAAAAGGTCAATTAGCAATTTAGCATCTCTCAAATATTAGTTTATTGAATTTCTCGGAATATTGAAATGCATGCAAAAATCATCACACATATTGAAAGTTTCTGCATTTTGATTAGGATTACATAAGCTTTATTTCTTAATTAATTGTCAAGCTAAAAACAAATTGATGTAAAAGCATAGTACAAGTTGCCAGACTAGAAACAAAGATAAAATGAGATACAAATACTTTAATTAATATTACCTCAAAATCGATCCAAAAGGTTTTAATAAAAGCTTCTGTTTCTTATAAAAAAAAGTTTGAAATACAGAACAAGAATGCATATCGGCCAACAGAGAACCGCAGTACAAATAAGGGCAAGACTAGTATTCATTTTAATTACCATGTACTTCATTTTCGAGGGCCATATTTTTACTTGAAGACAATATGTACTTTATATTTTGGCGTGGGATGGGTGCGTCTCAATTGTTCTCCCCATAGCCTTTTATTTGGAGTCTAAAGTATGTAATCGCATTCTTATTTTTATGATAATCCTAACTCCTAACTGTTGTTCATCATGACCTTCCTTTCCTTGTGGGACTAATTATAGATTACCATTATACAAGAATATACACTTTTGACATTCCATGAAAGGTTTATTAGTCAAAAATCCATGTTTTTCCGTCTGAACCAGTTAACTAATAATTAACGTTCTAACTCCTTGAATTGTTCATTGTAGGGTCTTTTTTTTCTGGAAGCAGATGGCAATACACCAGCTGGTAAACTCAGAAATTTTATTTGATCTGTGATTTAAGTAACCATTCTTCATATTCATTTACTTTTGTACACTGTATTGATGACATATCTATGCTTGTTCCAGGATCTCAAGCGACACAAGGAGCACCGGGGTCTCAAGGGACACAAGGAGTACCGGGGTCTCTAGGGACACAAGGAGTTGATTCATTGTCTGTTAGAACCAGGTACTTCTCTTTCAATTGTTTCTTCCTTTATTTACAAACGGTTTAGTTAGTCTCGGTATTTCTGCACTAGGTGGTTCATTATCTTTATTTTTCTTACTATTCTCCCCATTTGGTTGCAGGGCTGTGGCTCAATTTTTAAAGAGGGAATCTTCTATCACCTCAACCTCAGAAGACGTCACTGGAGATCTCAGTTTGGACAAAATTTTAGAAGGAAAAACTAGAAAGCTATGTGCTCGAATGTTCTATGAAACACTGGTAATTCTTTTGACCCATTTCTGTTTGGTTGTCTTGTTTTGGATGCGAGTGCTTTTATTGATAGTAAATTTTGAAGTTCTCCAAGTATTTGGATGTAGCATGGATCTTATATACATCATAGATATGTAAGAAAACAGGATTCTTGGGTAGTCATAGAGCGGGTTTACTTGTTTCTAGAGGAAGCCTAATCAGCTAGTCGCGCGGAGCTAGGAAGTACTCTTGCTCTTATTTGTATTCATCTTAGATGAAGTAGGAACAGCAACAACAACAACATCAAAGCCTTATCCCACCAAGGGGTTGGCTATATGAATTCTAGAACACCATTGCGCTCGGTTTTGTGTCACGTCTTCTGTTAGATCCAAGTAGTCCAAGTCTTTTCTTAGAGTCTCTTTCCAAGGGAGCAAAATGTTTGTATAGTTTTCAATGCACAACTAGGGATAATTGATGTTCATAATAACCTAGTTATTGGGAAATGGTTTAATTATCCAAATTTGTTTTTCTTTGACCTAAAAAAGATTTGTTTTTCTTTGTTAATTTCACCGTCGAGTTTTTCGTTACATAAAATTTTATATCTGATATTTGTTCTTGCAAATGTCATTCCACAAATAATAGCCAGAAAAATCTCTCTTAGCACTACTAGTTTCTGAAGTGGATTTTACATCATGTCAAATGTATTGGACTTGAGTGATTTCTTTGTTAAATTGGTTTGCCATTTGTTTCCTTTCATACTACTTGAACAAGCAAAACATATGGTGCCCCATTTTTTTGGGTGAAGAAATCTTATACTGCCTGTTGAAGTACGAATTGAGCATTTTTTGGTACGTAACTACTAATGTGATTGTTCATTGTCAATTTCAGGTTTTGAAGACTTACGGTCTTGTTGATGTAAAACAAGAAGTACCTTATGGTGACATTAGTTTGACATTGACCCGAACCCTATCAAAGGCTCAAATTTAAGAGCATATGAGGTAATTTAGTGCAAACTTATCTTTGCAATAATTTCCGTGGCGTCATATGCACTTTGATATGTTTTCAGTGCTTGGACTTTCTGAATTTTAGCAACTCTAAGACTCGGCATGATTGGCAAGTTTTGTCTAATCACAGTGTTTTCCCTACAAAGGTGGCTACAATGTTCTGTTCTTGAGGTAAATTAGCATTTAAAAATGCTCGGTAGGAAATTCAGAGACACGGGATTGAACTGTTTTTCAGAAGCTGAGTAAAACAGTGTGATTAGAGAGTAGTTCATATTCTCATGGGTCATCTTTCTTTTTGTCTTTCCAGTTTAGTTTTTACTTGTGTGTGTGCGCCCTCGCTTGCACTAACCGTGCGGTTTTTTATTTTCTGTGAGTTGCAGGCATTGCCAGGTGAAAGAACAAGGAAGGAAAGGCAGTGTTGAGTTTTGTATAAACGTTGCAATGGAGTTAATAATTTTTGACCTCACAGAGAAGCGGAGTAGTGTTAGTAGAGTCCATCCACATGTGTATAAGTGTAAATTAAATTACTCTGCTCATAGCTTGAGCTTTAAGTTAAGTATGTATAAAGTGCTAATACAATCCTTATTTTCAAATGGTTCATGCTTTCATCAGTTTCATACGGTTAGCTTCAGACCCGCTTGGTATCAACCAAACCCTGAACATCGACTTTCCCGATACGTGATGGGTGATCGGTCGGGTGGAGATGGGCGGCCGGTCATTGGCCTGTCGACTGCTCGATGGTGACACTCTAATATACGACCAATTGGCAGTGGACATGATACCTCCCAAAGTCCTACCATGAACTTGTTTCTTCCAAACACTCTACGTGATTCAAAGTGAAAACGATCGAGTCCTTCACAATTACTGTTTGTTAAATTTACAGGTACGTGTTTAGAAGGTAACTAGCCGGTAACTACAACTTGAAACTCAAATTACATTCAGCTAGACTACAATCACTAGCAAGTAGCAAGTTCAGAGAGGAAACAAAAACAATTAGCCGGTAAGTCTTGACATTATTTCTTATTACTATTATAGCATGCAGAACGCAAGTACGGCCATTAGTCTAACAAGTCAAAGCATCCAAGAAATTCAACCATCTTAGATATTCAAATGATACAAACTTAATTTCCAGCAAGAAGCGCATTGATTTTGTTTTCAACATGCGCTTCGTGGTCTTCGAGCCGACCCTTGATCACATCATTTTCCCAGCGGATTAGTGTTGGAACTCCGGTCAGCTTAAACCTTGAGTCTACTCTCCATGGGTGATGTGCATTCCTCCATGTTGGCCTATCTCCGACATATGCTCTCAAAAGTGCAACATCATCTGGTGTAGCTTCTAGCTTTTTGTAGATTACAGGTTCAGCTCTCACACAATCTGACATAGAAAAGGGACATCAGTGTCATGTACAATTGCACACTCCGTTTGCGTTAACAAAAATTTAACCATAAATTGGAGGATCCTCCGGCCAAGTAGTTCTCAATGCAGTCATAGTAGGAGAAGCATGAAACTAGTTCTTTTACGGGAGCTCCTGGTAAAAATTGTGTTTACTCAAGGACATAGCAAATCAATGTTTCTGATTTGAAATGTCTTAAGATGCATCACCACTTTGAGTTTCAATAGGATCAGGACCATGATTCATTTTTTGTGGTTCTGCTGATTCAAGATTTGTAACTCTCACCAGGAGCATTTTCATGTCAAGGTGCCCCATCATACAATTTACGACATCCTCTCGATAATAGCATCTTTCCCTCACTTGCTCCAGGAATCCATTTTCACATTGAACCCCCTTCAGTACGCCCCTTCAGTACGGTACCAAACGGTACCGTGGGACGGGACGGGACGAGCCGTTCCGTCCCACGTTTGGTGCGCCTAAAAACTGTGGAACGGGTTGTCCCATGGGACGAAATTTGGCTGATTTTTCGTTCCACCTCTTCCCCCTGGAACGACCCGTTCCACATCCGTGGAACACAAATTTATAACATTTTATGACAAAATTTCTCCTTATCTTTTTCAATATTTACATCATCTATTCCGTCCTGTCCCGTTCCGTCCCGTCTGCATACCAAACGGTACCTACATATTTAGAATGATGAGACAGAAAGAAACTTGCTTTCTACTTTCTATTTTTCCCCTTCGCTTTTCAAGTACTGAGCGCCTATTTTCACTCAGATGCCCATCCTCACAAAACAAGCCACTCCAAAATTGACAGAGAAGACCTCAATGAATGATAGCAACTTCCTTCTTTTCGAATATACATTCAGAATCCGTGGTGAGACCAAATATACCTAAAGAGGAAAATTTCAACTTAAAAACTTTCTAGCAAGAATTTTAAGATTTTGAATCAAGAGAAGCATTTTGTAGAATTTGGATTTTCTAGTGTCATACAAAGTGAGCAGCCTATGCTACAATGCATCCTACACTCAAGCCTCGTTTGGTGCCTAGGATTGGATAGTTCACGACATTCAATGTATGTTGAGGTAAGAAATGGATGTGAACTTCCGAATCTTGTCCAAGTTGAAGGTAGAAGATGAATTAGTCATGAAGAAACTTATCCTTCCACGCTGGTAGTATTGGAATTCTTCAAAATGTAAAATTTCTTAGTGATGCAAAATTATGTCTAAAGTTTCCTCAGCCTGTTAATAAGTTTTGTTGAATTTCGGCCAAGCCTATAAGCATGAGTTTGTAACTAAGCACGTCATTAAAAAGATCAGTTGTATGATGGAGCATTAGTTTAAGACTGTCAAGTGGGTGGGGGATTCATCATCACCTCTTATTGAGGTTAAATCGAGCACGCCCTATGCCCTCGAGTAAGTGGGGCACCCACTCCCAATAGGTGGGCAGTACACAAGTTGAATAAATTTTAAAACTTTCTTCAATTTAATGCTCTGATAAGTATTCCTAAACCAAAGAGACTACAGTAAAAACAATACATTATTATTCGATAAGAAAATAATACCAAAAAACAAAAACAAAGATAAAGAATTTGCAACAGAATCGAACAATTTCACAAGAATTGTGTAATGGGTTGCTGAAATTTTCTTGAATAATATACATAAAAATAAATTCTTTGTTTCTGAAGTAAATGAAAGAAAGAAATACAAACCAGGGCACCAGCTGAGAGAGGTAGAAGGGTCCTTGTCAGCCAAGAAGAGGATGAAATTGGCTTTGTTGTTTGGAGCTTCTGCTTTGAATTTCTCAAACGCACGGTCGAAGGTGGAGATGGTGGCGTCGGATAGCTTGAGAGGCATCTTTCCACTTTTCCTAATTCCAAACGGGCGAAGTTTGGGAACGAAGAAGACGATACCGCTCGTGTTCTGAATTTTATTTTATACGAAAATATAGAGCTCAAGGTGGAGAGAGTGGTGAAGTCTACTCGCTACCTCCCCCTACCCTGATTTATTGGACAAATACATCACTCAATAGTTTAGTCCAATGAAACAAAACTTTTTTTTTTAAGTTACGGAGTTCCTCTTCAAAATACTTGATTGTTTATTTAAAGAATTTTGTGTTTTATAATCGGAATCGTATTTATTATAAATTAATCTATTAAGATCATCTCTGTAAAACAATCAATGAAAATTAAGGTCGTTTAGTCAATCAATTGTAACAAATAGATAAACGGTTCATAATACTTCTACTCATTTCGTTCATATGTTTTTATACAATTTGATGATGCTAGAATACACTCGACTAGAATATATCCATGGGAATTAAATTCAAGTTGGGAATTTCAAACTTTTGCCCGCTTTTTACTACACTAACTTTTTGGGTTGCAATTTTTATAAAGGGAGATGCTAGGGAGTGAAGGGAAAACTAGATATATAGGTGGGATTTCTAATAACTAACATGCATATACAATTCAAAATTTATATATATAAGCAACATAAGCATAAAATCAACACTATAGTCATGCAAATACCCTTAAAAAAGCATATGTTTAGACTTGATGCATCAAAGAGTCATACTGAAAACAAAGAGAGAGATTTGTGTGTCATACCTTTTGGATTAGACTTGAGTCCAATGATAGACAACCTCCAATACCTCTCTTCTTCAAAGTCCTTTCTCCTGGCATCCCTCCTTCCTTCATCCACCTTGAATGATTTGGTTTTCTTTTTATTATCTTCAAGCTACCGAAGGAGATAGCCTCCAGAGATCTACACCTACTAGTGTGGGAAGATGGATGAAGGAATAACCAAAGAGAGAGTTTTTTCTTTATTTTTTGTTGTGAAGTTGCCACACTCAAAACCCTAGTAACTTTTCCTTAACACCCCCTTTAAAAGGGAAAGAGAAGTGAGTCAGTCAAATTGATTTTTCTCCTTCAACTCCACTCCCTATAGCCGCCCCTCAAGTGATATATTTGGGTTGAGATTTTATCATTTTAAGTCACCTTATTCTTATGTTAAAAACCCAACGGTTTTGGGCCCAATGGACCCGAAAAAATCCGAACTACTTTTAGGCCCAAAAGCGAAATTTCATTGCTTCCTTGATTAATTAAGACTTTCTAATTAATCGTATCACTTAATTAATCTAATCTAATTAATTATATCATCATGTAGTTATCTCACCACATGAGTGCATCATTGTACAATCATTTTAAGTTCTAATTAGTGAGACAATGAGGTGATTGGTATCAATCCAATTGATCAATACTTATTCAATCACTAAGTAAATTAAAACTTACTTTTCTCCCACTACTTTGACGATTACTTAGTTAATCATCAAGAGGGACCCACAAACCATGAGTGACATCTAGTCATATGTCATGGCTACCCAAGCTAAAGAAGAATTGGTCGGAAAACCTATTCAGTTGTAATTACAATGTGATTCAATTCTTCTCTAATTCAATACTCTCAATCACATTGCCAGTGCATGGTTACTTTATTATGCTCAATACTAACTCATATGATAGGAATGCGTTCCTTTATTACGCTCGATACTTCTGCCGAAGATTCCCAAATCATATCGTAAAATATTCATCCTCTTATACTGAGGATTAGAGATTCCTTGTTGAATATTCACATGTCTCTTAGAATAAATTAGTGACCCCAACAATGTATAGAACACATCCAAGATGAGATGTCTCAGGTCGAAGGACTACTTACACTATCCCAACTAGTAAAGTTACTTGCTTGACATGTGAGTCGACCTCCATTTAAGTACTTTTGTTTGATTGTGTTCAGTGAACTCATTCCCTTAATGAGTATCTACATACTTGTCTTAGTGTCCATATATGAACGGCTAGAGAGTTGTCATCCTTCTCATTGAAAAGACATAGTACGTACTGGTTTATCCGGATTGTTAAGAGGCCATCTCACAATGCTATGACTAGGAACCCTTTTGGACATTATGGTTATGTAAAGAAGGTCGATGTAGTCTAACTTCTTTAGATTACTTCTTCCATCAGTCCATTATCCATGGGTTCATTATTTGGATGTATATCATTTAATTGAGATAGTCCTAATGAGTGACTTTGCTCATTTGTTGTATTAGACATAACTATACATTTAGACATTATCCCAAAAGGTTTATTCTCAAGATTGAATTCCAAGCAATATCTTCGACATGGATACCATGTTTTTAGACAATACACGATGTGAGGTTGATGGTTGTATTCTTTCTTTAACGATTTAAAGAAGAAATCCAACTATCAATCTCCACACCATGTGGTGTGCAAAATATTTTTTAGTAGATGGTCTTTCTAGTATCACCCTTTGATAAATTGTTTATGAATAAGCACACGTTCAAGTATATGGTCTCTCTAGCATCACCATTTGATAAAGTATTTATGAATATGCACACTTTTTTTTATTACAAAAATTCAAAATGTGTGTAAATGTGATTGTGTACTGTTCAAACAATGATAATAATAGTGAATTTTAAGCACTTATGGAAAGGAGTGGAAGAAGTGTAAACCGGCTTGCATGTAACAAGATCCCATTTATAGTGAATTATTTACTTTATTACTATATATTGTCGGACCACACTAGTCAAATTTCATTATTTCTTTTTAAGATGCAACTACAGTTGGTAGTGTATTATTTTGTTTTTTATGCCCCGTGATACAATTTTCAGGTAGCATATATTTTGAAGGAAAACTAATGAAAATGACTTGAAAACTTTGAGTTTTAATGATAAGGACAAAATAAAAGATAAGGTGAATAGTACCAGGTTTGACTTTTTAGTGTAAAAATATGGTTTTTCGTTAAAGTAAATAGTACCGTGGGCTTTTCGTTAAAACTCTCATCTTTTAAAGATGCAGCTTTAGTTTATAAAATTTAAGAGTTATCAATAAAACTATAAAATTACTTTACTAATGTAAATTGACGGATACAGTGGGAGCCCTGTCAGAAGGTGAAACCCACAAGCCCAAGGTACTAGACTAGGCTGAACTTGCTCGAGCTTCACCGCGAAGATAATGTAACGTTATCATGACATTAGCCACATTATTTTCTTTTTTTGCGTCATGCATATGGGTTGCATGTGTGGAATTGGCCTCAGTTGGCAAGCCTCGTACCACATGATATTATCTCGTTAGTTTGTCACACTGGTTATGTAATGCCCTCTTCCGAAATACTTATTTTTGGAAAATAATTTTGATAATAGGTTCAATTTAAATTTTTGTTTAATTTACTATCATTAATCATGATTCTTTACTTCAATTCTTTAATTTCTCACAAAACTATATCCATGTTTTAATTATCAAAACATACGATTAAATTATCAATTTAATCATCAAATTTCTTCTAGTAAAACAACTTCTCAATAAAAGATTAATTCTTGATTATTTAGGGCTGCATCTAACCCCTGTTAGATTGCCCACGTACCCTTGAGCGAGATCAAGCCCTTCGTAGTTCACCATTCATTCTTTTATCCATTTCCAAAAATATTCTAGTAAATGAATATTCATCATTAGCTTTCACAATCGAATCACACCAAATGGGTACTATAACGCCCCAAAAATTATGTATGAAAACTATTCACAATGATAGGCCCAAAATAAAATCATGATTAATTAATATTATATTAATCACCATAAATCAAATTTGATCATTTCATGGCTAAATATATATATAAAAAATCACATTTAAATGGAAATCACATTTATATAACCATTTCATATTCACAAACGATATTAATGTAAGAAATCAAGGTAATAACCATATCACATAAATTTGAGTCACTCTCTAACCAATGTAGGCCCACAATACTTCATTTAGTATCTCGTAGTACTAAATTTAATATTCAGAACGTTACGAGCCATGTTAACCAAAAGTCAACTCTCGATCAACAATAGGGTCCACAATCCTACATAATTCGATCCGGAAGATTTGCTCATTGGATTTTGGATCTGTAACTTCTTAAGGTCCACATTATGCTTATAGAACGATATACTAAAT
The DNA here is from genome assembly GCA_035220775.1 of Malus fusca. NCBI lineage: Eukaryota > Viridiplantae > Streptophyta > Magnoliopsida > Rosales > Rosaceae > Malus > Malus fusca. The sequence continues at coordinate 832,482 of CM069065.1, read as the reverse complement.
TCTCATCGCGATCCAACGGTTGGATCTCCGCCAACTACTAGGATTAGGTGACGGTGAACAATTTATTTTACAAACTTAGAAATCCAATTCGAAAAGATCCGTACGTTAGATTTCCAATATGTCATTTCCTAATATCCTCAAATATTATATTTTTTAATACCTGATAAAAACTAACCGCACAATATATAATGAACGGCTAAAATATAGAAATTTCTAAAATTCCCACAAAGTAAATCCAAAGAGGATCCTCTTAGGACATGGCTGATTTCTCCCCACTCAAAATCGTGTCTATAGGACTTCAGTAGACGATGTCACACAACACAAGTATAGCTTTTATATTGATTTGACACGTTTCAACACGCTCAGTCTATATGGAGTATTTGCCTGGTCAAAGCAGCCGCGCGCGTCCCTAGTACCTCGTAAGTCGTGTAACAACGAAGTTGACAGAACCTTCAAAATTTTGCTTGCTTTTCAAGTTAATGGAGAAAGTCGTTTGAACTTCAACAATATTCTTGCCGCGCAAGTTAATAAAGCAAACAGTCAAATTTATATCCGACTATAAATACTGGGCAACCATACTAGCAAATCAACGACCTAAAAACAACTCATCTCTCACACTTTTTGTTATTCATTTCCCATCCATTTCGACTTTGCTAAGCAGCCTCACTCAGCCAAGTCCAAACCGATCACAGCGGTATAAGAATGGCCATGTTTTCAGCTTTTCTCAATTGCTTCTTTCCGTCTTCATCGTCGCAGGTCTCTGATGATGCAAGAGAGTCTAACAGCAGCGGAAAAGAGCCTTCTTCAAAGGACTCCGAAAAAAGAAAATCACAATCATCATCATCGGGAGCTCCCATAGTCGTTTCTTACTTCCCCCAAAATTCGTATCTGTCTTGCTTGTAAAGTTGTAATTCTTTGTTTACTGCAAGAACTTCGACTAATAATGAATCTGATCGAAGAAGTGTATATTTTGGTCTCATGCGTACATGATAATATCATCATTTTGAATTGAACAATCGAGTTCACTTCGCGACAGCATCACTAACTCAAAGGAAGTGCCCTGGATGCCAGTTTGCTAAGCAGCGTGTGGCAGGTTGAAGACAAGGAGGAATTTGTGATCATTCAAACACAAATGGGAAAAACAGTATTGGAATGAGTATTATGGCTTGCTGAAATGTCGAACCTAACTATCCTGTACTTGGGAGTAGTTTCATGATTTCATGTTTAAATATCTTTCTTTTTCTAATTATGGATTTGATGTTTATGTTAATTAGTGTCTTCAGTTTCCTTGAGAAATAATAAGAGGACTTCAAGTTCAATTCTTCCTCACGGATTGTTTTTGTTGGGAGTATGTACCTCGCATCGGGAAAAAGGGACCTTGCATGAGCTTGTAACTAATTGGGCTTCTAGCTCTCCACATTACCAATGCGAAATGCTAAGGAGAATCTTTCAAAAGTGGGACTCTCTACCACCTCATGTTTTCGGCACAATTTTTATAATGTTGGCACATGAATTGACTTTAAACTGTGAGGTGGCAGAAAGTCAATAGAGAGTCCCACTTTGAGAGAGTTTTTTCAGCAATTCTCATTGCTATTGGTTTTATGATGGAACCTTAACTATCATCATGGTATCAGAGTATGTTGTCCAATGTGTGAAGCCAACCAGCTACATGTGCTCCATATCACCCCATTTGTATTGTCCACGTGCTAGGCTTGAAAATTCACCACACGTGAGATGACGTGTTGAGAGTGAATCTCACATCAAAAAAAGAAGGAACCTTGATGTGCTTATAAATAATTTGACTATTCCTCATACTATCAATTGGTTTTGTAGTGAAATCTCAAATTTATTCAATCTTAATCAATTTTTTTTGTACATACCAAGCTCAATAATTCCTGAGGAAGTGGGCATGTAATGCAAGTAGAGTACATTACTTTTATTTACTTTCAATGATGACGTGACATTGTTTTACGGTATAAATGTCATAACAAGAACTGTTCATTCTCTTTATTATCATCTAAAAATGATCTCTAGAAAAAATCATTAAATTTATTTATTCATATGTGTTGAATAAATTGAACAAATAACTCATGATAAACTGCCAATTTATTTGATTCATATAATTGAGTTCAAACCGAATTAATTTTTCCATACAGTCACGTGATGTTACGTACATCGCCATTCAAGCAATATCCATCTGTATAGGCATCTTATTTGACCTCAATTCTCCCATATCTGTACATGACTTCCTTCCTTGGTTGTTCGTGATGATACGTATGTACAACCTTGTCCTTTTAGAGGTGAACCGTACCCCAAGTGTGGTATTCAGTATTAGCATCGTGATTTTTGGTAAGCATTTCATGTTTTTGTGTAATTTTAATTCTTCAAATTAAGGTACAGATAATAAGAGAGAATGAAGAATAACGGTTCCATTAAAAAGAGGAAAATGATAAATATACTATGTTGGTACCATATATTGGGCCTCGTCTTTGGGCCTCACCCCTAAGCCCATGACAAATGTAAAAGGGGAGTGAGCCCTTATTCTATAAAAGGGACTCTCCCTCACCCTCAAAGGAAGAGCCTGACCTTCACATCAAGGAAACAGAGCCTCATTACAATATAGAAGGCAATACCCTCTCAGCCAAACAGAGAGAAAAATGGTAAGGGCTGCATCCACAGAGAGCTCCATTGCCGATCTATTGTAATCCATACATTCATACAGTGAATCAGAATCAACATCAGTGTAGACGTAGCCCAAACATTGGGGTGAACCACGATACTTCTTTGTGTTCTTGTGCGTTTGTGTGATTTATGACCGGATTTACGTTGGTCCAAGATCCTCCGGATTTTGTGCATCAACATACTATTTTTTTTTTCTCGTACACAATCCTGTTTAATTTTGTTCCTTAATTTTGTTTAATTCGTTCAATCTGATGAACACAAATAAAGAGAAGTACGTGCGTGCTAAAAATGGTATTTGAACGAGTCTTTGTTTTTTTTTTTATCAATTTGTTAAGTGCATTGGTCTGCAACTGCAAACCTCTCTTATGAAATTTACAATTGCATCATCAGAAGGCCAGGACTGTCTGCACGTGTCACATCTATTGAAATTAGATTCAAGCACCTCATTGTATTTGAACCGTGTGGTCCTCTCCAGAACCCAGATGAGATCAGTTATCAGCTCAGACTCTGAGAGTGACTTCGGAAATTCACATGTAATTTTCTTTTAATTGACAAGTTCATAAAACAACTCAACTATGAATTCAAAGAACCAAACGGTCAATTGAGAGAGAGAGAGAGAGAGAACCAACGGTGAACTTCAGTCTAGCTTTATTATGTTCAGGAGAAAATGATAATTAATGATTAATTAGGTCCTACTAATCCTTTTTAGCAGGTGTTAGTGGACAACTTGCACATTGCTTCTGTAAATAAATATGTTTAATAAACATAGATCATATGAGACAGATGCCTATCAGGTAATCTATTGATTAGTCAAATTTTAGAAAATACAACCTTAAATACCATGCGTGGTGCTTTATGTGTATTGTTAACTCAATCGTAGGAAATTTCAACGTGCTTTTTGTTAATTGGTTTAACGGCTGGTCAAAGCAGCCGCGTGAGGTGGTGATTTCACCCAAGGGGAAAGAGCCATAAAAAAGATTAATAAACAATGCATGTGGTCTTGACATCTTCCTTGCCCTGCAAGTTAATCAACAGATATAATATTGTCCCATTTCTATCTCACCATCTATATATATACACTCAGTTTGCTCAGCTAATTGAAGCCTAAAGAAACCATAGAGTCAGTATCGCCTTGCTCTTTTCCACAACTCTTCATTAATCTAGACACAAATACAAGAGGTATATCGAGCGAAGAGAGAATTTACAAGAGATCCGAAGCAAAGTCACAATGACAGTTTTCTCAACTTTCCTGAATTGCTTCATGCCATCGTCGCAAGTCTCCGATGAAGCAGTAGGCTCTGCAACTGCAAGTATAAAAGTGCCTTATTCAACGGAATCCAAGAAAAGCAAGTCAAAATCATCATCATCGGGAGCTCCCATACTAGTCTCTTACTTTCCCCAAAATTCGTATTTGTCTCGCTTGTGATCTTGTGGTCAAAGTAACTTGAAAGTTTTGGTTCATGGCGGGATAAATTCAAGATCAATAGTATTTCTCATTCTGTATGAACAATCTTTCTTTTGGCAAGTGAAAACGTACAAAATTATAATAATTAGTTTATACACACACACACACATGTTTGTTAAATGAGAAGACTGTTTCTCTTTGTTATATCTACAATTCATTGTAATCATGATTCATTAATAAAAAATCAGAGTTTTTTTATAACTTTCTCTCAACTGAACTTTCTCACCAAACAGAATTAGGGTTTTCAGGTTTAATTTTCTCTCAACTGAAATTTCGTAACACATATTTCTGAATATTTGCCACTTGGGTTTAGGTTATTGACGTACTATGGACATTTTAAGGCAACTATTTATTCTTCGCTAAACAACTATTTTGTTGTAGTTGTTACATTCTGGTTAAGGAATTTTTTTTATAGATATCGAAAATACAAAGTCACATGATGAATCATTGCACCTAAGAGTGGACAACATATAGTTGATAAGTCCAATTTGTAAATTATATTCATAAAAAAAATATATTCACACATCACAGCTTAAGTAAAACAACAATGTCGGTGGCCAATTTTAAGTATAAAAAATGCTCTGGTTAAGAAGAAAATCATGAGGCTGTTAGGAACACACCATTTGAAAATAGATACAAAATGACATGGACGAAAAGACCCATATATATGACTTTATTAAATGGTCCCTCTCTTCTTGCTCTCCAAGGTAATAAATGGTCCCCCTTTCCTGTCCTAATATTCCTGTCTCCATATCTGTAGCTGGCACTTAAATATTATAACAGATGAAAAGTGTGGCATTTGATTCTTCAACGTTTTGTGTCGTCAATTGTTGGAAGTGCATTTCAATATTGCCTTTTTTTTATTTTGAATGGCGCACATGGTCCCCATAATCTCCACAACCACGAAAACGAGAAATGTCGTCCGTGACTGAAATAGAGAACCTTCTTGGAAATTCACAGGTTTTTTTTCTAGATAATTTGACTACAACAGTCTCTTCTTACAAGTTTGATAGCAAAAAGCTGTGGTTCTTAGAAGTTCACTGAAAATAATCACTTTTGGGGGTCATATGAATAATTAATGAGACTATAATTAGCTAGGTCTTAGTCTAGGATTTTCACATTGTTGCTCTAATCAACTCTCTTAATCAATTTAGAAAGAACAGATATCTCCTTATTTAGTCAAGGTTTGCAAAATGAGCTAAAGTTGTTGTGCTAGGATAGCACCAAACCTTTATGGAACCAACTCTTTTTAACCCACAGGAATTATATCAAATGGAATGCAAGAATAAAATATTAAAGACACCAAAATTTTAACGAGGTTCCTCAACAGTCAGTGTAACTGGAGTACGTCCTCGGAGCAGTAGGAGCTCACCTAATAATCCACTATCAATCAAATGGGAGTTTACAAAGTGTTGGCAATCTCACAACCCAAATAACCCAATACACCAAATAGCTCTCACACACCAAAGAAACAAATAGAGGAAGAAATATAATGAATAATTTATTCTCTATACATATAGCTCAAAACTATTACAACAACAACTACTTTGGTGGATGATTACTAACCAATGAAGTAGCAGCTTCTCTTCCTTTTGGGCTCTCTGCAACTCTCCTTGCTCTCAGCAGCTCTCACTTCTCTCTTCAGAAAAAAATGAGCCCCTTTTGTTCTTTTATTCTTCTCTTCCCGAACCCCTTATTCATTCCTTTAAAAAAAACCAAAGAGACATCATCATTTTCTTTTCCCCAAAACAAGGAAGAAACATAATCATGTTGTCATTTTTTTCTTTTGATTTGTTTAATAGCCAAAAGCTTTTTTGTTTTGTTCTCCACTTGGCCACTTGGACACTTATTCAACAAAAGTAACCTGCACACTTCATGCTTCATGAATCATGATAACTTGACATGAAATTTCAACCTTATTATTTTAATTATGATATAGACTAGTTCGCCTGGAGTATGTTATATTGATATAAATAAAACTAAGTAATTGTGCATATATAATAGTGAGATCTTGAATCTTCCGTGGCCTCCAAGTTAATCGATCGACAAAGTCCCATTTCCATCTCACTATAAATTTTGGGCAATAATGCAACATCATATATCACACCAACTTAGCAACCCGCTTTAAATCATCTCAATCCATATATTCTGAACCCTTACAAATTACTAGCAAATTAAATGGCTATTTTCTCAGTTTTTTTCAACTGCTTCATGGCATCGTCACAGGTCTCCCATGAGGCAGCTGCAGCCTGCAGAGCCCAATTCTTCAAAGGATTCCAGAAAAAGCAAATCAAAGTCATTGGGAGCTCCCGTAATAGTTTCTTACTTTCCCCATAATTCATACCACTCTCGCTTGTAATTGTTTTGCTCCATCCAAAATACAAATGCAAGCAAAGTCCTTATGAAGCCAAAAACTGAGAGTTCATTTCTTGTCTTTTGTTGTTTTCCTATTTAAATGATTGGATTTGATGTTTATAGTTTGGTTCCCAATCAAATTAATGAAAGTGCTTAGAAGGCAACAGATGATAGATAACACTAACAACTTCCATGCCCAGTATATGGGGAGTATTCAGTCTCCATATTCAACATTTCATAATAGCGAATAAGAGCCGCATAATGTTGATTAAGAATCATGATTTGATAAAGATAGCCAAAAACACGCATGCAAATCGCAACAAGGACCTTCACACTAGGAGTAAAAATAAAATTTGGAAAAAAACTGAAATTTAGAAAGTTTGACGGAATGATTGGAATGAGGGATGAACATAAAAGATGATATATTGGTAGGAAATCATATATTAAACTGATAATAACATCATTGTACAACAAAAAAAAAAAAGGGTAGGAGATGAAACATATAACTTCTTTCGCATCAATACATTGAAAGTTATAGATTTGGCTACAATATTTATATGTATTTAATATAAACACTATCTCGATCGTCAAATAATAATATTAAATACATATTTTTAAATGGATTATAGACTTTGAATTTTCAACATGTTTTTGTTGGTCATGATGCCGATGAATCAATCAAAACTCGGATTCAACACTTCATTACCTTTGAACCGCGTGGAACTGTTCATTACATCAACCTCCCTTCCAAATAAAATAAAAACCCTCAAAAATATATATGCTGCTCCTTCATTAGATCTCAGCTTGCTTCTAGGTTAATTACTTGGCATGAAATTTCAACATGCCCCTTGTCTAGTCAAAGCAGCCGCGTGACGAACTTTCTTCATAAAGATTACTTTGTGGAGTCTATAAAATGCATTGCGATCTTGAAATATTGCTTGCCCTTCCCAGTTAATCAACATATAATATATATATATATATATATCTCTTTGTTACATGCTCCCAACTTATTTCCAGCCCATTAATCTAGGCATTGTACGTGAGAAGTCTCAAGCCAAGAAACAAAGGTGATTTTGTCAATTGCTTCATGACATCGTCACAAGTCTGCGATGACAAAGGAGGCTCTCCGACTACCGCAAGCTTGCCTGCTTCAAGCGAATCCAAGAAAAGCAAGTCAAAATCATCAACATATTGGTCTCGCAAGCATGTTTCTAATTACTACATGGAAATACTACTAAATCTCATCAAGGGCATGTGAATCAATGGATCCAAGTCATATCATATATACCAGAACTGGGCTAGACGATGAGTAATAAGTTATGTATGGCCTGATGGAATATGAGTATATAGTTATGTTTTTCTTAATTCGGTGTATACGTAGTACGCTTTGACAATTAATATCCATTTTCTTTGTTTTTTCTTTTTTCTATTTGAGTTGATCCTGTGCTTATTTAAGGAAGTGCATCGACTGCTCGAGCTATCTTTTGTAGAAAGTGTAACTCGTACTCTGTTAATTGTGGCTCGAGCCCTCTGTACAAAAAGTGTATTGTGGATTACTTCATCGTTATGAAACTAGACTAATACTGTAACCATTATAAATCTTTTTAAACTAGACGTATACTTTAACCATTATAATCTTCGTGTTCCTGATCTTGTTTGGTTTGTTTTTTGTATCTCTTGCCTATTGTTATTTGTTACTCGTTCTACACATTCTTGCAAGTATTGATTGATGCTTTCACACATCCTAGTGAGTGACATAATTTTTTGACAGATTCCATTGTTTGCGAGTGAAAAAAAAAAAAAAAAAGCTTTTTTCTTTTTATAAGATATAACTGAGGAAAATTTTAGGGACATCGTATTTTTTTTAATCATTTAAGTGTATCATCCAATGTAGGCAAGTGATTAATGAACTTATTCATAAAAAATGCTAATGAAACCACATATTTTTAACACATTGTTGTACTATTTGATGTGGCAGGTAATGTGCCCATGCATTGTCTATTATTGAGTTCATCTGATTAGATTTTGGTTATATGCATCATGTACCACATAATGTGGTTGTTTCCCTCTTTTTGGCCAGACAGGGGGACTATAAGGATTTTTTTAATCCTTTTTTGGTTTGGATGTGATTAGATAGAAGTATTCATGATTAATCATGATACTTTTTCAACCTTGATTGTAGTTACAATGCAATTCAGTTCTTCTATCATCCATACCACTATGTGATATGGAATAATGCTAAATCTCATATAGGCACCTACGATCACAACAATGCATCTTATCATGAGAAGCAGTTCTTACAAACATAGATTGATCATCAAGTATTTCGACTGAAGAATTCTGAGATGGATCTTCTAGTGGCTTTGAGGAATATCTCCTTCTATTGAACAATTACTAAAAGGTGATAGATTCCTTATTGCGTCTTCATATATCTTTATGTTCATATACATGAACTCAAGTAATACACAATTTGGCCCTACGAGGTAGTGAGGGCTTTGAGGTGAAGTCAAAATTCATATATATAAGCACAAGTTATCCAATGATAGCCCCATGTCTAAGAACTATTTACATACTACAACTCAAAGCTTTGTAATGTTTGACATGTTATAAGCATCCATACATTTAAATTTCTTGGGCGATCAGTGTTCAGTGAACTTGTTCAATAGGCAAGCACTTGTATATCCATCATGTCTCCAACACACGTAACACAACATCATGCTAACCATGTGATATACATCGGCCTTTCTGGATAGTCAATATCTAGTTAACTTTCCAAATGGCTAGGAACTTAGTTTAAGGATTAAGTGACTACTGATACAAGTCACCCTCTCCTAACCTCATTTAGGACATTGCTTCCAAACTTTAAATTCCACATACTCATTATTGATATTACCTCTACAATCTTAAGTTAAACTCATGAATGAATAAAACTTGCCCTTTTTATTAATTAATTAAATGGAATTGTTACATAATATCCAATATCACATAATTGGATTTTAGGGAACAACTCCAACACGATCATGGCTAGCCATTGATTGGCACATGAATATGTAAATCAACAAAAATCTGATAGTAGACATTTGGCCAGTCTTGATTGGATCCATCATCTTAATTATGACAAAAAGTGTTTTGAACCATTTAAATTGTGGGTGTGATTTAATACGATTAGTATGATATATAAAATATTGAAAGGTTTTGTACGGGTTAAGATTAAAATTTTCTTTAACTAATTAACCATGCATGTACATATAAAGCAAGATTATAAACATGCATACACAAATAAATAGCAGAAGCAACAAAACTAGTCGTAAGTACAAACCCCTTTCTCATTGACCTAAGTGGTTGATCTATTATAATTTTCTTTCAAGATTCAATAACAAAATCCAAAACTCATTCACCCAAGGCAAAACTGGCCGTAGGGTTTCTTTGTCCTTTTGGTCCTTCTCTCAACTTAAGTTACCAAAGGACTTAATATGGTCCAAGTGAGCTCGCGCCCAATGGTCCCTATCAATCCAACATTATTTCGACGCTCAAATTAGACATTAAATGTCTATGATAATTAATTATTGGCTTTTTAGTCAAAATGGTCTCTGAGATTTGTATAACACATCACTTTGGTCCCTGAGATTGAAAATCAATAGAAATGGTCCCTGAGATTGTCCATCATCCATTATTTTGGTCATTATGTTCAAAACTCCGTTAAGTGTCTCGGAGCTCTTGGCCGAAAGTTTGGGCAATTTTCGAAGCTTCGTAACTCAATCGTTTCTTAACCAAATTCGATCCATAATATATCAAAATGAAGATAGGAAAGTGTAGAACAATATTATACCTATTTGGAAGCCCAATGGTTTCCATAGATGGCCAGAAAATAGCCTGAAAGGTGACTGGTCCGTTAGAAAATTGGAAAACTCGACAGAAACTGGGTAAACTTTAAACGTTCATAACTTCTTCAATACTCAAAGAAATTTAGCGATTCAAAAATGAAAATCATACTTCTAGATGATACAAAGAAAATGGTACCTTTCTTGATGGCTAAATAGCCGTGTTCTGGCCGAAAAATGGCTCGAAATTGGCTGTCTTGGTCTTGAGTTAGCCACTTTCGAGCCATTTTTTGGCCAAACTACGGCGAATTAGCCATCAAGAAAGGTACGATTCTCTTTGTCTCATTGAGAAGTATGATTTTAGTTTTCGAATTGCTCGATTTCGTTGAGTATTGAAGAAGTTATGAACGTTTAAAATTTACCCAGTTTCCGGCGAGTTTTCCAGTTTTCAGGCGGACCAGTCACCTTTCAGGCTATTTTCCGGCCATCTCCGGAAAGCATTGGGCTTCCAAATAGGTATGATCTTATTCTACACTTTCCTATCTTCATTTTGATATATTATGGGTCGAATTTGGTTAAAGCTTTGAAATTTACCCAAACTTCTGACCAAGAGCTCCAGAAAACTTAACTGAGTTTTTAACGGAAGGGCCAAAATAATGGATGGTGGACAATCTCAAGACCATTTCTATTGATTTTCAATCTCAGGGATCAAGGTAATGTCTTATGCAAATCTCAGGGACCATTTTAGCTAAAAAGCCTTAATTATTTCATCATTTCCTCCTTACCGAAACTTTTTTATTCATCTCACACAAAGAATATGGTGTGCAATCATTAGGTTTTAATAGACGAAACCGTGAGACAAATACAAACTCTTTGATCGTTTTGAAGGATTGAAAACAACCTTTTAATCTACTTTATTGTGAAGAGCTCATTATTGATTATGCGTGACTTCACTGACTATGAGTTGTACCTAGCCGTATATAATTTCTCCCAGCTCGATATAAAATGTATAAGGAAAACCTATTCAATTGCAACTTACAATGAAGTACGATCCGTCTCTACACCATACCCCTAATCACATTGTCGGGGTATAGATAGTCTATATCAAACCCAATGTGATCCCTTTTCTACATACATGATACTTACTATTAAGCTATCAAGAATTTATTCTCGATCACGCTTAGTACTTCAGCCGAGTATTCTTTGATAATATCTTAGAGTATTCAACTTTCATTTAAACAAAGCTAGAGATCTTTTGTTGTACATTCACCTGACACCATAGATAATAGCATCTTCAAAGGAGATGTCAAATTTTAAACATCAAAATGATAGTTGATAGCTTATGTGGCAATATGACATTTTGTACAATATTTTGCTCCACCTGATATGTTAAATAATAATGTCATTTAATAATTTTTTTTTTGTGGAGTCCAATGATTAAGGCAACCAATCAAATATTTCAAAAACATAAACAACATTTATTATATATTATATTAATCTATTAAAAAATCATTTAATGAATTAGACATCTGCTGTCAAATTTGACAGCAAAAGGTTTTGCCTTCAAATGACTCAGCGCCATGTAAGAAATTGAAGGCTCAGTTGGAGAGAGTTTGCTACCATTTTTTACTGTTATATGTCTACGTGACAATTTTGACATCTCATTTGAAGATGCTCTAAAGGGATAACCCAGATGTAACACCTTGATAGCCTTAGGGCATGATTCATGTACAAAGGCACCAGTCTATCCATATGCCAACCATGATCTCTCAAGTCTAATGATTAATCTATATAATTGCAATTCAGAGTTACTTACTTGACATGTAATCTTCATTTAATCACCTCCACACTTGTCTTTGCCTACCCCGACTAATGGTCTGAGACTGACCTTGCACCTTGTATCCCTAACTTAATTTGTGCATACATAGTGTGCACCATTCTTACCGGATTATCCACTTACATAATCCAATGACTAGAAATAATGTTTAAGACCAAGGAACAAAATGCCGATAATATCGGCGATATTTCGCCGATATTATCGGTTTTTCACGGTACCGATATTTTAATAGGTATCCAACGGGTTTTCGTCAAAATATCGCGATATTATCGATAATATCGATAATATCGCGATATTTCCGAAACTATCGCGATATTTTGGAACTGTGCTACTCGGAGAAGAACGCCGGAGCTTCTACAGCTCCGGCCGACTATAAAAGAGCACCCTAGACACCGATCTAGGTATCAAAATGAAATAGAAGACGAGATGAATGTTTTTATAAATTCCATTTGCCATGAAATGGTCGGAGGTGTTCGGAAAGTTCGTCGACACCCACGGCCTCGCCGGAGATGGGTGTGCCTATTCCCGAGCAGATTTCGTCCCAAAAACCTTGCAAAAACACGATTTTGAACTTAAATTTCATATATAAGCTTCAATCTAGAACAGAAAAAGGCAAACCCGAAGCTTACCTAACTGGAGAAATTCAAAAACCTCGCCGGAGTTCCTGCGTTCGCCGAGTTGCAGAGACGAGAAGGAGAGGGAGAAAGACGAGGTTGCTGATGATGATGGGTGTCTTCATGAAGCAGGTGCGATGGTGTGCGTGTGTGTATGTGGGTCTCGGACCCTCGGTGTAGAGAGAAAGGAGAGAGACGGCACCGACGAGGGAGGAGCAGAAGGCGATGTGGGAGAAGGATCGAGAGACCTTGGGTCTCTGTGCATGTGTGTAGGAGAAGGATCGAGAGACCTTGGGTCTCTGTGCATGTGTGTGGGAGATCTGTGTGTGTGTGTGGGAGAATGGAGAAGGGGGAGAAGGGAGATCAGAGAAGAGAGAAGGATCGAGAGAGAGAGACTGTGTGCGTGTGTTGTGTTGTGTTGTGTGCGTGTGTGGTGGCGTGTCGGTGTGTGTGTGTGGTTGGGTCATCTGGCTCACACTCACCTGACAACTTTTACAGTCACTTTTTACAATTTCAGACCATGGACAAAAATAATACTGCTTTCATAATGAAACCGTGTGCCACTGTGAGTCTGTGATATTCTTTCACATTCAAAACCGTGTGCCACTGTGAGTCTGTGATATTCTTTCACATTCTCAGAGGTGGAGTATCAGAGCCATTCAGAGCATTTTCGTTTCTTCTTCTTCCTTTACCCATTTTAAAGCCATTTCAGATCCATTCCAGAGCTTGAACACAAAGGTTCCATATTTAAAGTAAGTTTACAAACTTATATTTATATTATTGTAATTTATACAACAACAAAAAAATTTGTGTGGACTCGTATGTTAATTTTTTTAAGTAATTAATACTTGCATGTTAATTTTTGTAAGTAATTAAGTAATGTTAACAATTACATGTTAATTTTTTTAAGTAATTAAGTAATGTTGTATAATTATTCCCTAGGATAATTTTAATATGTTTAATGTTATTTATTATTTTATTAATATTAGGTTTGATTATCAAATTGGATTATTATTCATTAATATTAGGTTTTTTTATTATCAAATTGGATTATTATTCATTAAATTGGATTATTATCAAATTGGATTATTATTCATTAAATTGGATTATTATCAAATTGGATTATTCATTAAATTGGATTATTATTAAATTGGATTATTATCAAATTGGATTATTATTCATCACTATGTTTTATATTAGGATTATTTTTTTTATCAAATTGGATTATTATTCATTAATATTAGGTTTTATTATTCCATATTATTTTTATAATTACTTAAATTTTTACAATCATTTTCTTTACTTCGTATTTAATTATTCTGTAGAATAACTTTATTATTTAGGTTCTCTTATATAACCGTCATCACTACTATATTTTTTGGCCAAAAAATAATTGTCTAATTTTCATGAAAAATAAATATAGGTACGTTTAAGATGTCCAGTGGAGTTACTAAACGTGATCCAGCTTGGGAACATGGAGACCCAATAGACGGAAACAAACATGGCACAATTTGCAAATATTGTGGTCGGGTAATGAAGAGTGGCGTAGTGACACGACTTAAGTACCATCTTAGTGGATTAGATCCAGCAAAAAATGTCCAACGATGCGATAATGTCCCCCCAGAAGTGAAGGCATTCATCAGCACATTATTAAAAAATAAAAAACAGCATAAGGAAAAGATAACACATGGAATGGAAAATATTCGAGCTGGGCTACGAGGAGAAGTCTATGGCCAAGCGGTTGACAATGATGATGATGACGATGAGGACGAATGTGATGATGACATGGGACCTGAAGAACGACGCAGTTTGAAACAAGCATTACGTGCCTCCAAACAGTCAGCATGGGAAAGAGAACACCTTCATAAAATTCCTAATAGAGCACAAGGTTCCGGGACAAGTGGTGGTGCACAAATGAGACGGGGAGGCAGTCTTAGAGAATCACAACCAACACCACCAATAGCCCCAAGTTTATATAAGTCATCCAAAGCACGTCAAAAGAGTGTTTGGAGTTATTTCACTGGAGGTAATGTGAAGGAGGGAATGAAGCGTCTAATTAGCAAGTTCTTTATCTATGAAAATGTCCCTGCTGAGAAAGCATCATCACATCATTTCAAAAATATGGTAGTGGGATGTCAACAGGCCGGTGTTGGAGTACAACCTCCCACTCCCTATGAGATAAGAAACAAATATTTGGATATGGAGTATAAAGACATTGGCGAGTATGTTAACAAGTTGAGGTTAAAGTGGGAAACTAATGGTTGCACAATCATGTGTGACAGATGGACTGGCCCGACTAGATTGTCTATCATAAACTTCATGGTATACTCCAAGGGAAAGACAATTTTTTTGAAGTCTGTTGATGCTTCAGACCATATAAAGAACTACAAGTATATTTACAAATTATTGAGGGATGTAATCATGGAGGTGGGAGAGCATAATGTTGTCCAAGTCGTGACCGACAACGGTTCTGCATTTGTCAAAGCTGGAAAAAAGTTAATGAAGCATCATAATGTGTTTTGGACATCATGTGCATCACATTGTATTGATCTCATGTTTGAGGCAATGGGGAATAGAGAGAATGTTGCTACTGTGGTAAAAAGAGCTAGAACGATCACAAATTATATTTACAATCACGGTTGGTTATTGGCAAAGATGCGTGAATTTTGCAAAGGAGACATTATTCGTCCAGCTACCACTCGATTCGACATCAACTATATTGCATTAGACAGCATACTTAAGAAGAAAGCAGGGTTGAAGCAACTATTCACTAGTGACGATTGGGCCAACCACAATTTGAGCCGCTCAAATGCAGGTCGTATGGTGGAAAGTATAATGCTTGATCATGCTTTTTGGACACAATCAGAACATGTGTGCCAAGTGTTTGAACCTCTTTACAAAGTTTTACGGATCGTTGACACAGAAATGTATCCTACTATGGGGGCAATATATGAGTTGATGCGTGTAGTGAAGGATGAATTGGAAAGAAAACACGGTGCAAGGTGGGTCATAAAGATAATTGAAGACCGATGGTATAAAACATTATACCACGATTTGCATGCAACAGGTATAAATTATGTCATAATTTGCAATTCATTTCTTTAGTTGCATAAGTATTATTTCTCTTATTAAAGTATGTGTTTCTTTGAACAACATATTATTTGAATCCTCGATACCAATACAGACCCGGTGTTGGAGATGATGGTACCCTTATACGTGTTGTACATAATGTATACTCTAAATTAGACCCAGCATCACCAGCAGTTGACCAATTTGGAAATGAGGTACACAATTACTTAAATTATAATAATTATTTTGTTGGATTAAACTAACACGATTTATTGAATTCTGCTAACATGGTTTAAAGATGCAAGAAGAACTTTTGGAGAACCAACATCAGTTGCTGCTCGAACAAATGTCTCCTAGTGAGTGTAACATATTTCACGATAAGTTTATAATAGAATTTGTTGGAGTTATTAGGCTTATCAACATTGTTTTTCATTGTAGCTGAATAATGGATCATGTATGAAACCGATGCACCAACTGTGAGAAAGTTAGCAATCAAAGTATTATCACAAACAACTTCCTCATCTGCTTGTGAAAGAAATTGGAGCACATTTGCACTCATACACACAAAGCAAAGAAATAGGTTGGCTCATAGTCGGTTGGAAAAATTAGTTTATTGCTACTACAACATGAAGCTTCAAATTCGAGATAAGGAAGCAGAAATAGATCATGTCGACCGTGGTGACCCACTAGATGTGTTTGATATTGTTGCTGAAGATGATGATACAGAGGGTAACCAACTTTATCAATGGATTAGACCTCTTCATTTAGATGATGAAGGCAACCCAGCTCCCAGAGTTGCTGAAGAAGCATGTAATGAAGGGATAAATGTAGAAAGAGTATTAGCGGAGGAGGTGGGATCTAGCAACGCTGACTATTTGGAAGAACTTTTGCGCCCAAGACCAAGAAACACTGGAATTCCACCTTCTTCCAATTCTACACAACCACAACATCGTGCTGATACCAATGATAGCTCTAGTACAAGAGCAGGAGGAGACCCACCTACCACCGGAGGTGGGAATGATGAAGGATATAGTGGAGCTGGAGGTAGTGGTGGTGGATATGGAAACTATGTTGGACCACCTCTCGGATTTATGAGCCCCTTCACTAGTGAGGCAAACTTCACGCATGCAACATAGGGAAAGACTATACTCGTAGAGAAAGAGGCAAGGGGATTTTGTCAAGTCAAGAAGATGACTCGTTATCTATAACTTCGGACTCTGTTGGAGTGGGAAGTAGTAACTATGGTTATACTCATAACCAACCATTTCCCTACCCTTCATATCCCATTCCTGTTGGGATGGAATCGAGCGACTCATGGAAACAATCCGAGACTCAATCTTCAAATGATTTTGCTTATGGACAAGGTCAACCAATCTCGGATCCATATGGGTGGCATGTTAACAATTACATGCAAAACTATTTTGGGGATTTATCATTTGATAACTACTCTTCACAATACACTCACTCTACACATAGAGATGATGAAGATAGTGAAAATTTTGAACCTCATAGGAACTCTATGTGGTACTAAGTCACTCATGTATCTTACCATGCAATGTATAAAATGTAAAATATTGTACTAATTCATTATATATAAATGATTATGGTGTGTTTAAACTTCTTTCATTAATTACTACATATTTTCTACACTCACAATGTTTGCCAGCTCGCTATATAATCAACTTGATAATGTTAAATCCATCATGCAATGCATTTCCTTCCAATTTTTTTTGATAAACTAATAGATAATTGACTAAATAAACATCCTGCAAAGTTTCAATAAAAATTTCCAAGTTTTTCTTACAATTTCCGTGGTTTCCATATTATTTTTATCGATATCGATATTATCCCGATATTTCCGTGTTTTCGGGCTACTGATATTTCCGATATCATCGATATTTAATACCTTGTTTAAGACAATACATATGAAAATGTCTCTTTAACTTATATTCTTGAGAAGACTACCATCCCGAGGTTACTTCTTAACATATGTATGTAAACGTTATCCATGTACTCACTGTCTAGACTACTTCGGTAATTTCACTATAGTGATCTGGCCCCTGTGATTAATTTATGGACTAATCACTATATTACCTTTAAGCAATCTCACTAGTCTTGATTGCTTTTAGGGCATACATCCAACAAATATGATATCCCTTTTACCTTTACTTGGACCCCTTGATTAAAGCTTGTAATCAATTAGAAAGTAATTTATTAATTCGAGCACAAAGATGGTACAAAAATGTGGTCTACCTAGAATTCCTCTTATCTAATTGGATATTGTTTAGATTTATCATTTGCCGCATCATATGGTACACTAATGTGGTCCAAAAATATGTTCAACCGCTACCATTTTTTTAGTAGAGCCATGGTGTTATAGGGTTAAACAATTAGTTGTTAGAGAGCGAGAGAATCAGTAGGATCGAACCCGCATGAGTGTATATAGACATAATTGATTTCCACCACTTTTGAAAAGCATCATCTGCCTAACATTACTCGGTAATTAAAAAGAACCAAACTAACTCCCTTTTTTTTTTTGGACGAAGGAAATCTCGTTTCTTTATTACTCAAACAAGCTCTTAACTAGCAGATCGTTGAAACATCAATATGTCATCATTGAATGAGATTAAAAAATTTTACTACTTGCAATTAAGAAGATTCAGATTCTGTGGAGACTTTGTTCAATTTTAAAATTTTTTAATACATGCTTCAGCAAATTCCTCAATTATCTTTAAGCCATATTTATATGGTCTAGGATTGTTTACCATTTTGCTATTCTCATGCTCGATTGATATGTATATATTGTTATATGAGCTTCCGTAGTGAACGCTAAAATAGTCCCCATCACCGTTTAACCTTAAACGTAGAGATGAATGACTTTTAATGGATCGGAAGGAGAGTCCCCAGCGTATAGGGCCTCTCTAAACAAGAAAAAGAAGAAGCAGGTATTTAGCATTTTAAGCCAATTGGAAAAGTCCCCTGTTTATCTCCTTTGTGCCAATGCATTTTAAGAATGCCATGAATTTGAAAGAGAAGGCGAAATATTTACCGGACCACTAGCTACTGGACACCAGGGTCCCAACAACTCGTGCGTCGTGCTATCATTTTAAGAGAAGGCCAAATCCACAAAGCCGGTCATTTTCTCCTCCCAATGTTAATTGCTTTCCTTGTACAGCTAATAAGACACTTGTAGCTACATCCAAATACATAAACACGTGCTATGCATTCGAGAACCACACATTCATGCATCAAACCCCATTATTTGAGCATCTTTGGAAGTACTTGAGGTCTCATTGTTGTCGAGAGTTGTCCCACATCGGTGATGGACAATGCTTGCTATGTGCTTATATAATCTTGGGCTACTCCTCATATAGCCAATTGGTTTTATGGTGGAACCTCAATTTCATCATGGTATTAGAGCAAGGTTGTCCACGTGTGAAGCCCAACGGCCACACGCGCTCCACATCACCCAATTGTTGTCCACATGTAGGCTTGAAAATCCGGCACACGTGTGGGGGCGTGTTGAGAGTTGTCCCACATCGGTGAGGGACAAGGTTTGTTATATGCTTATATGATATTGAGCTACTCCTCATATAGCCAATTGGTTTAATGGTGGAATCTCAATTTCATCAATTGTGAGCCTATTAATGAAGCAACAACTGGTACCATAGAGAAGCGGCCATAAACTGGAGAGTCTTGACCAATTTGAAAGATCACTTGATGTAGTTGAAATAATTGAATTTTGGGTTGTTTGATCAAGTAAAGGAAGTATACTGAATCAGTATGGATATCCTTCTTCTGACACAGCAACGCAATTTCACAATCAATATCGAAATGAAGTGTTAGATAATTTCTTTCTTCTTTTCTTGTTGCTTGTCGATGTAGAATTTTGTACCATTTAATATAAAATTCCTCAAATTCCTGTAGTATGTAGTATAAGGATTTTCTTAAGTAGAAACTGAAGATCAAGTAAAATGTGAATTTTGGAAGTACTTGAGGTCTCATCTATTGCGGAATACTTCAATTCCTTATAACAACATGAGGTTTGGTATACTTTTCAACGTGAAATTTTATTTTTACATCTCCGCATGTCTCTTTACGTGTAACGAGTTTTTAAGTTTAATATGTGAACAACACCATTGGGTAAGAAACTCGTACCCAAGATGGCTCAAATCCCTTGTTATATTGGCATTGAGCTACAAAATTAGTCCTGTAAATGGCATTTGAGCTGTGGCAATTAGGAAACCACGGATGTGGAACTTCACACCATGCCTCCTGCTCAAGTGTGCAACTTCGTGGCAATTCGGAACTATATATGAGACTAAGTCATGGATAAAAACTTGTTTGTACTTCTTGTTCATATTTGGTTGATTGGATTTCAGGGGAATGGCAGTTGAGGATCCTACAGGCTACAGCTGAGCAAGGCTTGAAGCTAACAATTGAAGACTACCCATTTGCAAATTCTGCTAAATATCTTTAAGACATTTATTTTGGTATAGGAATTTTTACCATTTTGCTATATATTCTCATGCTCGATTGATATGTATAGTTATATGAGCTTCTGTAGTGAATCTTAAAAAGTAAAATTAGAAAGACTAAATTTACAAACCAAATGATGTGGTTGTAGATGATTGAATTATTAATTAAGTATCAATTAACGTGTTTGTTTCTTATTGATGACATATCATTTAATTTAATTTTTTTTAATTTTCTAGCATTATCCGAATGCTAAGATTGTCCTCGTCACCGTATAGACCTTAAACGTAGAGAGATGGCTTTCAAATTTCAATGGGTCATAAGGAGAGGCCCCACTAAACAAGGACTAAAGGGAAGGTCTTTATCATTTTAAGCCAATTGGAAAAGTCGTCCCTTACTTCTCTCCCGTATGCCAATGCATTTATGGAATGCCGTGAATTTGACAGAGAAGGCCAAATAATTAACGGACCACTAGCGACTTGTTGTATCCCATCAGTCATGCATCCTGCGTATCACTTTCTCTTCCCGTGTTAATTGCTTTCCTTGTTTAAGCTGACACTAAATTCGTAGATACATCCAAAGATATGTTAACCACACACGCATGCATCAAACCCCAAATAATCGCGCATCTTGAGCATCCCACTGTAGCGGAATACTCCAATTCCTTGTAAGAACATGGAAGAGGTTTGGTAAACCTTCCAACATGAAATTTTATTTTTACACTTCCGCATGTCTCTTAACGCGTGACGAATTTTTAAATTTAACACGTAAAAACACTATTAGGTGACGTAAAGCATGTGTGGTCATTCAGCTTTACACTTAGGTCAAACTAGCTCTGATCCTACGAAGAAAGTTGAGATTACATGCATAAAAGATTTGGTAAAATTAGCAGTATAAGGAGTTCTCAAATTCGTAGTCATAATAAGCACATAAAAGATTTGGTAAAATTTCTGATAGGAGACATTTCATCACATCCTCACACACACATGTGGTCCAATATCTTAATGGATAGAGCATTGGGTTTCTACCCATGCATCCTGGGTTTGAAACTCCTAAAACCCCTAAATTATTTTATGAATACTTTAGATGCGGTCCCTAATCATTAACATTCTTTGACTAAAACCTTAATGATATTCAAAGTTTGATCAAAATCCCTTGACTTTGTACACCTCATTATATTACAATCAATATTTATATTTTTATAGTTTTAACATTAATTGTTTGATATTTTATGAGATTTATAATCATATAAATTTAAAATCCCTCATTATAATACTATTAGAAACGGTTACAATAAAAAATTTCAAACATTTTGATTGAATAAATGAATAAAACCTATGTAAAAATAAGAAATAATAAATGGCAAAAGAATGTATCCATAGTGTTAAAAAAATTGGTATATTTTACAAAAAAATTGGTACATTTCACATATAACAAAGTGGTACATCAATAAAGAAGAATGGGTACATTATAAATAAATTAGGGTACATATAAAAGATAAAAAAATTATGAGTACAAATGAATTTTTAAAAAATATAGGCGCTAAAAGAAATTAATACATGGGTACAAAATAAAACTAAAAAGAAAATACTACAAATTTACAAAAAATGTTGCAAATTAAAAGTGGGTACAAACTAAAAATATAAATATATGATACAAAGTTTAGGCATAAAACATAAATATACCATATGTAATTTTTCTATCATTGATTAAATATACAATGTCACGTGACAGTATACAAAAAAATGGGCACAAAAAGAAACTAATATATGGGTACAAATTAAAAATGAAAAAAAAATTGGTACAAATTAAAAATAGGTACAAACTAAAAATAAAAATATATGATAAAAATTTAGCCATAAATATAAATATACTAATTGTAGCATTTTTAACACTAAAGGAATATATTTAAAAAGATGTTATTAATACCCAAGGACCTTGATAAAAAATTGAAAATGAATAGGATTTTAATCAATCAGTAGCAAAAAGAAGGATGTGAACCTAATTTCTTTATTATTTTAATAGTTTCAGACCTTTCCCTCCCCTCAATAATAATAATTTAATAAAAACTACATCTTTATATACCATATTTAATCCTAACAGGTCGAAAGAACAAATTGAGTGAACCCATATGGCATTAAATATGACAACAATCAAGTCAATGAGCTCCTAGCCAATGTCAACTGTAATTAAATTCAACTTCTCTCTCTCAACTTCAAATCTTCTGACCCAATTTTTTTTAACAAACGATATTATCTACACTAAATGAGTGGAGAGTGAACTAATCCTCACAATAAATTAGCTATAATAATATACTCATTTTATTTATGGCCTCTCTGTAGCCCGTTTAACTTACTGACACTTGTCCTTCACCTAACTCCAATCTAACAGTGTTAATTAACTTTGATATATCTCAAAGAAAACAAAAAGCAATAAACCCCTTAAGCCCCCCCCCCCCAGAGTCACAACCACGTAGTGGCGAAACCATGTGAGGGCGAGGAGTGGTGGCCGCCACTCCTCTCGTCGGACAAACAAGCCTGGAGCGCTGGTTCACCCCCTCCGCTCTTGACTCCTGAAACGCTGGAATTGATTTTTGAAAGTAAGTTTTGAATCACTGGCAGAGTCTCATTGGGTTCCGGCTTAAAGGCCAAAAAGGAGGTGCACATGCGAGTTGTGTTCGTACAGTTCACGGGGCTTGGAGAGAAAGTTGTGGAAAGGGTAATTTGAAGGAGAAAAAGGTGTAAAAGTTTTGGTATTGGATTCCATTGAAGCTTCATTGTCAAGAAAATTAGTTCAGAAACAAGGAAAAAGTTGAAGAATTGTGAAGTGGGTTGTGGAAAAAAAGGGTGGCTTGATCAATTGGTGGGGTAAGATCAAAGATTTGACAAATTGGGTTCTGTTCAGCAGAATGATTGCAGTATATTGTTAGCAGAAAAAAGAAAAAAGAAAAAAAGGGAAGAACTGGGAAGTGGGTTGTTCTAATTAGCTCAATTTATGGGCGTGGATTGTGGAAAAATGGTGTCTTGATCAATTGGTGGAGGGAGATCAAAGATTCGACGAACTGGGTTTTGTTCAGCACAACAGAGTGATAGCAAGAACTTCGATGGAGAAGCACAAAGTTGAGTTAAATTGATTTGATGGGTTTGGGAAGAAATAGTAAGACTTGCAGAAAAAGGTACCATTCTCTTCATCTCATCGAGAAATATGATTTTTGTTTTTGAATCACTTGATTTCGTTGAGTATTGAAGAAGTTATGAACGTTTAAAGTTTACCCAGTTTCCGGCGAATTTTCCAGTTTTCCCTCAGACCAGTCAAATTTGAGGCTATTTTCCGGCCATCTCCGGCAGCCATTGGGCTTCCAAATAGGTATAATCTTATTCTACACTTTCCTATCTTCATTTTGATATATTATGGGTCGAATTTGGTTAAAAAACGATTGAGGTACGAAGCTTTGAAAATTGCCCAAACTTCCGGCCAAGAGCTCTGGGACACTTAATGGAGTTTTTAACGGAAGTACCAAAATGATGGATGGTGGACAATCTCAGGGACCACTTGTATCGATTTGAAATGTTAGGGACCAAAGTGATGAGTTATGCAAATCTCAGGGACCATTTTGGCTATTTAGCCAAGTAAAAATTAATAGATAAATAAATCAAACTCAAAAAAATTACATTTAAACACTAGAAAGAAAAAAAAAACAAAAGAAATCCTCTTATAAGATTTATCAAAGTGCATCTGATTTCTCCAGAAGCTATTGATTTTCTAAATAAGCTTCTTCGATATGATCACCAAAAAAGCCTTAGCAAAAGAAGCAATGGCTATGCATGTTATTAATTGACTCCTTTAATAAAAAAAAGACCTTGCAGATCAGAGAAAAATATTTCTCTAGCTTAGGATGTTCACTGCATCCCTTGTATTCAAAGCTTTAATGCATGAAGAGTATCCCATCAGTCATGCATCATGCGTATCACTTTCTCTTCCCGTGTTAATTGCTTTCCTTGTTTAAGCTGACACTAAATTCGTAGATACATCCAAAGATATGTTAACCACACACGCATGCATCAAACCCCAAATAATCGCGCATCTTGAGCTTCCCACTGTAGCGGAATACTCCAATTCCTTGTAAGAACATGGAAGAGGTTTGGTAAACCTTCCAACATGAAATTTTATTTTTACACTTCCGCATGTCTCTTAACGCGTGACGAATTTTTAAATTTAACACGTAAAAACACTATTAAGTGATGTAAAGCATGTGTGGTCATTGAGCTTTACACTTGGGTCAAACTAGCTCTGATCCTACGAAGAAAGTTGAGATTACATGCATAAAAGATTTGGTAAAATTAGCAGTATAAGGAGTTCTCAAATTCTTAGTCATAAGCACATAAAAGATTTGGTAAAATTTCTGATAGGAGACATTTCATCACATCCTCACACACGCATGTGGTCCAATATCCTAATGGATAGAGTATTGAGTTTTTACTCATGCATCATGGGTTTGAAACTCCTCAAACCCCTAAATTATTTTAATAGTTTTGAACCTCTCCCTCCCCTTAATAATAATAATTTAATAAAAACTACATCTTTATATACTATATTTAATCCTAACAGGTCGAAAGAACAAATTGAGTAAACCCATATGGCATTAATTATGACAATAATCAAGTCAATGAGCTCCTAGCCAATGTCAACTGTAATTAAATTCAACTTCTCTCTCTCAACTTCAAATCTTTTGACCCATTTTTTTTTTGACAAACGATATTATCTACACTAAATGAGTGGAGCGTGAGCTAATCATTACAATATATTAGCTATAATAATGTACTCATTTTATTTTTGGCCTCTCTGTAACCCGTTTAACTTAGCGACACTTTTCCTTCACCTAACTCCAATCTAACAGTGTTAATTAACTTTGATATATCTCAAAGAAAACAAAAAGCAATAACCCCTTAAGCCCCCTAGAGTCGCAACCACGTACCCCGACCACCTATCTCGCCGGTGAACATCCCCCTCCTCCCCACCCGCCACTGCCGGCCAAGTCTCCATGCTCTTTCTCTTCTCTTTTTCTTCGAAGCTGTTCTCTCCAGCACAAACCACCCCACAGAGCAGAAACCAAACCCACACTAAAAATCCAAGCCTTCATCTTTTACACACTGAAACACCAAGTTTCCCATTTATTTCTTCAAAACAGAGAGACCCAGATCAAGGTGAGGATGTGAAGGTAAAAGAGTTCCACATCGGTGAAAGAATAAACTTTACAAGAGCTTATAAGAAGTTAGACTACTCCCTATATTACCAATTAGTTTTGTAGTGGAACCTTCAAGTTTCTTCAATTACAATCCAACAATCAAAAACCTCAGATAATGATAGTTTCGAGCCCAATTTTACAAATTTGAAACCCAAAAAAAAAAAAATCTAGAATTTCGCCAACAAAATCTCGTTTTATTAGAACCCGTTGTTGGGTATAAGTCAACAATCTGTGATTTAAATATAGATATGCTAATAAACAATAAATGCAAATATAAAAATTAACAGAGTATCAAAAAACAAAAATATAAAACAAATAACTTGAAGATCGAGGCTTGCGTACCGCAATGTCCTTGAAACGGAAATT
This sequence comes from Malus fusca, assembly GCA_035220775.1. Taxonomy (NCBI): domain Eukaryota; kingdom Viridiplantae; phylum Streptophyta; class Magnoliopsida; order Rosales; family Rosaceae; genus Malus; species Malus fusca. Next base: position 806,552 of record CM069065.1, on the reverse strand, counting down.
TCGTCCCTACTCAGTGCTTGTAGTTCTACGGACGTCTGCTTCACCAGGATTCAACGATCTAAGTCAGAAATTCCAGCACCGGAAAATTGACTTCTGGCGAATATTAATGTGGTTCTCTCAGAAAGGATGTTTATGATTGCAGGAGAAGATTTATGATTTTTCCGTGTCCTAAATGCCATGCAGATGGATGTATATATAATGTGATTATACCTGTTCGCAACAGGTATGAGGAAGGGATGCATCTGTTGGGAGACATCTGCTGAAAAGGGTGTTTTTGTTTCTGCGTTTTCACACTTCAGACTTCATCTGAAAAGATGAGTCTGTTGGAAAAAATAAATAATTAATTAATTTAAATTCGAAATTTAAAATAATTAATTAATTCCGAAAATAATTAATTAATTTAATTATTAGAGCCCAAGAGCCCCAAGGCCCATCTTTTGACAATTAAATATATATTAAATATATATTAATTATAATTAATTATATATATTAATTACCAATTAATTAGTACACCCAAAGCCCAACCCCAAGGGTGAGCCCAATTTTAGTCTCCAGGCCTATTACTCCAATCACTTTCTATAAAGGACAAAGCCTTATAAAGTGATAAAATCTTTTGAGAATGGCTAATGTGGGACAAAGAAATTTCTACTCAAACTACTCAAATTTCCAACAATACCCCACATTTGAGTTGAAATTTCATTCAAACTCCAACAATTACCCCACATTTGAATGCAAATGTAAATGCAAATGGATGATTAGGCTGCCTAAAACTGAGAGAGAATAAACATGATATGACACAGGCGAAGTGTCTTTTGGACTTGAACTTACCCTAGTGAAAACATATCGGGTTTACTTGGTGACGCAGTGGATGTGGAAGATCTTGAACTGTTCACCGTAGTAGTAAACCGAGACAATATGCTACACACCTATCATGTCTGCCACACGTCAATTCATACGGTTGTGTTCATTTCGGCCCTGAACAGATCCCGGATTTCATAGGAGCTTTAGAGAATTTAGCCATGTTAATTCTCATAAATGTGGCCCCATATATAGGTGACATTAATTAAGAATAGTCTGCCATATTCCTCTTGATAACAAGATATTAATGTCATTAAATGTATAAAACATAATCCCTCAAACATCAACAGACAACACACATTTTATCATAAGAATGGGTAAGTTGTGTGTTCAACTTTTGAATCAAACTCAACCAGTTTGCCTATTGAACCTAGACCATGGGATCTCCAATCAGCTAGGTTAGGTTTCCGCCCAGTTCGATTCATTGAATTGGCTTGAGACCCATTCCCCTCGATGTAAATAATATTTGCTCTCTTGGTAGGCCTTTTATCAAAGGATCAACTATATTTTCCTTTGACTTCACATAATCAATGGATATTATTCCATTGGAGAGCATCTTCTTAAGAGTATTGTGTCGACGTCTGATGTGACGTGACTTCCCATTGTATACATGACTTTTGGCCCTTGATTGAGCGGCCATACTATCACAATGTATACATATAGCCGTTACCGGCTTTGTCCACATTGGAATATCCTCCAGAAATTTTTTGAGCCACTCGGCTTCTTCGCCAGCCAAGTCTAAAGCTATAAACTAGGATTCCATGGTGGACCGAGCTATACATTTCTGTTTAGAGGATTTCCAAGATATTGCTGCACCTCCCAAGGTAAAAACATATCCACTTGTCGACTTGGATTCTGTAGTGTCAGAAATCCAATTGGCATCACTGAAGCCTTCTACAACAGGTGGATATTTTGTGTAGTGTAATCCGTAGTCAAGTGTATTTTTCAAATACCTTAACACTCTTACTAAAGCATCTCAATGCTCTTGTGCCGGATTACTTGTATATCTACTAAGCCTACTTACTGCATACGCTAAGTCGGGCCTAGTTGAATTCATCAAGTACATTAGACTTCCAATTACTTGAGAATATTCAAGTTGAGATATGGCATCGCCTTTATTTTTCTCCAACTTGCATCCAGTATCAAAAGGAGTTACAACAGGTTTGCAGTCAAATTGACCAAACCTTCGTAATATTTTTTCTGCATAATGGGATTGAGTAAGGACATATCCTTCACTATTTCTCTTAATTTGAATTCCTAAAATGACATCGGCTTGACCTAAGTCTTTCATGTCAAAACTGGAATTCAACATTTTCTTTGTTTTGTTTATGACATCTTTATTGCTTCCCATTATGAGCATATCATCCACATACAAGCAGACAATAACACAAGTTTTATCATTACTCTTAATGTAGACACATTTATCAGATTCATTTATTTTGAACCCATGTGTCAACAAAGTATGATCAAATTTCTCGTGCCATTGTTTTGGTGCTTGTTTAAGTCCATATAATGACTTAACTAATTTGCACACTTTGCTTTCTTGTCCTTTAAGCACAAACCCTTCAGGTTGTTCCATGTATATTTCTTCATCTAGTTCTCCATTTAAAAATGCTGTTTTTACATCCATTTGATGTATATCAAAGTTGTATATAGCCGCAATCGCTATTAACGTCCTAATTGACGTTATGCGAGAAACTGGAGAATAGGTGTCGAAATAATCCAACCCTTCTTTTTGGCGATAACCTTTGGCTACTAAACGTGCCTTAAGTTTCTTCTTGAAAATCCATTTATGGCCAATTGGTTTACTACCGGGAGGTAAATCAACCAATTCCCATGTGTTATTTTCCATAATGGATTCCATTTCACTTTTAATTGCTTCCTTCCATAAAGGAGCCTCAGAAGAAGACATTGCTTATTTAAAAGTTCTAGGTTCATTCTCGGATAAGAAAGCAATGAAATATGGTCCAAAGTTTTTAGAAACTTTGATTCTTTTTCCTCTTCTTGGTTCCACATCATTTCCTTGGACACCAGAAGAAGAGGCTTCATCATGACTATGATCATGAACTCTCTTTGTATTAGGACCAGATTCCTTTTCTTTGTAAGGGAATATATCCTCAAAGAATTCTGCATCCGCTGATTCTAATATAGTGTTAACATGTATGTCAGAAATCGAAGATTTCACAACAAGGAGCCTATAAGCAGCACTATTATTTGCATATCCAATGAATACGCAATCAATAGTTTTAGGTCCTAGTTTCGTTCTTTTTGGTAACGAAACTTGCACCTTTGCTAAGCAACCCCACACTTTGAGGGTTTTATAAGTGGGTTTATGTCCTTTCCATATCTCATAAGGTGACTCGTCAATCTTTTTTAGAGGAACCTTATTCAATATGGTATTTGCAGTAAGTAAAGCTTCACCCCACAAACTGTGTGGAAGCCCAGAACTATTTAACATGGAATTAATCATATCTTTGAATGTTCTATTTTTTCTTTCGGCAACACCATTTTGTTGTGGTGTGTATGGAGCCGTTGTTTGATGTATAATTCCATGTTGTGCACAAAAATCTGAGAAGGCAGTAGACTCATACTCTCCTCCTCTATCAGATCTAAGTGCTTTGATTTTTCTCTCAAGTTGATTTTCAACTTCGGCTTTATATGTCTTAAACATATTCAAAGCTTCGTCCTTGCTATGAATCAAATAAACATAGCAATACTTACTGCAATCATCAATGAAAGTGACATAATAATTCTTTCCTCCACGACTTGGTGTGGATTTAAAGTCACAAAGATCACTATGAATTAATCCAAGTAATTCATTTGATCTTTCCAAAATTGACTTTCTCGTTTGCCTAGCAAATTTTGATTCAGTACATGTTTCACACTTATGATTAAAATTAATTTCGAATTTAGGTAATAATTCTAATTTAACCATTCTATGCATAGAACGAAAATTAACATGTCCTAATCTAGCATGCCAAATATTAGAAGACTCAACAATATAAGTAGAAGCATTTATTTTATTAGCATCATCAATGGCAATTACATTGAGTTTCACAAGGCCATCAGCCACATAACCCTTTCCAACAAACATCCCACCCTTGGTAAGTACAAATTTGTTGGATTCCATTACAAGTTTAAAGCCCTTAGCAATTAGAATTGGTCCAGAAACCAAGTTCCTCCTCATTTCAGGAACATGCAGCACATTCATCAAGGTCAAACTTTTCCCAGATGTGAATTTGAGTACCACCTTGCCATATCCCTCCACCGCAGATGAGGCAGAATTGCCCATATACAGCTTTTCTCCAAGGGCAGCAGGGTGATATTCTGTGAACATATTTCTGTCAGCGCCGATGTGCTTTGTAGCACCAGTATCCATCAACCATTCACTCACATTGGAGACCATGTTAACCTCGGACACAACAGCAACCAATTCTTCATCGGTGATTGCCATGTTAGCATGGTTGTTGTTGTTTCCGTGGCCATGATTTCCATCCTTGCGATGATAACAATCTTGTGCCTTGTGACCAGATTTGCCACACACATAGCAGACGCCCTTAATCTTCTTCAGATTCTTGCCTTTAGGAGCAAGGGCAGATTGCACAAACTGCTTGGTTTTCGGAGCAGGAGCCTTATTCTTTTTCGGCTTAGCCTTGGAGTTTCCTCCCTCAACATAATTCGCATTGGCTTCAATGGCCGCAAACCCTCCAGAACGGTATGCCTTTCTGTGGTCTTCTTCCACACGTAGCCTCAGAATCAAATCCTCCATATTCATCTCACGACGCTTGTGCTTGAGATAAATTTTGAAGTCATTCCAGGAAGTTGGCAATTTCTCGATTATTGCCCTAACTTGGAAATGCTCATTGATCTTGCATCCCTCAGAATGCAATTCATAGATCAACTTCTGGATTTCTTCGACCTGAGAAACAACAGATTTGGAATCCACCATTGTATATTTGAGAAACTTACCGATAACAAATTTCTTTGAACCGACATCATCAATCTTATACTTTTTCTCTAGGGATTCCCACAACTCCTTCGCTGTCTTGCACAGAGAATAAATGTCGTAGAGATTGTCATCCAAACTATTCAGGATATAGTTTCTGCAACAAAACTCGGAATGATTCCAAGCTTCAATTGCCATGACAGTCTCTCTCGTCATTGGATTCTCATTAGACTTCGGAGCTTATTCCTTAACAACATGAGCGAGATTCATTGTTGTCAGGAAGAACAACATCTTCTGTTGCCATCTCTTGAAGTCCAACCCTTTGAACTTCTCAGGCTTTTCTGAGTATTTTGGCACAACGCCATTCACATTCACAGATTGTTGATCCATAAATTTCTGTTTCAAGATTGTTGGGTATATTTAAATCACAGATTGTTGACTTATACCCAACACCCGTATCGCAGAATTTGATAGATGAGTAAAAAAAGTAGTTCTTGTGCACTGCAAGTTTTCTCGGCGAAAGGAAAAGGGTTTAGGCGAGAGGAAGAGCCACTTGGTTCTTTTCATTTTAGGTTTCGGAGATAACAAGATAATTAACACTGTTGTGTTAAGTGGAGTTGTCATGAAATTAGAAAAGTCATATAGAGGACACTTACATTTGGAGGATAATGCTTGTGTTCCTCCGGTGAGAAAACCTATTAGTATTCTTACTTACGAATAACGAATCCTTACTATCTGAACATTAAAGTCGGAGCCTTTCATTCTCTTTATCATCATCTAAATATCATATTTGCAAAAAATAAAAAATAAAAAAATAATTTGGAGACATAATTTAGTCATTCGTCACTTAGAAAGACTTGGAAAAAGACTTGAAGATAAGACATGAAGTACGTACTTGGAGCTGACGAAAGACTTGTCCCAAAATCAAGTGCGTGGCGTTCTAGGATTCACACACAACGGACCCCACTTAGTGGTATAAGGCTTTGTTGTTGTTGTTATTGAGAATGATCTTTAGATGTTGATAAATGATTTTGATTATAATGTTCGGACAGTAAAAATTTGTTAATCACAAGTATGGGGGTTAATTACACTAACACCCCTTGAGGTTTATTGCTTTTTTCAGAAAACCCCCTCAGGTTTGAAACATTACACTAACACTCCTTCACCTTTTAATTCACTTTCACATTCACCCCTCAAGGACGAAATTACCCTTGTAGTTAATTATTTAAAAGTAAAAATTAATAGATAAATAAATCAAATTCAAAAAAATTACATTTAAACACTAGAAAGAAAAAAAAAACAAAAGAAATCCTCTTATAAGATTTATCAAAGTGCATATGATTTCTCCAGAAGCTATTTATTTTCTAGATAAGCTTCTTCGATGTGATCACCAAAAAAGACTTAGCAAAAGAAGCAATGGCTATGCATGTTATTAATTGACTCCTTTAATAAAAAAGACCTTGCAGATCAGAGAAAAATATTTCTCTAGCTTAGGATGTTCACTGCATCCCTTGTTTTCAAAGTTTTAATGCTGATGATATATGATATATATGCATTTTGGGTGCTGCCTAATAAATTGGCAGGGAGGAAGGGATTCAATGATATAAGATATGCATCTAGGGTTTCTTTTTATTTTTTCAATGTTTAATTGGATTTTTTTTATTTATCTATTAATTTTTATTTTTAAATGATTAACTACAAGGGTAACTTCGTCCTTGAGGGGTAGATGTGAAAGTAAATTAAAAGGTGAAGGGGTGTTAGTGTAATGTTGCAAACCAGAAGGAGTTTTGAGAAAAAATGATAAACCTCAAGGGGTATTAGTGTAATTAACCTAACAAAGTAGGTTCCCACGTGAAGAACTCATGCATTATCCCATTTTGGATGGAGAAGAATTGAAGTCCTCACCCTCTCTCTCTCATTTATCTCTCTATAAATGCATGAACTCGCAAAGCTATTTTAGCAAATTAGAAGCTTTCAAAATAATTCTACCAGATTAGAAAGCATATTAATCCAACTCTGAAGTGAGACGACGATGACGTCTCAACTGCAGAAACCCATTTACGCTCCATCCTTCTCTCCCTTTCCAAAATCGTCCATTAACCCTAATCATCTGATTAAGCTTGGTAACCCCTCCCTGATCAGCATCGTTCCGCGCCACCATGTCCATCAAAATCGTAACAAGAAAAACTCCTCCTCGGTGATCCGTGCCGCTTCTGGTGAGCTCAAATCATCACCTACATCAGTGTCCACGGTTAATTCAACGGAGAGTCAGGCGTTTACAGTAAAGGCTTTGGTGACGGTGATGTCAACAGTTGAAGGGTTCCTCTCCGGCATAAGCTTGACTCGCCCCCTCGATGACATTACCGACTTGCTCGGAAAAACCTTGCTTTTGGAGCTTGTTAGCGCCGAGCATGACCCCAGTAAGCAAGCAGTACTCTAAGCATACAGAATATATATATATATATATATATATATAACTTTTCTCATTAGAATAAACACACACAGATTGTCTTACAGCCTCAGCCAGTTTGACCGTAAACTTTTTATTTCCACAAATATTTTTAGAGTTGAGAGCTTTTTTTTTTTGTTTAATACAAGTGAGTTTTTTCTATTATATATATATATATATTAGATAAACGATAGCATTAGTAAGTTAAATGTTAAATTAGCCACCGAAGGGATTCGAACTCACGCCGTCATGCAAAGACACAACACATTTCCACCATTGTGGTAAAAGATCACTTGCTATTATATTTGTTGTTCATTATTCGTTCGAGTTTTTTTTTTCACGAAAATAACAAACGATTAGCCCCAAACTTATCCAAAACAGTCTTTCTTTTTCTTTATAAAGAAACCCATTGGAAATCAACTCTAATCAGACACCTGATTCAATGGACAGAAATCCCCCTTCAAATCTGTATTCGGACTCTTTCTGTACTTGGATAATCGGATTGGTTTCGAGGTCTGTAGAAGTGATTTTAACGTATCATTTTTAGCTTCTAACACATTTTTCCTTAGTTATGACAATTGAATTGAATAAATCAAACGGAATCTACTACCATAATTAAATAATAAGGGTGTGTAAGAAGCAAAAAATGATGTGTGAAAATTACTTTCCATATTTATATAGCCCCACTTCCGTTGAAGGATGCCTCAAATAAAATTATTTGAGGAAGAGGGACATTTTGTGGTGCTCATTCCATAACTTTTTTCAATGATTCAAATCATCTATATTTCAGTTCATCATTATAGATCATCCTTGCATAAATTTAGACAAATCCAAAATCATTATAAGATTTCCATTTGTAGTGAAGATCATAGACGTGTACGGTTTAAAAAAAAAAACACTCATTTGACCATTTAGTCTAATGGTCAAATGGTTTCACATTGGGATGATATTTAATAGCGAAAATCTTCGAGAAAATACCTAAAAGATTGATTGTTTGATCGTTGTAATACGATGTGGAGTGAATCCACAAAGAATCTATCAAATATGTGGGATCCCTGGAAGGAGACTATATATATGTATAATAGTAATACAAACACAAATAACTATTTTTATTAGGGCTGCTCATTTTACCAACTCTTTTGTTGGTTTCTTGTTTTCTTTTCTTTTTTTTTAATGAAATTTTTTTTGGTTCCGGCTCTTGATTGATTAAACTCTTAAATTTGAACTTTATTAATTTAAATATTTTATTAATTTGAATACTTTGACTGAAGGATAAAAATGTTATTTCGGTATTAATTAAGAAATTTATTAACAACACCTATTGTTAAATCCTTCCCAAAATCATGCAAAGATTAATACCAAATAGGGATTTTTTTATTCTTTTTCTTCAAATTGAATTGTAAGAAATATAATCAAATTTTTTATTTTTTCAAAATAAAATGTTTTATATTTATTTTTAAATATAGGTACGTTTTAAATTTAAATATAGTTACATTTTATCATAAAATATGGGTACATATAAATTAAAAAAAAATGAATAATTTTACACTAAAAATGGTACATTTTAGGGAAATTTTATTTGAATCCATGTAACCTCTTTCTACACCCAACTTAAATTTAAATTGTTAATTGTCTATTTTACCCTATTGCATAATTACTATTAAGTACAAAATGAAATTAATAATAAAACTCAAATTTATCAATAAACTCATTAAACCCTACCATCACTTATTGTTTATCCTACGTTCATTCTAGCTAAAATCCTAATAGGTCTTGTAGAGCAAAACAAACTTTTTTTATTGATGGATTGTGATTTTGAAGTTTTGAATCCTCCAACTAAGGTATGACTCAATTTATGAATATTTTGTTTGTTTGATTTCAATTTTTTTAAAGTTTAGAAGATGAGTATTTGGGTTTCAATTTTTTTCATCAATCCTGAATGGTTTATTAAACTTTCTGCAATTGGTAAATTCTAAGGAAAAACTTCTTACCAATATTCTTATATTATAAACTTCCTTGCTTGTTGATAAATATAAGGGGATGAATTGTTTGATTTGTTCCTTATGCACATCAGTAGAAATAAAAAAGGCAAATGTTTGGGTTTGGTAGCATAAAGAAAAAAAAAGTAGCCATGGAAATGCTAGTGGGGAGAGGGGGGTGGGGCAAGGATGCCTCTTTTTTTTTTAAAAAAAAAAATCAATTACAAATGTTATTTTATAAAGGTAATAGGTGTAGAGATAACTTAACATTTTGAATTGGGTTTGAGAGGGTAGTTTTGATAATAAATTTGGGTTTAAAGAGAGATTAATTCTTTAATAAAAAAACAATATGGGTGAACAGAGTAAGTTGGGTGTAGAAAGAGGTTACATGGGTTCATATAAAATTTCCCTATATTTTATCCTGATTCTTTTTTATTTCCTACGAAGAGGTTATGTGAAGATACAAAATAGATCTCGGGGATGTATATCTAATTTAATCTTTCAGGTTGTACTAAAAAAAATTAATTAATCTTTCAGGTTAAATTTGTCTTTTGATGGAAAATTAACGGAAGTGATTTTGTGAAAACAATTTGAAGCCTTACGGAATGTTTGTGTAACACAAATCTTAGGGATGAATGTGAAATTTAATATTTGAGGTTATATTTGTCATTTGAAGAAAATTTATGATGGTATCATCATTTTTGGATGGAAAATTAAGAGTTTAGGGGCTTACCTTAGGAGGTGTTAAGTGTATTTTCCAAAACCTTAGAAAGTTTTGTGGACAAACAACAGGATCTAGATCTACACCATAAGAAGGGGAAATGTTTGAATCTAAGACGCAATGGTTTGAAGAGGAATGTCATATCCCTCCGAACCATTCACCACTTGCTCACTATTTCTCTTCCCACAATATTGTTTTTTGAAAACATGAATCTCACGTTGATGAAATGAGAGACCTTGCATAGCAGAATCTCAACTTTCTTCACATTAATGGGTTTTATGGTGGATTGTTATCACATTAATGGGACCTCAACTTTCCGGTGGAACCTCAACTTAAGTTCTTCACATAGCATATGATTATACAATTGTATGAACAAATAGCACTTTAAATTTTACAAATACGGATTGAATTTATTCACTACATATTTTTGAATTGGGCTTTGTAGAGACGGGGTTGGAGAAGGAAACAGTGAAGGGGTATGCGCACAATGCGAGCCACAAGGACAACGAGGTGGTGTATGAGGCTACTTTCACCATCCCAGCAGGGTTTGGAAACGTTGGAGCTGTTCAGGTAGAGAATGAACACCACAAGGAGATCTTCATCAAGAACATCGACCTCGATGGCTTCCCGAACGGCACTGTTAATATTCCTTGCATTTCCTGGGTTCATTCCAAGTTTGACAACCCTCAGAAGAGAATTTTTTTCACCAACAAGGTCCTCTATTTTAGATCCTTATATTTTTTCCTTGCTTTCTCAGTATTATCATACAAACACACACACATATATACATGGGGTTAGGATCAAGAGACAAATATTTTGATAAATACTTTTACACTCTTTTTTAGCGATTAGATCTTATAACATCTGATGGTCTTGATTAATAGTGATGTGGAAGCTTTTAAGACTTGGATGATGATGTAGATTATAACCAACAATAAATTTTGGCACTCCCCTACACTTTAGTTTAGCCTTTTAGAAGGCTATACTATTGCAATTTTGCAGTACAATTGAGATTTATGTCTTGTACACGTCGTTGATGTATTGTTGAAGTTTTTTTTAATCAATAATGCTTTGTTCAAGAAGGAAAAAGTGATTGTTTTCTTATCTTCTTTCTTAAGATTACCCAATGTTCTAAAAATCTCCGCATAGGGCCCTTCTAGACACTAGGCAGCTGGCCACCGTCCTGATTAGTCCCCAGGCATTTGAAAAATGAGAAAGTACACCTAGCCCATCTAGGCGGCCGCCTAAACCTGTCTAGGCACCCGCCTAGATCGTGACTCTCACTTAGACACAATATCAATAAGTTTCTTTTTGCATTCTATTTTGTCAATAAAATGTAAGAGACTTGTTGAATACTTAAATGAACACTCAGTATATGTTTGTCTCCCCATATTTTCAATATATTCTAACACTTTATAATTTATATGCCTTTTTTTTTCTTTTTCTTTTTTTTGCAATTAATGTATGTCATTGCAAAGTATAAATAGGCACTTATTTATACAAAATATATAATATATTTACTTAAATCCACCTAGTCTGCCTAAGTCCGCACCTAAAATCCGCCTAGTTGCCTAGGCGCTAGACCCAGCACGCCGCTTGACTAGCTTTTAGCGTCTTTTAGAACCTTGATATTACCTTGTGTTTTAACTGGTTTTGGCTTATATAGTCATCCACAAAATTAATTGATGTGTTAATTTGTGTGAAAATGTAATGATTCGAAGCAGTCGTACATAACATCAGAGACGCCAAGTGGGTTGAAGAAGCTAAGAGAATCTGAGCTACAGACTTTGCGAGGAGATGGGGGGGGCCAAAGAAAAACATCTGATAGGATCTACGATTATGATACTTATAACGACATTGGCGATCCGGACAGCAGTGATGATCTGGCTAGGCCTGTCCTTGGCGGCAAAGATCACCCGTACCCCAGGCGCTGCAGAACTGGAAGACCACGCTCTGAAAAGGGTAATTATATAACCATCTAATTACATACTAATCCCTCAAATGGTTGTATAAAGTAAACGTGATGCCATTTTCTACTCAATAGGTCCATAGTTGGTAAAGAAAACTTACCTATCCCGGGTTCCAATTCAACCTCTTCTTTCTCTCTCACTTGGAATATGAAGTTACGTCACGAGAGATATAGGAAAAAGAGGGGTAGAAACCCTTAGCAGCCAATTAGCTCCCATATATATGAAAATAAAACAGTGTCCTAGACACTCAAAACTAAAAGTTTGTTTTGGTTCGAGTCTCATAACAAACATGTACAAAAATAAATTTGTGTTTATGACTTTTGAAATGGAAACTCATGTGCATCAAGAACTTAATGTTAAGGACAATGATTCAAGCTATGAACCATTTTCTTTTATTATATGCTAATTTCGGATGTGGGAAATTATATGACTGAGAAATTATGAGAGCAATATGATTATTGTATCATATATTTTCTACCAATATTGCAGATCCTTTATCGGAACAAAGAAGCAGCAGTGTGTATGTACCAAGAGATGAAGCGTTTTCAGAGGTGAAGCAGCTGACATTTTCGACAAAGGCCCTGAAATCTGTGCTACATGCGTTGGTCCCTTCGCTCGAGACAGCACTTCTTGATCCAGACCTAGGATTTCCATACTTCACAGCCATAGATTCACTGTTTAACGAAGGAGTCACGTTACCTAAGCCAAAGACTGGTGAGGCAAAGACTGGTGGGTTTTTCCAGACAATCATCCCAAGGCTAGTCAAGACTATTACAGAGGGGGGAGACGATCTTCTGCTCTTTGAGACGCCTGAAATAGTTGACCGTACGCCTCCCTCCCTCTCTCCCTGTGTATAGATCATGATCAAGCAAAAATTTCTGAATGATGATTCCCTCTTGAGGAAAACAGACCACGAAATTGTTGGCTTCACCCTGTATATCACTTGTCTTCTATTGCAGGTGATAAATTTGCTTGGTTTAGAGACGAAGAATTTTCCAGGCAAACTCTAGCTGGTCTTAATCCATATAGTATCGAGCTAGTGACGGTATGCTTTCTTTATTATTTTGCTGATACAAGTAGAACTCCTTCACTTCAATCAAGAAATTCAAATTTGTATATTCCATTTATCACCCGAGGTGGCCATCTTCCTTGGTGATCAAGTAATTAAAGAGTTAGAAGCGTATCTTGTTTTAGCTGGTTAAACTCTATTTTTTCCTCGTGGCAGTAAATTCTGTAATTTCCTGATGCAGGAATGGCCATTGAAAAGTAAACTTGACCCCGATATTTATGGCCCCCCTGAATCATTGATCACAACAGAGGTGATTGAGAAGGAGATCAAAGGTTGTATGACTGTCAATGAGGTATAATAAACACACCCCCAATCTCTTCGACTTGCAACCGGGTTATGCTTTAAGTAAAAGAAAATTGCTTGAACATGAAATGTAGGCCTTGGAAAGGAAAAAGATGTTTATTTTGGATTACCATGACCTGCTCATGCCTTACGTGAACAAAGTAAGAGAGATTAAAGGTACCACACTGTATGGTTCTCGTACACTATTCTTCCTCACTGAAGATGGGACACTGAGGCCTGTTGCCATTGAACTCACGCGACCGCCTGTTGGTGATAAGCCACAATGGAAGCAAGTTTTTACTCCAACCTGGGATGCCACCGGTTGCTGGCTGTGGAGGCTTGCTAAGGCCCATGTTCTTGCCCATGACTCTGGCTATCATCAGCTTGTCGTGCACTGGTAAGAAACTCGTACCCAAGATGGCTTAAATCCCTTTTTATATTGGCATTGAGCTACCAAATTAGTCGTGTAAATGGCATTTAAGCTGTGGCAATTAGGAAACCAAGAATGTGGAACTTCACATCATGCCTCCTGCTCAAGTGTGCAACTTCGGTTATTGTAGCTGTGGCAATTGAGAACTATGAGACTAAGTCATGGATAATAACTTCTTGTACTTTTATATTTTCACAGGCTGAGGACTCATTGCTGTACAGAGCCATACATAATTGCAGCTTATCGACAATTAAGCGCAATGCATCCCATCTACAGACTTCTGCACCCTCATTTCCGGTATACAATGGAAATCAATGCTCTGGCTCGAGAAAGCCTCATCAATGCAGGTGGAATCATTGAGAAATGCTTTTCACCTGGAAAGTACTCCACGGAGATCAGTTCTGTTGCTTATGACCAGCTTTGGCGCTTTGACATGGAAGCTTTGCCAGCAGATCTCATCAGAAGGTATTTTACTTAATAAAACTAGCATAAGACTAATCCAAACTATTTGATACAGGAAACTTTGGACAAAGAAGATTTTCGATTTTTAAAAAGAAAACTTCACTGAAAACCCCACGGAATTTGAACTGTTTGTTCATTTTGGTTGATTGGATTTCAGGGGAATGGCAGTTGAGGATCCTACAGCTGAGCATGGCTTGAAGCTAACAATTGAAGACTACCCATTTGCAAATGATGGTCTCATGCTGTGGGATGCCATTAAGGAGTGGGTGAGTGATTATGTGAACCATTACTATCCAGACCCAAATCTTATTGAGTCTGATACGGAGCTTCAAGGTTGGTGGACAGATGTTAGAACCAAGGGTCATGCAGACAAGAAAGATGAGCCATGGTGGCCTGTTTTGAAAACCACGGAAAGTCTGATTCACGCTTTGACTACTATCATTTGGGTAACCGCTGGTCATCATGCAGCAGTGAACTTTGGTCAGTACACGTTTGCCGGATATTTCCCTAACCACCCTACAATTGCTCGAACCAACATGCCAACTGAAGATCCATCTGAGGAGTTTTTCCAGAACTTCATGAAGAAACCAGAAATGGCTCTGCTGATGTGCTTCCCCTCACAGATTCAAGCAACAACAGTGATGGCCGTGATAGATGTACTATCGAATCATTCACCCGATGAGGAGTATATTGGTGATAGTCTAGAGCCAGCTTGGGCTGAAAATCCTGTTATAAAGGCCGCATATGAGAGATTCAGTGGCAATTTGAAGAGGCTAGAAGGAATTATTGATGAGAGAAATACCAATATGAAACTGAAAAACAGAGTTGGAGCAGGCGTTGTTCCATATGAGCTTTTGAAGCCATTCTCAACCTCCGGTGTCACAGGAATGGGAGTTCCAAACAGCATCTCTATCTAAATTTGATGATGAGGAATCGGTGTTCCAAACAGCATCTCTGTCTAGATTTTAGGTTGATGTTGTAAAAACTCTTTATGTATTCTATTTGGCCCTTAATAAATCAATAATACGGGGTGCTTAAAGTTCTGATGAAAACTGTTCCATGATTCCACCCAACTCGAACTAGTAACATCAGATAATTTGCGGATTGGAACAAGTAATAACAGATCACTAATGGGAAAGGTTAAGGTCCAGAGTGTAACTTGTTTCTTTGTTTCAAAGTACAGAGATCATCATTACATGAAAGTTACAAATTTCAGCGATAACTGACGCTGCTGCAACTTCCGTATGCAGAGCCGGAAAATATGTCAACAGCAACATGATGTGAGCTTGTGAAACAGATATATAGCTTATTACTTGAAGTATGCTTATATACACGTATGTCTATATTATACATCGACGTGGTACAATAAATGAACGAACCAAAATGTGGAAAATCTATCCTAAAAGAATTCTTCCTATAAAGAATTAAAGAATTAGGGGACCTTCGCCTTCTGCTGAGTTGCTCATGAAAGTCCGGAAGTGAATCCAAGTGACCGTGAAGCTTCATAGTTTCTCTCCACAGAACCTTATACGATATTGTCTTATAAGCAGACATTTGTCTTGCCTCACTTGAATTTGTACACCAAGGAAGGAGTGTAGAAGAAACAATGTGAGCAAACTCACAAAATGAGTGTGATGCTGCGGTTGCTCTTAAAATCACCGTCCATCCAAAGAACCATCATTGCACTGGAGAACAAACCACTTTTCAGAAGGCTCAAATTCAAGGGATTTGCTGAGAAATTCCAATTTTTCGATTAGGTGGTCCATTGCAGAGTTAGCATTGTGCTCGAAATCTTCAGCATTGACTCACATGTACGAATGAGTATTAGTATCATTGCACATGCACTCTGGAACGGGGTACTTTGTGACATCTTTTCCAACTCTACTACTCCTGAGGTCTGGCTGTCCTAAGGAATCTCTGTGCAATTCCTTTATGATCCTATTGAACTCTGCTTCAGGGAGAGAGGAGTTCAGAAAGTACGGAAGCATATGCCTCTTGTCTGGGGTTATATACTTCTTGTGGCCAGCATAGGCACGATGTCCCTGAAAGAGAATACAAAACTTGGTGTAAGTGAAGTCTCCATCAAATTAGATAAGCAAACTATGTAAAAGAACTATTAGTATGATAATTTCATATTGTTCGTCTTCCATGCATATTTTCTCAACACATATTTCTTTTTGTTGCTCCAAATTGGAGAGGTCTCAATGACACATCGCTCATATTTCAGATCAGTTGACAATGTGAGATTAGTTGTGCATTTATCCAAGCATTTCATTTGTTTCACTAGATTTATTTTGAGCATTTCGTGCATTTATCTAAACATTGAATGTGGAACTTCACATCATGCCTCCTGCTCAAGTGTGCAACTTCAGTTATTGTAGCTGTGGCAATTGGGAACTATGAGACTAAGTCATGGATAATAACTTGTTTGTACTTTTATATTTTCACAGGTTGAGGACTCATTGCTGTACAGAGCCATACATAATTGCAGCTAATCGACAATTAAGCGCAATGCATCCCATCTACAGACTTCTGCACCCTCATTTCCGGTATACAATGGAAATCAATGCTCTGGCTCGAGAAAGTCTCATCAATGCAGGTGGAGTCATTGAGAGCAGCTTTTCACCTGGAAAGTACTCCATGGAGTTCAGTTCTGTTGCTTACGACCAGCTTTGTCGCATTGACATGGAAGCTTTGCCAGCAGATCTCATCAGAAGGTATTTTACTTGATAAAACTAGCATAAGACTAATCCAAACTATTTGATGCAGGAAACTTTGTACAAAGAAGATTTTCGATTTTTAAAAAGAAAACTTCACCGAAAACCCCACGGAATTTGAACTGCTTGTTCATATTTGGTTGATTGGATTTCAGGGGAATGGCAGTTGAGGATCCTACAGGCTACAGCTGAGCATGGCTTGAAGCTAACAATTGAAGACTACCCATTTGCAAATGATGGTCTCATTTTGTGGGATGCCATTAAGGAGTGGGTGAGTGATTATGTGAACCACTACTATCCAGACCCAAATCTTATTGAGTCTGATACGGAGCTTCAAGGTTGGTGGACAGAAGTTAGAACCAAAGGTCATGCAGACAAGAAAGATGAGCCATGGTGGCCTGTTTTGAAAACCCCGGAAAATCTGATTCACACTTTGACTACTATCATTTGGGTAACCGCTGGTCATCATGCAGCAGTGAACTTTGGTCAGTACATGTATGCTGGATATTTCCCTAACCGCCCTACAATTGCTCGAACCAACATGCCAACTGAAAATCCATCTGAGGAATGTTTCCAGAACTTCTTGAAGAAACCAGAAATGGCTCTGCTGATGTGCTTCCCCTTACAGATTCAAGCAACAACAGTGATGGCAGTGTTAGATGTACTATTTAATCATTCACCCGATGAGGAGTATATTGGTGATAGTCTAGAGCCAGCTTGGGCTGAAAATCCTGTTATAAAGGCCGCATATGAGAGATTCAGTGGCAATTTGAAGAGGCTAGAAGGAATTATTGATGAGAGAAATACCAATATGAAACTGAAAAACAGAGTTGGAGCAGGCGTTGTTCCATACGAGCTTTTGAAGCCATTCTCAACCTCCGGTGTCACAGGAATGAGAGTTCCAAACAGCATCTCTATCTAAATTTGATGATGAGGAATCGGTGTTCCAAACAGCATCTCTGTCTAGATTTTAGGTTGATGTTGTAAAAACTCTTTATGTATTCTATTTGGCCCTTAATAAATCAATAATACGGGGTGCTTAAAGTTATGATGAAAACTGTTCCATGATTCCACCCAACTCGAACTAGTAACATCAGATAATTTGCGGATTGGAACAAGTAATATCACATCACTAATGGGAAAGGTTAAGGTCCAGAGTGTAACTTGTTTCTTTGTTTCAAAGTAGAGAGATCATTACATGAAAGTTACAAATTTCAGCGATAACTGACGCTGCTGCAAATTCCGTATGCAGAGCCGGAAAATATGTCAACAGTAACATGATGTGAGCTTGTGAAACAGATATATAGCTTATTACTTGAAGTATGCTTATATACACGTATGCCTATATTATACATCGACGTGGTACAATAAATGAACGAACCAAAATGTGGAAAATCTATCCTAAAAGAATTCTTCCTATAAAGAATTAAAGAATTAGGGGACCATCGCCTTCTGCTGAGTTGCTCATGATAGTCCGGAAGTGAATCCAGGTGACCGTGAAGCTTCAGAGTTTCTCTCCACAGAACCTTACACGATGTTGTCTTATAAGCAGACATTTGTCTTGCCTCACTTGAATTTGTACACCAAGGAGTGTAGAAGAAACAATGTGAGCAAACTCACAAAATGAGTGTGATGCTGCGGTTGCTCTTAAAATCACCGTCCATCCAAAAAACCATCATTGCCCTGGAGAACAAACCACTTTTCAGAAGGCTCAAATTCAAGGAATTTGCTGAGAAATTCCAATTTTTCGATTAGGTGGTCCGTTGCAGAGTTAGCATTGTGCTCGAAATCTTCAGCATTGACTCACATGTACGAATGAGTATTAGTATCATTGCACATGCACTCTGGAACGGGGTACTTTGTGACATCTTTTCCAACTCTACTACTCCTGAGGTCTGGCTGTCCTAAGGAATCTCTGTGCAATTCCTTTATGATCCTATTGAACTCTGCTTCATGGAGAGAAGAGTTCAGAAAGTACGGAAGCATATGCCTCTTGTCTGGGGTTATATACTTCTTGTGGCCAGCATAGGCACGATGTCCCTGAAAGAGAATACAAAACTTGGTGCAAGTGAAATCTCCATCAAATTAGATAAGCAAACTATGTAAAAGAACTATTAGCATGATAATTTCATATTGTTCGTCTTCCATGCATATTTTCTCAACACATTTCTTTTTGTTGCTCCAAATTGGAAAGGCCTCAATGACACATCGCTCATATTTCAGATCAGTTGACAATGTCAGATCAGTTGTGCATTTATCTAAGCATTTCATTTGTTTCACTCGATTTATTTTGAGCATTTCGTGCATTTATCTAAGCATTACCAGTTAACTTGATTTATTCATATTTGTTAATTGTTTTATCTAGCATATAGTATATACATTTACTAAAACAAAAACAAATAACTATACCTGCATAACATGGCCCATATTTCCCCCATGAGAAGGCATGAAAACATCACTATTCTCGGAAACTATATAATCAATGGCAGCCATGACAGAAGCTCTGTTTGCAAAAGGTTCTAGTTCACCAGGCAAAGCAAGATCTTCCTTATTGTAAAAATGGGGAAATTCTTCGATTAACGGTAGTAAGGCTTCTTTTCCACCAAAAGGCTGCCCGCCAGCCCAATATATTCTTGCACTTTTTGGAGCTCCAAGAGCTTTAAGCAACCTAAACACAAGATTTAGTTTGTCAGAAAACTCTCTGCTATATACAACAAATACAAAAAAAAAAAAAAAAGGCTACCTATTTGGTTTAATTAAAATGCCTAAATGTGACTATCATACCTGGTCACCTCCACGGCATTTAAGGGGCAGAGACCTGCAAGTTTTCTTTCATGGTAAGTCATGTTTGTAAAAGGGAATCTTCTTCTCAACACATGGATTGCTTGTCCACTTGCCGTCTATTCCACTAGCCTTTCATGATTGCTTCCATTAGCCATTCTGTCTAGTCCACTAGTTGTCCATTAGCCTTTCATTATTGTTTCCATTAGTCGTTGTCGGTTCCTTTGGCTCCTATAAAGAGCAACTCTCTTGTAAATCATTGAATATAAAAGAATATACATTTCATACTCACCATAATTTGGTATCAAGAGCAACAAAGCTCCATCGAGCATTTTTCCCGATCCTCATGGCTGAATCCACCAACTCACCCCCTTGCCCACCCCTGTCACCATTAACGCTGCTACTCAGTTACCTCTAAAACTCACACCCACCAACTTTTCTTCCTGGCGAGCTCAATTCAATGCCCTGCTTCTTGGGTATGACCTGATGGGTTACATTGATGGATCAAAACCATGTCCTGCTGCCTCCTCTGCCGTGTCCTACACCTTCTGGATTCGTCAAGATCAGCTGCTACTACATGCTATCTTAGCTTCTGTCTCTGAACAGATTATATCTCTCATTTCCTCCTCTAAAACCTCCAAGGAGGCTTGGGACAAGCTCACCCAGCTCTACGCCAACAAAACACGCTCTCGGGTTCTCAACCTCAAAGAGCGTCTTACGCTCATGCGTTGTGATACACAACCTGACACGCCCCGACCCTGATATTCCCCGAATACCAGGATAGACACGTGCTGGCCGATACCCGAGGGTGACGAAAGCCATTAATTGATACAAAAGCTAAGAATAAGAAATAAATGAGGGTTAGAAATTTAAAATACCATGAATTAATAATTTTAGGAACGTGCTCAGAGCATACAACTAAACCTAATCACTAAGAAGAATTAAGATAAAATTTAATGAATAAAGGAGTGAGTCCTACATTCAAGAGGATCCGAAGATGCTGCTGCGGAAGTGTCTTGACGCCGGGATTAGGTGCCTTGATTCTAAGTCCTGAATGGGGGCGCAAAACAAAGGTGAGTGGACCAAGTTCATAAGTACGATAATAATAAAACAGTTATCAAGATACTAACCCCCACAATTTATATAAATGAAAACTACTAGCATAATAAGTGATGGATTTAAAAAGAAATCCTAGCATGCCAAATATCTCAAAAGTCACATCGCGGAAACGCATCGCGGAAATCAAAACAGTAAACGCATCATAAATCGTCTCGTAAACGCGGTGTGCTGCTAGAAAGATCACTGAATAAATATAACTCCCGGCCCAATGCCTGCACCTAAGTCTCTGCGCCCGTAGCCAGAGATAACTACCACCCGGCCCAATGCCTCTTCATGTCCCTCAGCCCGTAGCTAGGGATTATTTCTCCCTGCCTAAATGCCAACACCAGATCCTCACCCCAGGCGGCATAGTGTCTACTAGGTACGCACAAATATTTACGTCTCTCATAAATAACCACTTCATAGCATAGGTTACCGATCATCGTCTACACTATAAAGAGGGGTTCAAAAATATGTTCTAGCATCCTATCGTCATCTATCAGATAGTCTACCAGTTCATGGTTTTAATAGAAAATACGATATATTAAAATATAGCTCAATATAGGCTAACAAATAATTCCTCACCAAAACACGAGACGATAATCAATATATTAAATCATCAGGCTTCACATAAATCAAATCATAAATTCGTAGGCATGCTAATCATTTATGCAATTAAACTATAAAATCATGTAATTTTAGAAGGGGTCCACTCACAGTACTTAGTTGTCAAAAGCTGCGCCACTAGCAAAGACGGAAACGTCATAATAATTGCCCCTAAGCACATAAAAAGTCCAATAAATAAAAATATATAATAGAAATTGAATTTGGGAAAACGGACATTGGAAACGGATTCAGAACGTCGAATTACCCTAAGAAGGGTCCCGGACGAAAACCCAAAAAGTCAACCCTAAAGTCAACGTTGACCGAGGGTCAATGATGCGAGAATTACTTGACACACAAATTAAACCCTCTTTTTGACAATTGTAGTATAGATGTAAGTAGGGTATCGTTCTAGGCCGGGGATTAGGAGGGCTTGCTAAATCCTCTCAAAAACATAAAAACAAAGTTACAAATGTAAATAAAAGACTTTAAAAGTAAAGGGGGATTTGGATTTGATGAATTTAGAAACAAAACATAAACTTTGGAAAACAAAACAAGTTTTAAAACGAATTTGGTTTAAATAAATGGATGGAAGGTTAGCTAAGGGGTTCTTCTCCACACATGTCTTGCTTGCATACAAAATGATTTCCAATTGCATTTCAATAACTTATTAATTCTCAATGCCCCAAGTTAATTAGGTACGCTTAAATTAACCCTCAGATTTTCCTACTTTTATTGAGTTGGATGATTGCATACGACAACCCAAAGCATTCTTCACAAGTTCCCTACATGAATTGCATAATAGAGATACAAGCAAGAATCATTAAGTTCTATGAAAATCATAAGCATTGACGAGGCATTCATAACTATGGAATACGCATGTTACTCTTGCCAAGAATTTACTTAACGCGATTGTGACTAGCAACCTTCACTACTTGTGAATATAAGTTCATGACAATTAGGTGAAACTCCCTTATATTCTAGCATCAAATTCATGCATGCAAACTAAGTGTCGACCCTCAATCAACATACACAAATCAGTTTTTATACGAACGGATAAGTAAATTGAATTCATAACTTATGAAACGCAATTAAAAGTAATCAAATCATATTGCAAGCATGGACATGTGTTTCGAATCCCCCCCTAGCCAAGGGGGGTTTAGTTCCTCATTATTACAAAACAAAGATAAACAAATTTAAACATTGAAAAACAAAGGAAAGAAAGCACCTAAACGTTCCAACGATCCATGTTGGATAGCAAGCGCGTCCAAGGACTTTTCTCCTTCTCTTTGCCGCAACAACAAGGTTGGAATGATGTTGAAGGGTTGGTTATTTGGAGGAATGGATGGGAAGGGGTTTAGATATGTAGGGAGAGGCAAGGCAAGGCTTGGAGAATGGTTTATTTCTTGATGATTTGAATGAGGTTGCTACCATGGTATTTATAGGAAGAGGATGGACTTGTTTAACACAAAATTTTGGTGGAATTGAGTAGGTGAGCATGGCAAAGAGTGGGAATTGTTGGTGGGTTAGGTATTGAGTCATCCACTCACATGTCATGGTTAGCTAAGCATTGCATCATCCACTCATATGTCATGGTTAGCTAAGCATTGCATCATCCACTCACATGTCATGGTGAGATAGGCATTGCATCATTACTAAAAAATCTGGTGGAAGTGAAACAAAGGGAAGGCCACGACATTGATGAATTTTATGAGGTATGCATGGTTTTGAGTGAAGTTTTGGCCAATCCTTCTAGAAATTTATCTCTTCTTGCACTTTGTATTTGTTTCACCACATTTTTAGCATGTTTCTATCCTCATTTGACTTCAAATTCGTCCATCCATCTTGCTCGTAACATATGTAATCCATTCCAAGCTCAAAACTGCTCCAAAATGCACTTTCTTGCTACCTTAGCCCTTTGGACCTACAAACACACGAAAATAGCTTAAAGTACTAAAATAACTAAGAACTAATAACGTAAATGCAAGAAAACTAGTTAACTAAGTCGCATAAATATGCGTCTATCAAATTCCCCCACACTTAGTTTTTGCTAGTCCTCGAGCAAAACAACGAAATAAAACAAAACAAAACCAACATAACCTAAACCTTCCAACGTTTGCTTTAGGGATTTCCAATGCACATGACATGTTAAGGATTATTATTCTCACAGATTTGAGTTAATTTAACACTTAAGCACATACTTAATCATAGTCACTACATACTAGTTCACAATTAACCAATTAAAACAATGTTTTGAATGTAGTAACATGCCTTAGAGAATTCCCTCAATCCTTACAAGATATGCACTCTATTTTCACTCAGATTTTCTAACTACACACCCTATACTAGTTATATGTGAGAGAATTGATGTGGATATAAAAACGAATGCTCACATATAAGTATCACAAAGAATGCAATTTCCGGAGTTAATAAGCATGTTTAGATATGATCTCATGAATGGAATGCTACTACTTAGATGCGAGAACCAATGACACCATATGCTCATACCAAATTCAAACTCCACAAATTGAAGCACATAACACTCAAGATAGAAGTTAAGGGTTGTAACGGGGCTTGGGGTATTGGTTTAACAAAGAAAGGATAGGGAAAACAAACGTTCTTCAAGCGTTAGTAAGCAAAGTAGTAAAATTGAGACTTAGAATTCACTTAGATTGCAGAAATTAACTTTAAAACATAAGGGGAAGATTTAAACAACTTTTTAGGGCCGAATTTATTGTTTTGGACCCTTACTTCAACACTTTGAATTCTTTTCACAACTTTTCAACTTTTTTTTTTTTTTTTTTTTCAATTTTTTTTTTCTTTTCTTTTCTTTCTACCCGTGCCTATGGCACACAATTCACAAAATAAAAATTTCCCCCACACTTGGTTTCTGCCACAAAGGAATTCAATTTGAATCATGCTTACTATACTTTAAGAACGAGGGTATGGATAGTCCTAATCTAGGCTAGGTGAGGATGATGTGGGTTAACAAAGAAAAGGCTAAACAAGGCTCAATGGGGTTAACACCTAAACATATAATGGAGTATGGTTTTACGGCTTTTTTTTTTTTTTTTTTTTTTTTTTGGCTATGGTGGTGGTCACTACACAACTTTATCTTGAATATGTGTTATGCAAATCAATAACATGCTTTGAATGAATTGGGCATGAGTTCTAGCATTTGGAACTAAATGATGACACGCCTTCTAAGTAGCAACCAAGCAAAGAATAATGAGATCATGCAACGACTTAAGAAAGCAACAAGTTCACAGATTATTAACTTTCCAAATAAACGTTTAGGCTCAAGTCTCACAAGGTTGTAGCGTTAGTTTGAGTTACTTCCTTCAAGCATGTTACAAAAACTAATTTTTCCTTTATGTGAATTCATAAGTTATAACCACAACCAAGCATAAACCAAAGAGTAAATCAAACTTTTATCCATGTTTATAACTTTCTTTAACCGTCATGCAATTACAAATCGAATCCTCATTATTGTGTTGGAAGGTACCCTACGACACAAACAACCACACAAAAACAACCCTCTTTGGGTTTTTAAAACAAATTTTTCAAATTTTTATGTGATTTTCGGATTTTTACTTCAAAACACACTCAAACACATCAAAACAACTTAAAAACACTTAAAAACAGCAAGGAACAAGTCTTTAAGTTAAGGGTGATAAAATCCCACGAATTTGCACCAAAAACACTTAGTTACCCCCCCACACTTAAATCAAACATTGTCCTCAATGTTTCAAGCATAAAATCACACTAAACAAAAAGAAACACACAAACAGCAACTAAAACAACTAAATAGGCAGATTAGAAAGATTCAACAAAGAGAAGGGTTTAGGAATGCAAATCTGGAATTGGAGTGATTCCTCGAGCTTCCTTTGTTGAATTGCATGGGTTGCCTCCCAAGTAGCGCTTTCTTTAACGTCTTGCAGCCGGACGATGCTTCTTTGAAGGGTTATGGAACCCCACGGTCTGGAGGGGTGTTTCCTCTACGCCTTGTCCTTCGAACCACTTCATGCTTTGGGTCCTTGAATGGAATGGGATAGTAATTCTTCTTGACTGGGCCATTGAGCATCCTACAATCCATGTGAATTCGCCCACCATCCGGGATATGCTCGGGTACCTGCACCCAAGTAGGGAACCATTTCTTAATTTTAATGGGAATTGGAGTTGGATTAGGTGCCTTACCTTGGCGTTGTGATGAAGTGGCAGCAACATGAACTTTCTCCCCCTTGGTGCTCTCGGTCAAATTGGGTGTTTTAAGGGCAGTGGCCACGGGGTCCTTGTGCTCCACTCCAATTCCCTCATCTTGTATTGTTCTTGAAGCAAACTTTGTGTTAGGGGCTGAATGATCCGTCCCTATCTTTTCTATTGTATCAATAACACAACAAGAACGAACAACATTAGGAGTCTCAATGGATTCAGGAATTTTAAAACAAATCATATCACCACCAAATGCCATGGTTACTTCTCCACACATGTCTTGCTTGCATACAAAACGATTTCCAATTGTATTTCAATAACTTATTAATTCTCAATGCCCCAAGTTAATTAGGTACGCTTAAATTAACCCTCAGATTTTCCTACTTTTATTGAGTTGGATGATTGCATACGACAACCCAAAGCATTCCTCACAAGTTCCCTACATGAATTGCATAATAGAGATACAAGCAAGAATCATTAAGTTCTATGAAAATCATAAGCATTGACGAGGCATTCATAACTATGGAATACGCATGTTACTCTTGCCAAGAATTTACTTAACGCGATTGTGACTAGCAACCTTCACTACTTGTGAATATAAGTTCATGACAATTAGGTGAAACTCCCTTATATTCTAGCATCAAATTCATGCATGCAAACTAAGTGTCGACCCTCAATCAACATACACAAATCAGTTTTTATACGAACGGATAAGTAAATTGAATTCATAACTTATGAAACGCAATTAAAAGTAATCAAATCATATTGCAAGCATGGACATGTGTTTCGAATCCCCCCCTAGCCAAGGGGGGTTTAGTTCCTCATTATTACAAAACAAAGATAAACAAATTTAAACATTGAAAAACAAAGGAAAGAAAGCACCTAAACGTTCCAACGATCCATGTTGGATAGCAAGCGCGTCCAAGGACTTTTCTCCTTCTCTTTGCCGCAACAACAAGGTTGGAATGATGTTGAAGGGTTGGTTATTTGGAGGAATGGATGGGAAGGGGTTTAGATATGTAGGGAGAGGCAAGGCAAGGCTTGGAGAATGGTTTATTTCTTGATGATTTGAATGAGGTTGCTACCATGGTATTTATAGGAAGAGGATGGACTTGTTTAACACAAAATTTTGGTGGAATTGAGTAGGTGAGCATGGCAAAGAGTGGGAATTGTTGGTGGGTTAGGTATTGAGTCATCCACTCACATGTCATGGTTAGCTAAGCATTGCATCATCCACTCATATGTCATGGTTAGCTAAGCATTGCATCATCCACTCACATGTCATGGTGAGATAGGCATTGCATCATTACTAAAAAATCTGGTGGAAGTGAAACAAAGGGAAGGCCACGACATTGATGAATTTTATGAGGTATGCATGGTTTTGAGTGAAGTTTTGGCCAATCCTTCTAGAAATTTATCTCTTCTTGCACTTTGTATTTGTTTCACCACATTTTTAGCATGTTTCTATCCTCATTTGACTTCAAATTCGTCCATCCATCTTGCTCGTAACATATGTAATCCATTCCAAGCTCAAAACTGCTCCAAAATGCACTTTCTTGCTACCTTAGCCCTTTGGACCTACAAACACACGAAAATAGCTTAAAGTACTAAAATAACTAAGAACTAATAACGTAAATGCAAGAAAACTAGTTAACTAAGTCGCATAAATATGCGTCTATTAGTCAACAGTCAAATTAGGTCTAACGGGGTTTTAAGCTTGAATTCCGAATTAGGGCTTAGGTTAAATAGGATTAGGATTTATTGGGTTTTAGAATTATAGGGTTTTGGGTTAAAAGGGTTTAGGGTGAAAATGGGTGGTTTGGGCTTAAGCCCAAACCCATACAACTAACACACACACACACACACCAAAACACTTACACACACACACGGTTCACAAAATCACAAAGGCCTTAAGGCCTAAAAAAATATAAAGAAAAACAGGGCTTTAAGCCCCCTTTAAAAAAACGCCGGCCCAAGGCCCTTTTTGGGTTTTAAAAACAGTTAACAAAAAAAAGAAAAACCAAATGGGCTGGGGTACTGGGTTAGGACAACACGGGCCTAAGGCCCGAGGGAGAGGGAAAGGCCAAATGGCCTGGGTTTGTCGAAGGAGAAGGCCGGAATTTCGGCCGGAAAACTACCTAACTTTAAACGGCTATAACGTTGTCAAAACTCAACGAAATCAAGAAAGACAAAAATGAAAGTTGTAGCCCTGGAAGAGACGAAGAGAATGATACCTCACACGACATCTAACTCGCCGTGGTGTGGCCGTAAAACGCCTCGAAAGCCATCGGACTCGCCGGAAACTGGGTAAGATTCAAATGAGTATAACTTCTTTAATACTCAACGAAATTGAGTGAAACAAAAAGGAAAGTTGTAGTTCTCGACGAGACAAAGAGATTGATACCTTAAACGCCGGCCAACTCGCCGTGGTTTGGCCGGAAATGGCCTTGAAAGGGGTGGTGCTCGCCGGAGCTCGAGTACGGGACTTCCAGGTTCGACTTCCAAGATGCCAAGACTATGGTTGAGTTCGTAGCAACGAGATAAAGACGATGGTGATGTTGAAATTGTGATTTGATGATTTGATGATATGGGTTATGGGTGTGTTGTTCGGGAAAGATGAAAGACGAGGGAGAGAGAGAGAGCAGAGAGAGTTGAGAGAAGAAAGAGGGAAAGGAGAGGGTCACGGGGGATACAAAAATAAAAGGGTGGGCCCCTTGGCTCACCAATTAAGAACAAAAAAACCATTTTTAAATAAAATGGGGGTGGGATTTAACAATCCACCCCCTTAAAAGAATTTCGTCCCCGAAATTTAAAATCACAAACTACACTGAAAATACTCGAAGATAGGGAGAAGAAAAATAATATACATATATGTAACGAAGAGATCAGGTAAGAGCGGTTACACAAAAGGGAAAATGCCACGCCGTCGCGATCGGCTGCAATGATTCCATCTTTCGTGCCTCCAGGCTCATACATTCTTTCCCCATCAGTGTAAAAATATAGAAAACATACTTTAATAAAATATAAAGTCGAAAACACAAAATAATTTAAGGCCAGATAACGCCAAAATAGATATGTACTAACATATATTCCAAAAACTCGAATCAACTTAAAAATGAAAACAGAAATACTCTTCCAAAAACATTTGTAACGTCAAAACAATTAACTAGAGTAAAGGGAGTTCAAAATACTTATACTGAAAACCAAAACTGAAAAATGAGAGTGGGTCTCGCCCAAGAATTCGAAACGTCACGTACTCCGAAAACAGATGTGTCTTTGGGTCGAGTCCCAAGAATAACAATTTCGAATCTGCGTCAGCTGCTGTAGGCGAATCTTCTTGCCCACTTGTTTAACGAACCCAACAAATAAACTATCGATATACCGGTCGGCCGCCCGTGATATCGATCACACATTTGTTGTCTCGATAAGCAAGCAGTAATTTCCTGAGGATGAATAATTTCACACGTCGTAATTTAGATCCTCTGAATACCAATTCACAATACTCCCCTGTCAACCAATGTTGCATATAGCAACATTCATACCATTTCGCAAAAAGTGCCATACCCCATACTGAACAAACAGAGACTGTCGTCGTAAAACTCTATCCAGCACCAAGCATCATATCCTCCTCAGTTCTTCCAAATGTGACCAACTACTTCAAAATTTGCCAACAAGGAACCCACTAGAAAACAGTACCTTGGGATTCAAGAGAAGTAGCTACCCTGTTAGTAGTAGACCCAAAAGCTCGAACCAAGCAAGCAGAAAACGAGAAGTCATCTTCCTCAACACGCAGCATCTCTTGGGAACTGTTGTAGTGCTCAATCCACCTCTCCATTTTTGCTTAGTTGCAGATTTCAAGTCAAACAAGGTCAAAGTTGGTGGAAAGAAGAACGACTCGCAAATGGTCATCCTAACAACCAAAGAGAACACACACATTTCGAGAGAAGTGTAAAGATGATCCAATTCTCGCTTCGACCGTCCTGTAGTGCCATTCCAGAATGCACCAAACAGATCTGCTAGAAGTGTTTTAACAACCACGTACTCATAACAATAAGGTTCAGAAGTGAAGCAGTGGAAATATGCGTTGAGACGAACACATATCGTTGGAAAATAACCGATGTGATGCCTATGAATTCTAGTAAGATGGTGATACAATATGCTGACCTTCTGCACCAAAATCTTTAACCAACTCTTACTAAAAGACTGCTCAAACCTTACGCCCACGAGGAACTCTTTCTGGTAAGTCTGGTAAGCTTGTGAAAAGATTATGCTCCTATCGTTCCTGTCCAAATCGACACGAACTGGGTGCACACTTTCACCGAAACGATCGATCGTGAATTTCTCACTGATTGAGCGAGAAACCATGTCGAGAAACTCATTGAACATGAAACTTTCCTCCAACGGGATGCACCACCAGCTGCTGTTACTCCTATGACTGCCCTTGTTGCTCAAGCTCCCCGCTTCTCCCAGCGTGACTTCAGGTCCACACAAGCCTCCCAACAACGTCCAACGAATACCTCCTACAACTCTCACCGTGCTAACAACCACAACTCCAATAATCGCCGTTCTGGTACGGGGTATCGTGTTTTCTTTCAATGGTGTGGTACTCAAGAGCATAGTGCAAAACGTTGCCCTCAACTTTCTTCCGCTCCACCCACGGTCAACCACACCATTATCCGCTCCTCAACATCATCTCCTTGGCTGCTCGACTCGGGTGCCTCTCACCATGTCACCTCTGACTCCAGGAACATCCCGGACTCCACTACCTATGATGGTCCTGATCAGATTATTATCGGTAATGGAACATGTTTGAGTATTACACATGTTGGTTCCACATCACTCTCTTCTTCCTCTACCACCCCATTTCACTTAAATGATGTCTTGTGTGTTCCTTCCATTTCTCGTAATATTATTTCCATTGCCAAATTTAATAGACAAAATGCAACCTCTATTGAATTTTTTCCTGATTTCTTTCTTGTCAAGGATCTCAACACAGGAGCGGCACTTCTTCGAGGCCCGAATAAGGACGATACATATGAGTGGCCGTGCTTGATGCCTAAAAAACAAGTTATGAGCAGTGTGATGGACTCCTCCAATGTGTGGCACCGTCAGCTCGGTCACCCCAACCATCGAACCTTTCTTCAAATCCAACGTACCTCCTCCATTCCTATGTCTTCAACTCCTTCTGTTTGCACTTCTTGTCATTGCAATAAGAGCCACAAGCTCCCGTTTGGTCATTCTACACTTGTTAGTAAGCGTCCTCTTGAACTAATTTATAGTGATGTATGGGGTCCTGCTCCCTATTTATCTACTGATGGTTTTTCATACTATGTTATCTTTGTAGATCATTTCACGAAGTATATTTGGTTTTATCCTATGAAACACAAATCCGATGTTTTCTCAATCTTCACAACCTTTAAAGCTCTTGTAGAAAAACTACTTCCACCCCAAAATAATCACCTTTTACTCTGACGGAGGGGGATAATATGTTAAACTCAAACATTTTCTTTCCACAAATGGCATCACTCACCTCACCACTCCTCCACACACTCTCGAACACAATGGTGTTACTGAACGCCGCCACCGCCATGTTGTCGAAACGGGGTTAACACTTCTCCACCAAGCATCCTTACCCCTAACTTATTGGTCATATGCTTTCAAAACTACTGTGTATCTTATTAATAGGATGCCCACTCATGTTCTCAATAATATCTCTCCATACAAAGCTCTCTTTGGTGATCTTTCTAACTACATTAAGCTTCATGTGTTTGGTTACTTATGTTTCCCTTGGTTAAGACCCTATAATTCCAACAAGCTTCTTCCTCGATCTCGTCCATGTCTCTTTCTTGGTTACTCCTCTACTCAAAGTGCTTATCTATGTCTTGATCTCCCTTCCCGTCGTATGTTTGTTTCCCATCACGTTCGATTTGACGAAAACACTTTTCCTTTTTCTTCTCGTGACTCCGTCGTCCCTCCAGTTTCTTCCCCCGACTCCACCGCATGGTCTGCTGTCTCTCCAGCAACCATCTCCATTCCTGCTCACCTTGCCGAGGTCCCACCGGTTCCATCACACACCTCCACTTCTCAGCATGCTGCCACTCATACGTCTTCAGAGGTCTCAGAGTTGTGTCTCTCCCCTGCACCATCACCATCTGCGACTGCTCACCCCCATCACCACATCATCTCATACCCACATCCCCGTCATCTATCACTCTCTTACCCCTACCACCACCACCAAATAATTTCAACCATCACCCCATGACCACCCGAGCCAAAAACAATATCTTTAAACCTAAACAACTTTGCACTGCCACCAAACACCCACTTCCTTCTCCCATTGAACCAACATGTGTTTCTCAGGCTATCAAAGATCCTCTTTGGCGTGCAGCCATGTCCGACGAGTTCAATGCGTTAATCCGCAATGGCACTTGGGAGCTTGTTCCTCCTCAACCTTCACAGAATCTTATCGGGTGCAAATGGGTCTTTTACATCAAAAGACATCCCGATGGAAGCATTGATAGGTACAAAGCACGCCTTGTAGCTAAAGGCTTTCACCAACGTCCTGGCGTGATTTCTTAGACACCTTCAGTCCAGTTGTCAAACCCACCACCATCCGTATTGTTCTTCCTTTGGCTCTCACTCATGGTTGGCCTTTTCGTCAATTAGACGTGAACAATGCTTTTTTGCATGGATCACTCTCTGAGGATGTTTACATGGTGCAACCTGATAAGCTCATATTTATATATATTTTACATCAAATTCTCTTGTCTTTTCTTAGTTATTTCCTCATATTTTTGTACTATTTACTTTGTTTTTGTGTTTTATAGAATTTATCTAGCTAAGAAAATAAAAATAGCACAAGTGTGATTTTAAGTAATAAATTCGTCATTTCTACCTTGCTCACTTATTTTATTGTTGTAACTTAAGAAAATATTTTGGCAGAAAACAAAGGAAGTGGAAAGCAGAAAACAAAACAGAGTGGAGAGAGCAACACGGACCGATGGTGGAGGAATAAACAAATATGGAGGGAGTCAGAAGGAGGACACGGAATGAGTGGCTAATTGAAAAGAAAGAAGTGGAAGAAGTGGAGGACTAAAGAAAAGCATAAAAGAATAAAGAAAGAGGCATGACAGACATTGTGGAGAAAAGAAAGAATAAAATAAAACTGAAAAGGGAGTAGAGATGAGAGAGGGCGCGGAAGGGAGCCTGGGGAGAAGAATAAAAAAAGAACTGCCAAGAGGCAGCAGAGATTGGAAGGCAGGAGAGCTGCCTTGGGGCAGCTGCGAGAAAATCAGCAAGGATACAGAAGCGCGGAAAACCTCAAGCAAGAGTGAAGCGGGTGAAGGAAATTTTGTGAAAAACATGTTCATTTGAATAACATCATATAGCATGCAATTAACAATTAAAGGCGGAATCATGCTTTCATGCATTCAAAAACAAAACATCTACCATGAAATTCAAAGCCTAGTAGATTGGTGAACCTTGACTCAACTTAAAAACAACAATTTGTTAGTTGAGAAATATTTACCTTTGTAGATTCCTCTTTGCATATGCAAAGGATAATCACCCAAGAGATAGGGCCTTCATTCCTTGCTTCTTAGCTCCATGGATTTGGTTAGAAGAATAGGTTCTCCAAGTTCCCAAAATTGAGAACCTCTAAAGATTCTACACCAAGGTTGGATTGGAGAGGAAATGAGTGACCTTGAGGAAATAGAATTGCTAGACAATATCCCCCAAGGTGGTTGGCCTCTTAGAGAGAAATGGAAGCTTTGTGTTCTCACCAATTTTCTCTAAAATCAACAACTTTTGAATTTTAGGTTATTAAGTTCTTTGTATAGTCACTTCTTTAAATGACCTAAAGAACCAAAAACCTTAATTCAACACTAAATGGATATGGGCTTTTGGGCCTTTGTGAATCTTTATTCATTAAGTTGTCATACAACTTAAGTCAATGGGCTTTGACGTTCGAAGCCCATTGGGCCTTAAGGTCCAAAACTATCCCGAGGTCTTTAACGAACTTATTCGTTTGATTAATTAACATATTAATTAATCCTTGCCATAAATAATTAAACCATTTAATTCATCTCCTTTGTTTCTTCAATCTCCACCTTATTTGGTGTACGATACATTAGGTTCCTTTTAGCGAGGCAGTGGGCGATTAAAACCATTTTACATCGATTGTGAATTGAAACTTACTTTCAATTCTCCCTTTAGTGATTACACACGTTTAGGGCTTCCACAAACCATGAGTGACACCTAGCAGCATATCATGGCTACCCAAGCTAATCAGAAGAGGTAGAGAACCTATTCAGTTTAGGATTACAAATGCAATACGGTATTTCTCTAATCTAATACTCTTGACCACATTGTTTGGTTTGATAGTTTATTTATTCATGTCTACTATCCAATGTGATTCATTTGCATTTTATGATTACCTTGAATGTGATTTGGAACGCATTCCCCAATCTCATTCATACTCTGGCCAGAGATTTTAATCATATCATAGAGTATTCTCCCTCAAGCCAATTTAAGGTTAGAGATCCCTTGTTGCGCATTCACTTGTCTCCATGACTAAGTGGCTTAACCCCAATGATGTCGTGGACACCCCGATGGGGTGACTTTGGCATAATCAAAGATCAAGGACTTAACCACAAGACAACAACTGTGATGCCTCAGGTCAAAGGACTAATTTGCATTATCCCAAACATGAGTTCTCATGTGACATGAGTATGAGAACTCCTCGTTGATCGTGTTCAGTGAACTCATTCTCTATTGAGCACCTACGTACTTGTCTTGATGTCACACACACCAATGACTCGAGACTAGTCACTCTCCCTGAGAGAAAACATAGCACGTACTGATCTTATCGGACTGTCAATGCCCAATTGGCAATCCTATGATCAGGAACGTTTAGGATGTGTCTACGAAAGAATGGTCTCATTAATCTAACTACATTAGATTGCATTCTTCCAATCACATATTCCTTGGACTTTATCGTTTAAGCATATAACATTTATATGAGACGTCTCAAACAATAATGTTTGCCCTTTATATGTAAACTAGATTAGTTTAACATGTGAAATATCCGTAAAGTATCATCATATGAATGGCTTTAGGGCACATTTCCAACAATCTCCCACTTGCACTAGAGCCAATCAGCTTGGTCATCTGTTATGATTCCTCTTCTGTAGTCATTTCCTAAATGGCTGAGTAGTAGGCCTAGGAAATGGATATCTATATGTTATCCATAGAAGCAACCTTGAGAATATCGACGTCACCATTATACATGATTCCCAATCATGTGGTTCAGTCTCTCATATGAGTTCGGATCTTGATGAGACCTTGATTCCCAGGCTTGAGCTATCGCCCCATTAGTGTCGTAGTGTCAGTACACTAGATACACTTTCTGGTTGGAACCGAATAGAGAGTTCATAAATGAACTTTCCCATCCAAACAACATTGTTGTAAACTTCTATATGGCAATATATTTTGCATTCATAATGGAACACACTAAAGTCAATACTTTAATGTTTCCATCCAAATATCTCTTTAGTCATAATAAAGGGATACCTGTTTATCTCTTCATTCATAATGAAGAAACATCCAATGATGGATTAGATTCACAATCTA
This sequence comes from Malus fusca, assembly GCA_035220775.1. NCBI lineage: Eukaryota > Viridiplantae > Streptophyta > Magnoliopsida > Rosales > Rosaceae > Malus > Malus fusca. Next base: position 771,345 of record CM069065.1, on the reverse strand, counting down.
ATACATTTACGCTTCCATTACGTTACTCTAATTCTTCCTCATTCTTCGAGGAACCTATCCTTTAGTATTTCTTAAATACTTAAGGATTTACTTGACAGTTGCCATGGTTCTGATCCTGGGCTTGCACTGATATCGCCTTGTACCTTTCTAGGTACAACTCATATCAATGTTTTTCATACAATATGAAATACATAAATCACCTTTCTGCGTATGCATAAAGGATTCGATTTACGCATTATTTCTTTGGGAGTCAAAGGGTACGTTCCCTTTGAGAAGAGCTACCTCCTAGTCTCACTAGAGTTGTTCTTCTTATTAAAGTTTATCATCATATGAGAAACTTCCTAGCAACCTTTTGTCTATTATTAGGGCATGATATAATCCAATTATATCCTAAAATCTATCATTATAGATTTCCATCCCATGTATATAGACTATGTCTCCCATATACATTCTATCGTTTATAGAAAGTTTTAAAGTCATAACTTTAACAATGAAGTATTCTTTTCATTTCCAAAATTAATATATCATACATATATTCAAATTTAGGAATATGATTAACTCCCACTAATCTTTTGTAAACCTAGTAAACAAAAGATTCATTTACATCTATATGAGAAATCAAACAATTTTGATCTTTCTCTCATAAGACGCTTATGGCTCCCACTAGCTTGCTAAGATCCATGATGGTTGGATCTCTACAACTTACATGTTTTGTGATTCATAGTTTTAGACATAAATTATCAAGACTATCTTAATAATGGTTTCGGAAACCTATATCATGTCCAAACATTGAATCACCATTATAGTTGTAGCTAGCAATCTTCGAATTAATTGAAACTAAGACTACATCAAAGATGGTTCCTTCAAAGTCAACCATTCTCTTTGATTGTAGTCACCTTAAGCTACCAATTAGCTATGAAGGTTTCATTATTTCGGGTCAAATGGTACTTTACCATTTCCTTGAGTATATATCGTATATACACTCAATGTAGTCATAAAGTTTAAACCATTCAACTGAGACGGTTTATAAATACTTCTTGACTACCTTGGAGCTTGTGGTATAGGAACTAGGTTGTTATATTTGTTGATTATCATCTTGTCTCTCAAAGAACCCATTCTTTTGAGTTCTATTCCTAGTTCATTTGCTCTAAGGCAAATCACATTGTAGGATTACAATGAACTACTCAACAAACAACATTTGTTGGTTGGTTTATAGAAATGATATCCAAAGGTTAATTTAAGGATATCCACAAGATAATTTTTAAACAAATATTGCTTATTAGCACACAACCCCAAATCTTAACATGATTAAGATTTGTCTTTCTTTCCAACTACATCCTATGGAGTTATGAAAATTTTGGAAGATCTTCTAATTGACAATCATATTGTCTTAGAAGCATATATATCCTATATATGGGTAATTGATAATATCCAACGAACTAAATCTTATTCAAGTTCGTTCTTCTCCTAATGGAGAAAATCATTTATCTTATGATGCTAATTTCCTTGATATCTTTCAAGGAAACTCATCTAAAGTGTTACCTTTCCTTGGATCAAATCTAAGGAGGTAAGTACTTTAGACGTCTTACTCATCAACTTACATTTCTTGAATTCTTTGAAACCTTTTTGCAAAGTATTCGGACTTGTGTTTATTCAAAATAAACTATAGTCCAACCGAGAGTGATCTTCGGTGAATGTCATACAACATGAGTAGTATTATGTTGTGGACAATTGCCACTATCTTGCAACCTTTTGGGTTTTAAGCATCATTATATTCTAAACAGTTAACGCTACCATATCATCTCTACTATAGAGACTTATAATCCAATCATTGATTAATAAAGAACAATGTTTTGTCAAACAAAACATTCATCCATCTCTACTATAGTGACGGAATTAAGTTCCTTAAAATTGGAATGTAAAGACAATCTTTGGTTTTTCCAATTTCTTTGGTAGTTCATATGAGGAAGTTAGTACCATCTGCTTTCGCAGAGATCTATATTTTATTCACGTTCCGAATGTGAAGTACTTTCTCTTCTCTCATTAATCTTCTACTTCTTATTAGCCATACTTTTACAACGATTGTAAAACATAGTTACTAATACGGAATCATGTATTCAAGTAGAAGAACCAACTGTTTTGAACTTTTCAAGAACATTTTACAACACCTTCGAAAGGTGTGTTCTTGACACTTGCAAGACATTTCTTGCAAATACCCCTTCCAATGTCCATCCTTTCATAAAGAAAGTTTGTTCCCTTGGAGTTAATTTTATCTTCTTCATTTGACTTCTCCTTTGACTACAATAGTCATGGTCCCTAAACTCCCACTATCTCTCTTGAAACCTTTTTTCAATTGTGTTATACACATCAAACATTTTGGAGAGTGTGTGGTTATTGTTCACTACATAGTTTACAATAAACTTAATGAACCATTAGGATAGGGACATAAAGGTGAAGTCCTAGCTTAGTTTCCGTCTCGTTAAGTGGTTTATCACTTCAACACTCAATGATTCAAAATCATCATAAGTCCATGTTGATGGACTATTTTTGTCAACCAACCATTATGTTCTAAACATAATTACAAACTTTCAAGAGTTGTTCAAGGCAACTCTTATTTCTTCATAAGTTCCTTTGTTCATATAATGAAGGAATAAGCATTGGTTGTTTGTGTTGTCCTCTTCATGATAGACATTTCTAACATGTTCTTCCAATGATACATTATCAATAGGAAGATTGTGAGGATGAGACTTCTTAGGTACATGCACATTCCATTTAAGACAATCTTTGGGATTGTGTTACTAAGTCCGGAAACTAAAACATTCGGCTTTTCTTTGTCAAGTTTTGGATAGCGTTTGCAAATATATTGGTAAACAAATACATAACGAATATAAATTGATTGATTTTAAGCCATTTGATTTGGGTCTTTAAATCAAATAGCACCACCCACTATTTTTGGCAAATTCCATATCCCTCATCGGAATTCGAGAGTTTTGGAGGAAACTCTTAGTAGGTTATGGGAGACTCACTATTACCAAGCCCACCTCACAATGATATGATATTGGCTAGCATTAATAATAATGAGAGAGTACGCTTACTCATTTGCAACTAATGCAAGTACCCATCAATTTGGCCTCTAGAGAATGTTGCCTCACAATGATATGATATTGGCAACATTGCACTTAGTTAAGTCATTCCCACCATGCTTAGTTCGTGAAGGGGTTCAAGAATAGCCTCACGATAATACGATATTGGCCATCCTCGTTGCCTACACTCACCTCATCAAGTATGTATATAGACTCCTCCTGAGTATAAGCATGCACTTTGTACTCCCCCATGATAGGGTGAAGCCGGTGTACAAGTCATAAACGATTGGAGCTACCACGGTGGAAGGCCACGGAAGAGTGTTCTAAGCACTCTCACGCTTTTCAACTTAATAATGGTTTGGTTGAGGGTTTTAGGTCTCATCACATAAAAATATTCATTTTAATCTTTATTAAAACAATTTTGGTCCTATTACAACTATTGGTCCATTTGATTCAATTTAGTTGTATATAATACTCTCACTATACTTATAAAACGGTTTTTAAAGCAAGAGTATATGATACTACTAACATAAGGTTTGCATTCATTTGATGGACTATATAGTTGCCTTAGGGCCTTAGGATGACTATGAACCTTTGTTTAGATTCAACACGAGCCTAGTGTTGAATCTCGGACTAGGGATGGAGATTGATTTTAGTTACGCGTTTAATCACATTAAGGCGTGTTGTTCCTAGGGGCGTTGGACCCAACTACTCCATTTTCATGCATATCAAATAAAACAAGAAAATGAGTACTTTAAAGTAAAGGTGAGCTTATGCTCATTACAACATTTGCATAATTCAAATTACTTTAAAGTAAAGAAGAGCTTATGCTCTTTTACAACATTTGATCAAATCAAATTACAACCAAAATTAATCTACACATTCCCATGGTTCAAACAAATTTGAAACGACCTTTCACATAGCTCAATTATCGTAGGCTTAGGTTCATAATCACCCTTTAATTAATCAACACTTTAATTAATTAAATTGAATGCAACATTTTCATTTGGTTTTTGTATCCATAAAATTGATTTAAATGGAGCTAAATGAAATGAAAATCCAATTCTCATTTAAAGAGACAAAACAATTTTTGTTCCCTACTTAATTTGGGCCATCATGCAATAACCACAACTTTTTGGGCTATATTGCGAAACACAAACTTTTGGGGTCACTTTGTAAAAAACACAAAAGTCCACTACTTCATGTAATTACAACTAGAACCCAAAAATTTCAACAAATACAAAAAACTTCATTAAAGGAGCAAAACAATTTGTCCTTTAACGTTTTTGGGCCTTAACGTAAAAACGTAAACTTTTGGGCCAAAGTGCAAATACACAAAAGTATCAAAACTTTATGTAATTGAATAAAAGACCCAAAAATACCCTATTTAATTAGGGTGGCCGGCCATGATAGAAAAAATATGATTTTTACAAAGTTTTTGTAAGTGGGTTTTATTAGGTGAGGTAAAGATGAAATATTTTGAATTTATGTTAAACTTTTAAAAAAGTTTGTCTACCATTATAACCATTAATTGAATTTATGTCAAACTTTTAAAAAAGTTTGTCTACCATTAAAACCATTAATAATACTTTACAAATAATCATCACCCACTAAAATCACCCACTAAAATTAAACCAAAACTTTATGTAAAAACATAAAACATTTTGAATCAAAACTTCAAAACTTTTTGTTCTTGGCAAGAACTTCAAGAACATTGAAGAACACTCATGAAAACTCATAATAGCTCCATGAATGTTTTCACTCACCAAAACTCAAATTTTCATCACTCAAAAGAGGGTTAACATCCTAGGGTACTTAGGGGTTCCAAAAGTCACTTTAAAACCATTTTAACAAGACAAACATGAACCCAAAAAATCACCCTTTGGATTTGGCCGAATTTCCCAAAAAACATGGCACCAAATTTTAGCTCCAAAATTCATGCTCATATGAACTACATCTACAACATTTGAGATGGCAAATTTTCTAACAAAATTTACATTCAAAGAAACAAGAATAAAGCTTGTAACATATTACAACTTTTAAATAAAAAACTATGAACTACAAAACCCAAAATGATTCACCAACTACTAGACCTAGGCTCTTGATACCACTTGAAGGAAATTTTGTGAAAAACATGTTCATTTGAATAACATCATATAGCATGCAATTAACAATTAAAGGCGGAATCATGCTTTCATGCATTCAAAAACAAAACATCTACCATGAAATTCAAAGCCTAGTAGATTGGTGAACCTTGACTCAACTTAAAAACAACAATTTGTTAGTTGAGAAATATTTACCTTTGTAGATTCCTCTTTGCATATGCAAAGGATAATCACCCAAGAGATAGGGCCTTCATTCCTTGCTTCTTAGCTCCATGGATTTGGTTAGAAGAATAGGTTCTCCAAGTTCCCAAAATTGAGAACCTCTAAAGATTCTACACCAAGGTTGGATTGGAGAGGAAATGAGTGACCTTGAGGAAATAGAATTGCTAGACAATATCCCCCAAGGTGGTTGGCCTCTTAGAGAGAAATGGAAGCTTTGTGTTCTCACCAATTTTCTCTAAAATCAACAACTTTTGAATTTTAGGTTATTAAGTTCTTTGTATAGTCACTTCTTTAAATGACCTAAAGAACCAAAAACCTTAATTCAACACTAAATGGATATGGGCTTTTGGGCCTTTGTGAATCTTTATTCATTAAGTTGTCATACAACTTAAGTCAATGGGCTTTGACGTTCGAAGCCCATTGGGCCTTAAGGTCCAAAACTATCCCGAGGTCTTTAACGAACTTATTCGTTTGATTAATTAACATATTAATTAATCCTTGCCATAAATAATTAAACCATTTAATTCATCTCCTTTGTTTCTTCAATCTCCACCTTATTTGGTGTACGATACATTAGGTTCCTTTTAGCGAGGCAGTGGGCGATTAAAACCATTTTACATCGATTGTGAATTGAAACTTACTTTCAATTCTCCCTTTAGTGATTACACACGTTTAGGGCTTCCACAAACCATGAGTGACACCTAGCAGCATATCATGGCTACCCAAGCTAATCAGAAGAGGTAGAGAACCTATTCAGTTTAGGATTACAAATGCAATACGGTATTTCTCTAATCTAATACTCTTGACCACATTGTTTGGTTTGATAGTTTATTTATTCATGTCTACTATCCAATGTGATTCATTTGCATTTTATGATTACCTTGAATGTGATTTGGAACGCATTCCCCAATCTCATTCATACTCTGGCCAGAGATTTTAATCATATCATAGAGTATTCTCCCTCAAGCCAATTTAAGGTTAGAGATCCCTTGTTGCGCATTCACTTGTCTCCATGACTAAGTGGCTTAACCCCAATGATGTTGTGGACACCCCGATGGGGTGACTTTGGCATAATCAAAGATCAAGGACTTAACCACAAGACAACAACTGTGATGCCTCAGGTCAAAGGACTAATTTGCATTATCCCAAACATGAGTTCTCATGTGACATGAGTATGAGAACTCCTCGTTGATCGTGTTCAGTGAACTCATTCTCTATTGAGCACCTACGTACTTGTCTTGATGTCACACACACCAATGACTCGAGACTAGTCACTCTCCCTGAGAGAAAACATAGCACGTACTGATCTTATCGGACTGTCAATGCCCAATTGGCAATCCTATGATCAGGAACGTTTAGGATGTGTCTACGAAAGAATGGTCTCATTAATCTAACTACATTAGATTGCATTCTTCCAATCACATATTCCTTGGACTTTATCGTTTAAGCATATAACATTTATATGAGACGTCTCAAACAATAATGTTTGCCCTTTATATGTAAACTAGATTAGTTTAACATGTGAAATATCCGTAAAGTATCATCATATGAATGGCTTTAGGGCACATTTCCAACAGCGGGGAGGACAGCTGGCAAGCTGCCTTGCCTTGGCAGCTTGGAGACGTGAAGGACAGAAACAGGCGCTGCCTTCCTGGCAGCGAAAGAACGTGAAGGACTGGCTGAAGCAACAGAGCACAGAGAGGAAGAAATTCCTCATTCGGTGTTATTCTTTCTCAAACTTATGTTTTATTTTATGTTTTAATTTGTGAATTATGTGTAACTAAATTTTAAGTAGTTAGGGGCTGTTTTGAAGCCCCGAATATGATTGTAAGTTTGTTGTGATATTTTGTTTGAATGAATTTTATGGAAGGATGAAAATTGTTTCACTACTGACCTCATTGATAAATTCTTTATGTGTTTCTATGGATGCATACATAGTGAGCATATCTAGGATTTTAATGCTATGAACATATGTCTGCCTGCCCTTGTTGAATGAGGACCTACATATATTCTACAGTAGCACTTGTTAATTGTGGTTAACATGTGAATCGATTTCTAGGATAAGTAAGACAACACCAGTACTTACGATGCCTTGTGATGACTCAAACTCTTTTTATTCTTAATGATTTCTACTTGTTAAATCTATGAACACACCATTCTAGATTACATGTTAGGAACTAAGTTAAGTTGAAAACACCATTCTCTTAACATACTACGTAAGAAAGAGTAATAGGTTGTGTTCTAACATTGAGCCAACTTGAGCATCTTCATCCGGAAATAAAAGGGATTTGAATGAAACGTAACATGCTTGCATAATTATTTGGTGGTGGATAGCATGTCCCCTAACTCATTTTCTTAACTTGTGAATTAAAATCTATTGGTATTATTTAAAATTGGTTTCTGTACTGTTTTTGTACGATTTAATTTAAATAGAAAATCAACTCCAAAAATCCCAAAAATTTGTGTGAGCATAGCTTGGTGTGTCTAGTTTATGTGTATAAAATTTCGTTGCATTTAGATAAGTTTAAGTTAGTCTAATAATTATTGTTTGGTGGCTGGTCAGTGGAGACATCCACCCTGTTTTTGTGACATTTTAAGTATTTGGATAAAACAATCTTCTGCGGGAAAGACCCTTATTTTCATATGCTACAATTGACAAATCTTAGTGTTAATAAGGAAAATTAATAGGATTATTGTGTGCTACTTTGTGGTGCGTTATAATTGCTATCACAACCCCCCGGGTTTGGTGAATCTACTGTTCCAACACATGTATGCAAACTCCGTAAAGCTTTATATGGCCTCAAGCAGGCACCCCGTTCATGGTACAAGGAGTTGAGCGCTTTTTTGGTCAATCAAGGATTTGTCAATGCCATCTCAGATACCTCTCTCTTTATTTTTCGTCAGGATAATGATGTGATCTTATTTCTAGTTTATGTTGATGATCTTGTTCTTACAGGAAATAATACAAGGCTTCTCTCTATGTTCATTCAAGCCTTGGCAAATCGTTTTTCTGTCAAAGATTTGGGGAACCTTCATTATTTCCTTGGGGTTGAAGTGATACCCATCACCACGGGTTTGTTTCTTTCTCAACATAAATATATCCATGATCTTCTAGCTAAAGCTAAAATGGATGGTGCTAAGGATGTGACCACACCAACGGCTACCTCTACTCATTTGATTCTCTCAGATGGCTATCCTCTCACTGATGCTACTACCTTTAGACGACTTGTTGGAGGTCTCCAATACCTCAGTCTCACCCGCCCTGACATCTCATTTACCGTCAACAAACTTTCACAGTTCATGCATCGACCAACTGAGTCTTATTGGTAGGCCTTGAAACATCTCCTCCGCTATCTGATAGGCACTATTTTTCATGGCATTCTCTTCCGCCGCAGTGCCTCATCTCGTCTATATGCCTTCTTAGACACTGACTGGGCTGGTGATCGTGATGACCTTAAGTTTACCACAGGTTATGTCATTTATTTGGGTGGCAACTTAATCTCTTGGAGCTCTCGCAAACAACGTTCTATTGCTCGATCGTCCACAGAAGCAGAATACCGCGCCATAGCCTCTACTACTGCTGAACTAGCTTGGCTTCAATCCATTTTCCATGAGCTTGGTGTCTCCTCAATGGATAAGCCAACCATTTCCTGCGACAATATTGGGGCAACTTTTTATAGTGTCAATCCTGTTCTTCACTCTGGCATGAAGCACATTGAACTTGATTTTCAGTTTGTTCGTGATCGAGTCAATCACGGGCTTCTTCAAGTGTCACATGTTTCTACTCAGGATCAGCTTGCAGACGTCCTCACAAAAGCTCTTCCTCGTCCACGCTTCCAATTGTTACGATCCAAGATCGATGTCTCTGACAGGACCACCGTCTTGCGGGGCGTAAAAGGGAATCTTCTTCTCAACACATGGATTGCTTGTCCACTAGCCTTTCATGATTGCTTCCATTAGCCATTCATGATTGTGTCTAGTCCACTAGTTGTCCATTAACCTTTCATTATTGTTTCCATTAGTTGTTGTCGGTTCCTTTGGCTCCTATAAAGAGCAACTCTCTTGTAAATCATTGAATATAAAAGAATATACATTTCATACTCACCATAATTGTTTGATCTTCCAGTTAGGAGCTCTGGCTGCCGAATCCTCTCATTGTAAATTATCTCATCATATTTAGGACTCAAACCAGGAAGACAACTAGTCCTCACCCATACGTCCTTCTCCATTCTTAAATGAAGCGCAAGGTATGGACCCTTATTGCGCATCCTCTCTGCAAGCTTGTTACCAATTCCCAAAATTGGAGGAGCAAAACCTCAATGCATGAAAAGCAACCTGAAGTCAAATAAGGAAGAGATTACAGTCAGCTGTCTATATGACCTTGTTCCAATTCTGTAATGAAACAAAGTCAGCTTGGATATACAAAAATAAATTATAAACATATTTAGCGAATTACCTTGCATCGAAGCTTTTGAAGATCAGAGGGAAGATCCTTAGAGAGGCTTGAATCCAAGCCTCTTAGAAGCAGAACCCCTTCTCTTTTAATCTGCATAGAAAATGAGGAATTAGCATAATTTATTGTGTCAACTGGAATTCCACAGGAAATTCGTTTGTAAAACCACAAATAACAAAACCGATAAACAGGGTTAAAAAATCATGTTACGAAATTAGACACAAGGAAAATGACTTAAGCATGATCAGAAAACCTTGAAATCGTCATTTGTTTTATATAGTTAAAATGTTCGGCAGCACATAAAGTTTATCTGCAGTCTGCACATAAAGTTTACATTATAAGTACAATATTTTAGTCATAAAGGTTGGACTGGACGACTCTTCAATTGTGTTACCACGACATGGTTAGAGTATATTTCTAACAGTTAGAGCTATTGAGGCCTTCCCATGCTATTGTAGCAACACTTGTAGACTAAAATATGAGAACAACCGTTAGAAAGCTGACATTTTAGTCTACACCAGCAAAAACAAACAACCAAACAAAAAAAATTTTGTTGTCACTAGGCCCACAAATTATACATATACTAAAAGAGAAAATGAACAGAAACACGGTTCATAAGCACAATGTGATTCCGTTTTTGCCCCTGCTTCTTTTGTTATTTCAACTTTGCAGGTTTGCTATGCTGTGAGAACAAAATGGTGACGCGTGGTTCTTCTTCCTTCTCGATGTGTTGACTTGCTTCTTTCTCGCTCTGCTCTCACCGACTTACTTCCGTCAAATCTTTCTCTCGCATACTAACCCAGCTCGACTTCTCTTCCACCTCTTCCTTCGCCGAAGCAACTACAAATAAAAAACCTACTCGCTGCTTCTTCCTCCCGATTTCGGAGCTTCTCTCTCTTCCACACACACACTCTCTCTCTCTCTTTAGTTGAATAGTATACCGGCAAAGTATTGTTTTTATTGATGTATCAAAACCAAATACAAAGAGTTCTTTATATAGTGAAAAACTGAAGCAAACCTTAGACTAAAACAAGAAAGTAATTTAAAACTTAACGAGCAAGTGATTAATCCTTGGCCCGCAAGACAACTTATTTAAATAATAATAATCTAAATTCCAACACCCCCATCAAACTAATGGTGGTACACGACATGAATTTACCAATAAGCAGATGTGGATGCAGGCTCCGTTAGGCAGATAGGCAGGTAGGCACCAAGGCAGACAAGCAAACAGACAAACATGCTCCGCTAAGCAGACAAGCAGACAGACAGATTGGCTCCGCTACATTGATAGACAGACAGACAGACAGACAGACAGGTATGCTTCGCTACGCAGATAGGAGCAGGGACATGCATGCATCACCAACCAAAGTCGAAGTCGTCGACACGGTTAGTTGTAGCTAGTTCCAGAGTCAACACGGCCAATACTTTTGGTGGATTAGTCTCAGCAGCTACAGGCGGTTTCTTAAATTTCCACGGACAATTCATTTTCCAATGCCCTTTTTCCTTGCAGTAAGCACACTCATCCCCAGCAACAACAGTTTTAGTATGAGTTCTTGGTCCAATTGCCGCAGCTAATGCTAAGGTGTTTGACAAAGATGAAGAGAGCCTATGCGACTGCACACGGACTTCTTCGGCTTGTAATTAGCTCCTTACAATTTTACCCTTAACTACCTTACATTTTAGTCCTTACTATTATTAACTAAAATCTCTTGTGACTAAGGCAATCACAAACTGGTTCATAACACATCCGAGATACAAGTTCTAGAATCCGAATCGTCCTGAAATACGACAACGTTCTCATCTCCTCTCGCGACCTGTAAGTGTTACTCCACTTTTGTTCTCAGCAATTTGGAGTTTGTGGCACTTTTGGCTTTTCAATAGTAAACATTGATTCTTTAAATTCTTTTTGCAGATCTTAAGATTGTACGACCCAGAATCGGACGGACTAAATGGATCCATCGAGGGATGAAACCCTGAAGAAGACTCCTGTCAGCCGCCCAGAGTAGCTACCCGAAAAGTAAGGCTTCAAATTTAGGTTGTCTTGCATATCTGTGTGTGATTTTGGTGCTCAAATTTTGGGTGGATTTTGATTTCTTTGATTCTGGGTGGATTTTGATTTCTTTGATTTATGGGTTGGCTAATTTACGTGCTTATTTATTTATTTATTTATTTATGCAGATTTGAAATCTTGCGTGAGTTTTTCAACGACTTGGACACTTCGATTCGGTTGTTGCGGTTGAGGGGATTGAAGAACAGTTTCAGCAACATGTACTCCCAAATCGAGTGTTTAACGGATAGGTATTTTCTTTTGCTTGGTTGCTTAGAATATGAAATTGGGCTGTTATATGATACGACCCAATTCTCAATTCCCTTAATCAACCTACAAGTAATGCAGAGGATAAAGAGGGAGAGGGAAGGAAGACAGAGAGAGCAGAGCTCTTGAATTGTTTTTGTTTAAATTCTGATCTGCCACAATTCAGGGAGCTCAGCTCATTTTATAGACTTTACACCTTTAGTGTCAGCTGGCATTTCTAACAGACTTCACTAAATAACAGAAATAAGCCTAACAAATCCAATATTAAACTCCTAATAGTGATTAAGCTAATAACTGATAGGAGCATATTTATGCGACTTAATTGGCTTGTTCTCGTGCGTTTACGTTGTGTTTCCTTAGTTATTTTAGTGTTTTAAGTCATTTTCGTTTGTTTGTAGGTCTTAATAACAACCTTGGCAAGAAAAGTGCATTTTGGTGCATGTTGGATCAATATTGGGCTCAAATGGATTGCATGCATGAGGATGAACGTTTTGGGCATATGTGTGTGCAAGTGTGTGTGTGTAATTGCAAGGATAAACAATGACAACTCATACACATGCAAACTCAAGGCAAGAGAGGGAGAAAACACATGCAAAGAAGCCCACATGCAAAGTGAAAGGGACACACACGGCAAAGGGGAAGGAAATGGTGTGTTTTGTGGTTGAAATGATGAAGCATGTGTGTGTAAATGTAAAGGGGAAAACATGGCAGCAAACACATGGCAAAGAAAGCAAACACATGGCAAAGAGAAGAACATTGAAGCATACACATGCAAGGGCACATCATAGGGCATAAAATGTGGGTGTTTGGTGCTTGAAATGATGAAGCAGGTGTGCATAAATGTAAAGGAAAATAGGGCAGAAAATGTGTGTGTAAATGTAAAAAGGAAACATGCCAACACACACCCACACAAGCTGCACATGCAAAGGAAATGGAGTGGTCCTATGTCAAGCCTATAAATACCACCTTCCATATTCATAAAAAACACAACAGATTTTCTCCTTGCTTGGGCCTAAACTTCCCACCACCATTCTCTCTAATTTCAGCCAAAAACCACCCATAGCCACACCACCCATCAATCCTAAACCTTTCCATACCATTCCCCATCCATTCTACACCATAAAAACCACCCAAAACCGTCCAAAACCTCTAGTGCCGCTGCTTGCAAGGAAAGAAAGAGAAGGAACATCTTGTGCCGTGCCTATGCCCAAGCCTTGGGAGTGTTGGAGCGTTTCTAGGTGTTTTCTATCTTTGATTTCAATGTTTAAATTAAGTTATCTTTATGTAATTGCGAGTATGAGGAACTAAACCCCCCTTGGCTAGGGGGGGATTCAAAACCATGTTTATGCTTGCTATATGATTTGATTACTTCCAATTGCGTTTCATGAATTGTGAATTTAATTTACTTATCTCTATGAATTAAAACTAATTTGTGTATGTTGGTTGAGAGTGCACGCTTAATTTTCATGCATAAGTTTGATGCAAGGATATAAGGAAGTTTAACCTAATCGTTATGAACTTATATTCATAAGTAGTAAAGGTTGTTGATCACAATCGTGTTAAGTAAATTCTTGGCATAAGTTTCATGCAATTCATAGTAACGAGTGCCTCGTCAATGCTTATGTTTTTCATAGAACTTAATGATTCTTGCGTGTATCTCTATTATGCAATTCATGCAGGGAACTTGTAGGGAATGTTTTGGGTTGTCGTATGCAATCATCCAACCCAATAACTTGTGGAAAAACTGAGGGTTAATTAGTGCAGTTCACGGTTAATTTGGGGCATTGAGTATTCATGGTTTGTTGAAGAGCAATTGGAAATCATTTTGTATGCAAGTATAACATATGTGGAGAAGAACCCCTTAGCTAGCTTCTCATCCATTTAATTTGATCAATCTCGTTTTAAAACCTACTTTGTTTTACAAAGTTCTTGTTTTGTTTTCAAATTCGTCTAAAATCAATCCCCCTTTATTTTGTTGAGTCATATTAGTTAGAAATCAATTTAGTTTGTGTTTTTAAGTGTCTTGAGTCAAGTTATAACATATTTTCGTTCAAATTCTTCCTTAGTGTTCAAAACTGCCCAGATTGTGTCTTTAAGGCAGTTTTGAGTCTTTAGGTGCTGTATTGAGTCTTTTGGTTTGTTTTAGTGTTTAAAGTATAGTTTTGCATTCTTTGAGTCTAGTTTAGTGTTTTAAACTTTGTTTTTACGTTTTCAAGTCAGTTTCCAAGTGATTTAGCAATCCCTCATAATCCCCGGCCTAGAATGATCCCTACTTACATACTTTACTACATTTGATAAAAAGAGGGTTTAATTTGTGTGCTTATATATTTCGCACCAAATTTTTGGCGCCGTTGCCGGGGATTAGCAACTTTGCTAATCCTTTGGATTGTTTTATTTCAGTTTGTTTTAATTCGTTCCAGATTCTGAGTTTGGTTTGTTTTCTTGTTTTTAGGTACTAGTTTATGACCCGGAGTTCTCATCCGGTTCGTAAACACATCTTGGACTTTGACGACGATTTCGAGCGAGAATTGAGACGAAAAAGGAAGAATTCAGAACCTAGTGAATCAAGTTCGAATTCAGAAGCCGAAGTTGAGTTTGAGGAAGAAATACCCACGGCAAGAGTGTGTGAATTTGAGGAAGTCATGGCACAAGACAATCGTACAATCAAGGAGCTTTCGGCTTCGGGATTGGACAATGCCGCACCCTTATGCATCCAATACCACGCGGCGGCCCAAGGAAAGACCGAGGAATTCGAGTTGAAGTCAAGTTTGCTACACCACATTCCGAAGTACCATGGGTTGTCCATGGAGGATCCTAACAAGCACTTGAAAGAGTTCGAGGTGGTGTGTTCAAGCATGACTCCAATCAACGTCGATGGGAGCATATTGAAGATGAAGGCGTTTCCCTTCTATCTCTTGGAAAAGGCGAAAGATTGGTTGTATGAATTAGCTCCCGGAACGGTCACATCTTGGGAGAGCATGAAACGGGCTTTCTTGGAGAAGTTTTTCCCAACTTCTCGAGTCATCCTCCTACGAAAAAGGATAAGTGGAATTCAACAAGATGAAGGTGAATCTTTTCCTACTTATTATGAACATTTTAAATCTCTTGTTGCTTCATGTCCACAACATCAGATGAAGGAGGAACTTCTTCTACAATACTTCTACGAGGGGCTACTACCAATCGAACGTCAAATGCTAGATGCCTCGGCGGGAGGAGCCTTGGTGGAAAAGACCCCCACGGCTGCAAAGACATTGATAGCCAATCGAGCGTTGAACGCTCAACAATACGAAGGTGTTGGGCAAATGAGCAACCCACGGCAACACCAAGTGAATGAGGTAAGTGCCATAACCGAACTTCAAAATCAAATGGCTAACCTTACTACTTTGCTTTCTCAGGTGGTGGAAGGTCTAAAAGTGCAAAACGTGGCAGCTTGTGGCGTATGCTCCATGCAAGGACACCTTACGGACAAGTGCCCACAATTGATAGAGAATGGAGGGTGGGAGACCCTAAATGCCGTGGGATTTGGCAACCAATACCAACCGAGGAATGACCAATTTTCTAATACTTACAATCCCTGTTGGCGTGATCATCCAAATTTCAAATGGCGAGAACCCCAACAAGGCCAACAACAAAGCACATTTAGGCAACAACCCCCGGGTTTCTATCAAAAGCCGTTGGCACCCACACAACCTCAAGCACAACCTACCCAAACCAATTCAGGTTCGTCCATTGATAATGATCAGATTTTTCAGTTACTAACTTCTATGGCGCAGGGTATGCAAAATAGAGACAAAAGGATGGATGAATTGGAGAAGCAAGTACGGCAGATTGCGGAGTTCATGGGCCAATTTCGAGAGCAAGGCAAGTTGCCAAGTTCAACCGTTGTCAATCCGAAGGGAGGATTCGAAACTGCCAAGGCCATCACGCTAAGGAGCGGGAAAGAAGTAGGAACTGAGCCACAACCATCGAAATCTGCCCCCAAGGAGGACGAGAAGTTGCAAATAGAAAAGGAGGAGCAAGCAAAGGCCACGACAAGGATTGAGCAATCCTTGCCGCAACCACCCAAGCCATCCAATTCAGCCAATAAAGGTAAGGAATGTACAATTCAAGTTAATTCTAATGCTATTCCTCCGGATGTACCCTTTCCTAGCAGATTTTTGCAAGCCAAGAACGAAGAAGAGGAAAAAGACGTTCTTGAGACGTTTAGAAATGTGCATGTCAATATCCCTCTCCTCGATGCTATAAAGCAAATCCCAAAGTATGCCAAGTTTTTGAAGAAGCTTTGTACAACAAGGAAACGGATTCGGGAGAAAGAGGTGGTACATGTAAGCGAAAATGTCTCTGCAATGTTGCAGAGGAAGTTGCCACCTAAATGCAAAGATCCAGGTAGCTTCACAATCACTTGTGTAATTGGTAATACAAGATTTGAGCATGCTATGCTAGATTTAGGTGCATCAATTAATGTCATGCCATATTCTGTTTATGCATCTATGAATCTAGGAAAGCTTAAAAATGATGGCGTTATTATTCAATTAGCCGATCGATCTAATGCATATCCCAAAGGAGTGTTGGAAGATGTTTTGGTGCAGGTAGACCACTTAATTTTTCCTGCAGACTTCTATGTGCTTGATATGGAGGATTCAGCTCACTCTTCACCATCACCGCTCTTACTTGGACGACCTTTCATGAAAACGGCTCAAACCAAGATTGACGTGGCCAAGGGAGCAGTAACTATGGCATTTGGTGGTGATATGATTAACTTTAAGATTTCTGAATCTGTTGAGAAGACTAATGATGTTCGTTCTTGTTGTGCCATTGATGTAATTGAAAATATAGGGCATGAATGTTCAACACTAATCAAGAAGGATGTTTCTCGCACCATAATCGAGGAGGGACTTGGAGTAAAGCACAAAGAGCACGCCCCGACCTTCAAATCACCAAATCTGACCGAGAGTATCCCTTGTGCATCTGTTCAATGTGCTGCCACTTCATTGCAGCACATTGGTAAACCACCTATTCCAATTTCGATTCCTATTTCAACTAATAGGTTGTTACCTTGTATGGTGCAGGTCCCCAATCGAATCCAAGCTGGTGGGAATGATTACATTGACTTAAGGATGCTCAACGCCCCAATTGGGAATGATTACTATCCCCTTCCATTCATAGAGCCAATGTATGAATATTTTGAGGAGCATGCCGTAGAGGACATACCCTTCCATGTCGTGGGCCCTATTTAAGCTTAAATGGAAGTCTCGTCCGGCTCAAAGACGTTAAAGAAAGCGCTTCTTGGGAGGCAACCCATGTATTCAAACGAGGAAGATTTTTGAATCACAATCAGTTTTGCGTTTCTAAAAACCTTCCCTTTTACTGTGTTTATTTTGCCTTGTTTGTCATTTTTATTTGTTGCTTGTTTGATTGTTTTTGGTGTGGATTTTTGTTTGAAACTTGATAGGTAAACAAAATGCTTTTACATTGACTTTAGTAGAGAAGGAACATTTAGTAGAAAATTTCAAAGATGTGCATACAAACAAGAATGAGTCTTCATTGGTCATGAGGTGCCTCAACATTCGACGGAGCTCCAGAAAGACGAAGCACCAGAGATTGATTATCTGGAGCCTCAACACTTGGTGAAGCGCCAGAGGATGAAGGCAGAAGTTGCCTCTGGAGTAACGCCACAAACATCTGATGATCATTCTGAATCCGCACTTCGGACTCCTGCAGCTGATCAAGCTTCATCTTCATGCTTGTTGAGTAATTAGTTGCGAGCATGTGCAACTCCTTATTCTCATGCCTAAGCATTCTGACCTCTTGCCGAAGACTAGCCACTTCAGCCATCATCGACTCAACCTGACGAGTTCGAGCAAGAAGACGCTGGCCCATGTTTGATACTGAGCCTGCACATCGGACGCTGTAGGCCAGAGAGTCCTGAACAGCCAGTTCGTCGGACCGCCTGGAAAGTATCCTAGTGTCTCTAGGAATGAGAAGATTTCTGGCCACCACCGAAGTGGTTGTATCATTCATCATCATGGAATCCCCAACTGTAAGAGGACCATTTGGGGATACGAAGGATAGCTGCCAAATGTTGGTTGGAGAAGATATGTCACTATCTTCCCCGACATTCAAGTTAAGGCGACGGTCAGAAGGGCAAGACATATTCGAAGGTGTGAAGAAAAATAAGAGGTCGGACAAATCAAGTTCTTAGAAGTACAAGTAGGGAGCTTCTACAGGCGGAAAATTCAAGTGTGCTTTGGAATGTGATGCGTGCCTCTCTTTAAAAATCATCACTCGACGGAGCTTCAGAAATTGAAGAGGCGAGTTCAGAGATCGAAGAGACGTCTGCTTTCTTAAAAGATGGGCTGCTCAGAAACCAAGCGCCGATTCTAGATATCGAAGAGGCGTCAGTCTTTTTCAGCCTCGTCAACATCTGTCACATGCAGCGTCAGCCTTGAGGAAATCACGGGCAGTTTATCGAAGCGCGGATTCCAGATATCGAAGAGGCGTAAGTCTTTTTCAACCTCGTCAACATCTGTCACATGCAGCGTCAGCTTTGAGGAAATCACGGGCAGTTTGTCGACTCGCGGATTCCAGATATCGAAGAGGCGTCAGTCTTTTTCAGCCTCGTCAACATCTGTCACATGCAGTGTCATCTTTGAGGAAATTACGGGTAGTTTGTCGAAGCGCCGATTCCAACCATCTGCTTTTCCAGACGTGTCAACATCTGTCACATGCAGAGTCAGCTTTGCAGAAATCACGAGCAGTTTGTCGAAGCGCCGATTCCAGATATCGAAGATGCATCAGCTTTATCCAGACGTGTCAGCATCTGTCACATGCACACTCAACCTTGCAGAAATTACGAGCAATCTGTCGAAGATTTCTGGTGAAGTAGAAAGCACTTGAAGTTTACTGTTCAATCATCCAACGGGTGCCGACAAGAGTGAAAGAATAGTACCAGTTATTAATTCCTATAAATGTCGTCCTTCACCCTCCATAGCAAGGCAGACATACATAATCCTTCTTCATCTCCGAAAATGCATTCCCAACGAAGCCTCTCGAGTTACTCTGTGTTTTTCATCCCTTGGGGTACCTCTGCAAACAAGTCATCAAGAGCAAAAGTATTTCATATCATGAAGGTTGAAAGCAAGAGTATCTCATATCATGATTTCTCCCTGTCCTTTTCCTTGTCTTTGTGACAAGGAGAAAGCAAGCAATCAGCCAGCACTTGGTGTCAATCTTCCGATCTAAGAACAGACTGCCTGGAGCTCCTTCCTGATTGCTTACCTAACATTGCTCTCGAGTGCTCATCTTCAACTGCTGATGTACTTCCGAAGAAGATGCCACATCTGCCTGGAGAACAGATAAGGCAAGTGAAAATGATACCTTGAAGCATGTGGAGACAACGTGCTAATTCATCATCAAGATCAAGTCTCATTTTCCTTGCTAAGAAGTTCCCCAGCCCAGTTCAAGAATACACCTGTAGAAAGATACTTCTTCAAAAGCAAAAGTATCTCATATCATCAGAGTTAAAGGCAAAGATATCTCATGGCATGTTTTTCCTTTAACCTTGCTCTTACCTGCGGGACAAGGAGAAAGAAAGCAATCGGTCGGCACTTGGACAGATTGAACCAAGAAACAGACCACCTCCTCTACCTTGTGCCTACCTGCCGTGCAGAAGAAACAAGCAGAGAAGAATGCAGCCTGCAGACTCAATCAACCCGGCAGAAGGAGTCCGAGTTGAAACCAAGAGCTCGAGAAGCTTCAACAACATATGGACGCATCAGTCGCCAAAGAGAACAGCCTCGCCGTACAAGGCCATCAAATCACCACCACCAATCAAGTCTCATTTTCCTTGCTAAGAAGTTCCCTAGGCCAGTTCGAGTTCAAAGCTGTGGAAAGTCAACAAGATCATCTCTCCATAACCAGATTTGCGTTCTTAAACTCTACTCTGTCTGGTTTTTACTTTGCCATACTTGTCATGTTTATTCGTTAATTGTTTGTTTGCTTGTTTTTGTGTGAGTTTATGCTTAAAACATTGAGGACAATGTTTGATTTAAGTGTGGGGGGGGTAACCAAGTTGTTTTGCATGAAATTCGTAGGAGTTTATCACCCATTACTTCTACTGTTGTTCCTTGCTATTTTAAGTGTTTTAAGCTATTTTGGTGTGTTTTGTTTTAAAAATCCGAAAATCTCATAAAAATTTGAAAAATTGTTTTGAAAAAGCCAAAAAGAGTTGTTTTTGTGTGTTTGTTTGTGTCTTAGGGTACCTTCCAACACAATGACGAGAATTTGGTTTGTAATTGCATGACTGTTAAAGAGAGTGATTAACATGGATGAAAGTTTGATTTACTCTTTGTTTATGCTTGGTTATGGTTATAACTTATGAATTCACATGTAATCATAAAGGAAAAATTAGTTTTTGTAACATGCTTGAAGGAAGGAACTCAAACAAATGCTACAACCTTGTGAGACTTGAGCCTAAACGTTTATTTGGAGAGTTAAAATCTGTGCATTATTGTTTTCTAAAGTCGTTGCATGATCTCATTATTCTTTGCTTGGTTACTACTTAGAAGGCGTTTCATCATTTAGTTCCAAATGCTAGAACTCATGCCCATTTCATTCAAAGCATGCTATTGATTTGCATAACACATATTCAAGATGAAGTTGTGTAGTGAGCACCACCAAAGCCAAATTGCCGTGTATCCTATTTCATTATATGTTTAAGTTAACCCCATTGAGCCTTGTTAGCCTATTTTCTTTGTTAACCACATTATCCTCACCT
Organism: Malus fusca; assembly: GCA_035220775.1. NCBI lineage: Eukaryota > Viridiplantae > Streptophyta > Magnoliopsida > Rosales > Rosaceae > Malus > Malus fusca. The sequence continues at coordinate 750,392 of CM069065.1, read as the reverse complement.
AGCCTAGATTAGGACCATCCATACCCTTGTTCTTAAAGCATAGTAAAGCATGATTCAAATTGAATTCCTGTTGAGTAATGTTTGGCAGAAAACAAGTGTGGGGGAAGTGTTTCTCATGTGAGTTAGTGTGCCATAGGCACGGGTAGAAAGAAAAGAAAAGAAAATTTCGTGAAAAGAAAGAAAAAAAAAAGAAAAGTGTGAAAAGTATGAAAAACAGAGTTCTAAAGTATTGTTTGTTGAAGGAAGGGTCCAAAAAGTTGAATTTGACCCTAAGTGTTGCTCAATTCTTCCCTTTGTGTTAAAAGTTGATTTCTGCATTCTAAAGTGAATTCTAAGTTTCGATTTCATTACTTTGCTTGCTATTGCCTTAGGAAACGTTTGTTATCCCTATCTTTCCTTTGTTAACCATTACCCTAAGCCCCGTTACAACCCTTGACTTCTATCTTGAGTGTTATGTGTTTCAATTTGTGGAGTTTGAATTTGGTATGAGCATATGGTGTCACTGGTTCTCGCATCTAAGTAGTAGCATTCCATTCATGAGATCATATCTGAACATGCTTAATAACTCCAGAAATTGCGTTCTTTGTGATACATATATGTGAGTGTTCGTTTTCATATCTACATCAATCTTCTCACATATGACTAGTATTGAGTGCATACTTTGTAAGGAATTGAGTAAATTCTCTAAGGCATGTTACTACATCAAAAACATTATTTTAATCGATTAATTGTGAACAAGTAAATGGTGACTATGATTAAGTATGTGCTTAAGTGTAAGATGATTCAAATCTGTGGGGGATAATGATTTTTAACATGTCATGTGCATTGCAAATCCCTGATGCAAACGTTGGAAGGTTTAGGTTGTGTTTTATTTATTTTGTTTCGTTTTATTTCTTTGTTTTGCTCGAGGACTAGCAAAAGCTAAGTGTGGGGGAATTTGATAGGAGCATATTTATGCGACTTAATTGGCTTGTTCTCGTGCGTTTACGTTGTGTTTCCTTAGTTATTTTAGTGTTTTAAGTCATTTTCGTTTGTTTGTAGGTCTTAATAACAACCTTGGCAAGAAAAGTGCATTTTGGTGCATGTTGGATCAATATTGGGCTCAAATGGATTGCATGCATGAGGATGAACGTTTTGGGCATATGTGTGTGCAAGTGTGTGTGTGTAATTGCAAGGATAAACAATGACAACTCATACACATGCAAACTCAAGGCAAGAGAGGGAGAAAACACATGCAAAGAAGCCCACATGCAAAGTGAAAGGGACACACACGGCAAAGGGGAAGGAAATGGTGTGTTTTGTGGTTGAAATGATGAAGCATGTGTGTGTAAATGTAAAGGGGAAAACATGGCAGCAAACACATGGCAAAGAAAGCAAACACATGGCAAAGAGAAGAACATTGAAGCATACACATGCAAGGGCACGGCATAGGGCAGAAAATGTGGGTGTTTGGTGCTTGAAATGATGAAGCATGTGTGCATAAATGTAAAGGAAAATAGGGCAGAAAATGTGTGTGTGTTGTGGTTGAAATGATGAAGCATGTGTGTGTAAATGTAAAGAGGAAACATGCCAACACACACCCACACAAGCTGCACATGCAAAGGAAATGGAGTGGTCCTATGTCAAGCCTATAAATACCACCTTCCATATTCATCAAAAACACAACAGATTTTCTCCTTGCTTGGGCCGAAACTTCCCACCACCATTCTCTCTAATTTCAGCCAAAAACCACCCCTAGCCACACCACCCATCAATCCTAAACCTTTCCATACCATTCCCCATCCATTCTACACCATAAAAACCACCCAAAACCGTCCAAAACCTCTAGTGCCGCTGCTTGCAAGGAAGCAAAGAGAAGGAACATCTTGTGCCGTGCCTATGCCCAAGCCTTGGGAGTGTTGGAGCGTTTCTAGGTGTTTTCTATCTTTGATTTCAATGTTTAAATTAAGTTATCTTTATGTAATTGCGAGTATGAGGAACTAAACCCCCATTGGCTAGGGGGGGGATTCAAAACCATGTTTATGCTTGCTATATGATTTGATTACTTCCAATTGCATTTCATGAATTGTGAATTTAATTTACTTATCTCTATGAATTAAAACTAATTTGTGTATGTTGGTTGAGAGTGCACGCTTAATTTTCATGCATAAGTTTGATGCTAGGATATAAGGAAGTTTCACCTAATCGTTATGAACTTATATTCATAAGTAGTAAAGGTTGTTGATCACAATCGTGTTAAGTAAATTCTTGGCATAAGTTTCATGCAATTCATAGTAACGAGTGCCTCGTCAATGCTTATGTTTTTCATAGAACTTAATGATTCTTGCGTGTATCTCTATTATGCAATTCATGTAGGGAACTTGTAGGGAATGTTTTGGGTTGTCGTATGCAATCATCCAACCCAATAACTTGTGGAAAAACTGAGGGTTAATTAGTGCAGTTCACAGTTAATTTGGGGCATTGAGTATTCATGGTTTGTCGAAGAGCAATTGGAAATCATTTTGTATGCAAGTATAACATGTGTGGAGAAGAACCCCTTAGCTAGCTTCTCATCCATTTAATTTGATCAATCTCGTTTTAAAACCTATTTTGTTTTACAAAGTTCTTGTTTTGTTTTCAAATTCGTCTAAAATCAATCCCCCTTTATTTTGTTGAGTCATATTAGTTAGAAATCAATTTAGTTTGTGTTTTTAAGTGTCTTGAGTCAAGTTATAACATATTTTCGTTCAAATTCTTCCTTAGTGTTCAAAACTGGCCAGATTGTGTCTTTATGGCAGTTTTGAGTCTTTAGGTGATGTTTTGAGTCTTTTGGTTTGTTTTAGTGTTTAAAGTATAGTTTTGCATTCTTTGAGTCTAGTTTAGTGTTTTAAACTTTGTTTTTACGTTTTCAAGTCAGTTTCCAAGTGATTTAGCAATCCCTCCTAATCCCCGGCCTAGAACGATCCCTACTTACATACTTTACTACATTTGATAAAAAGAGGGTTTAATTTGTGTGCTTATATATTTCGCACCAATCACTAAATCCTAAGTTCATAACATTGCCCTTCCCTTGAAAAACAACCTTGTCCTCAAGGTTAGGACTAGCACTTGGAATCAGGAACTATTTGCAGTGAAATTCAACTAAAGAGTCTTGCAAACGAAGTATGAATTTGTCGTTCTTGGAAGGAAGGTGAGAAATCAGCTTAGCCAATACTGCTTGTGGGGAGAGTTTTTGCACTAGACCTTCCTCTGTGCTTATTAGCAAGGTGGTTAAAGGCTCAACATTGGGAGCTAAGGAAGAAGCATAAGACCACAAATTATGAAGCATAAGAACTTGCAGCGGCACACTTGTGAAAAGGCATGTTTTCAATTCAACTGCAACCATTGCCCTTTGTTCAACATCAAAACCTTTGAATGGTAGTTCCCTCGGAAAAATAGATTCTCAAAAGCACCCATTTGTTTGCCGTCCTTATACTGAAAATTGAGTATCAGCTTGACAACTTTAGCTGATGCATCTCCCGAGTCCCAAACAGGCCAAAAATCCAAGTGACTAGTGAAAAACAGAGAGAAATCAGCATGTAAATCAATAGCCAAAGCACCAAAATTGCTTTCTAGGTGACCTTCGAGAGAGCATACTAAATCCAAATAGGTGCCCTTAGTGCATTCACTCCATCTCTTCAATGTATTTGTTGTTCCATTCCCGGCAAAGTCATTGCTCTTGCTATCTACCTCTCTAATTAGAGCTTCACCAGCATTTGCCATATTATGCCTTGTCACATACATCACATCTGAAAATGACCAGCTTTTCCGCCACACATAACAATAGCCCATTGCAGCAAGTGCAGCAACTGGAACTAAATGTGACGCATAATTCCCACTAGAGGAAGAATTTTCATTGTAGATGGTTACATGACCAGATGAGGTTAACTCCCTGATTTCTCGAGTCAATTGTTGAATCTGAGCTCTAATACCTGCAATATCATACTTTTCGGCAGGATATCAGCTTCATTTACACCCTCTAGTATATCCTGAAGCTATGCAATAAAATCGGACAATCGATCACTCCCTAAAACTATCAAACTGGTCAAGCCATGTTTCATCTCCTTTATCTTAATGGTGTTGGAAATATGCCCTGAAAGCCAATCTTTGGAAGAAACCTTTCAGGACAAATGAATGGATGTATAGATGATTCTTATACGTCAAATGGCAAAGACACGAATTAGGACTATCTCAATAAACGATATATGTCTTAAATAGTGTATCCATGGACAATGGATGGATTGAAGAAGTAATCTAATGATGTTAGACTACAAAGACCTTCTTCAGATAACCAAATGTCCAAAAGGTTCCTGGTCATTGGATTGTCGGAGGGAAACTGACAATGCGTAGATCGGTACATACTGTGTCTGCTTCAAATGGAAGGATGGAAAGTCTCATCCCATTCGTGTTGTGACACTAAGACAAGTATGTAGGTGCTCATTAGGGGAATGAGTTCACTGAACACAATCGAACGAGAGTACTTGCATGGAGGTCTACTCACATGTCAAGCAAGTAACTCTAATGGTTGGAATAATGTAAATAGTCCTTAGACCTGAGGCATCGTCGTTGTCTTGTGGTTAAGTACTTGATCTTTGATTATGTCAAACGTCACTCTTTCAGAATGTCAACGGCATAGTCGGGGTTAAGCCACTTAGTCATGAAGGCAAGTGTATGCGCAACAAGGAATCTCTAATCCTCGATAAGAGAGGAAGAATACTCTAAGATATGATTTGGGAATCTTCGGCCGAAGTATCGAGCGTATTAAAAGGAATGCGTTCCTATACGACTCAACAGAATCATATAAGAAGGAATAATCACATTAGGGGTTTGACATAATATATCCATACCCTAATAATATGATTGAGAGTATTGTATTAGAGAAGGATCGAATTACATTGTAATTCCAATGGAATAGGTTCTTCTTATAAAACTTCTACATTAGCTTGGGTAGCTATGACATATGGTTAGATGTCACTCATAGCTTGTGAGTTCTTCTAAATGATTAAATGTAGTCATCAAAGAAGAATGGTGAATTAAAATGAAGTTTTGATTCACCAAGTGATTGAAATTAAATTGAAATAATGCCAATCACCTCACTGCCTTGCTAATTAGAACCTAAAAGATTGTTCACCAAAACACTATTGTAGTGAGTAATTAATGGATGATGGAAATAATTAATTGGATTAATTAAGTGTTTTGATTAATTTAGAAAGTCTAAAGAAATCATAAAAGCGATAAAAGATCGTTTTGGGCTTAAAGAAACGTTCGGGTTTAATTGGGCCCATTGGGCCTAAACCCATTGGGCTTTTATTCAAGCATTAGATGACTTGAAATAAATGAAAGCCCAAAGCCCAAATGAACACAAGTAGGCCGGCCATACTAAGGGTTTGGGAGAGTTGTTTGGTCAATTTGTTGACTAGGTTTTTGATGATATATAAGGAACTTTATAGAGATTGATTCCATAAGGGTTTTTGTGAGTTAAGAAACACAAAATCAAAACAACCATCTCTCTCTCTCTCAACAAAAGGGCCGGCCACCTAGAGGGTGAATTGGCTAACAACTTTTCATCCTTTTGGTCATTCCTTCATCCTTCTCATTACACTAGTGGGTGAGGATCTTTAGAGGTCTTCTACTTTGGAGACTTAAGGAGAACCTTGGAGCACTCATTATATCAAAGTGGAGGAGGCAAGGAGGGAAGCTAGGCTCAAGGAATTCAAGGAACAAAGAGCTTGGAGGTGGTCCATCCTTGGTCTAAAATCAAGAACAAGAGGTATAGATCTATTCCTTGACTTTGTTCTTATGTAAAAATTGTTTTGATGCATTATATTTAAACCTATGAACCTTGAAGGGGATTTGCATGACTATAACTTTGATAACTTGTTATAAATGCTTCCGTTGCGTATGTATATAAATCTAGAATTGTATATGCATGCTAGTCATCTAGAAATCCCATATCTTGAAAACTCATAATTTTCCCTTCAAATGGCACTAGCAGCAACATCCTTCATGTTCCCAACAACCTTCTTAGCCTCTTCTGGTGACCCAATTTTAGTAAACCCAAAACCTTTTGCCTTGACAACTTGGAAATATAGCAACAACTTAAAAGTTAGCTCATCATAATTTTTGATAGAATTAGAAAAACCTTCATAGTTTGCTCGTCCTTCGGTATCGATCATTACAAAAATCTCCTTCTCATTCAGCCATTTGATCTTCTTAATCACATCGCAGTGCCACTCCCTCGTGTTATGACACATATTGAGCCTTGCCATGTTCATCAAATAAAGCTCTTCCAAATTGTTTTGTGAACTAAGACGTGACTCAAATGGATTGACACCGTAGTCGCCCATGGCGTTGTCTGAAAGGTTAAGATACCTCAAAACACATCCTTCTAGAACCGAAGAGAATACGTACATGACTTCAAGAGCCTCTTCTTCTGACCTTCCTGCAGTAAAATCTGAAGGGTTGATTTCTTGCAATTGATCTTTGATAAAGAACAAGATTGGCGCAGCAACACAAGCTGCATCCATACCAAAGCTTCTCTTGCTAACACATATATTGGGGAATTGGATCCTCTCCGAGGCAAACCCTCGGGATCCTCAGGATCCACTAACATGGGCCGTTGGATTTCGATTCAACGGCTACAATTATTATAATTTTTAGAGGGGCCCTTTGTTTGTAGCCGTTGGATCGAAATCCAACGGCCCGTGTTAGAGGATCCCGAGGGTTTGCCTCGGAGAGAATCCAATTCCATATATTGGTACACGATTTTTCATCATCCCTTGATGGTAGTAATAGTTCCTCAGCCTTGCTAGCATGAATAAAAGACTTGTCACAATGGTTCTCCTGGTGCTTGGAACAGAGCATCACCCCTAGAATTTTAGCTAATCCCCCTCCCGGATCCTATCCATTCCGGAATTCACCTATAGTTATGCAGAACTGAGAGCATACAACCATGTTATGATAAAGAGGGGTCATTCGATTAAAGAGGTTTCCTGCATCATCCTCTCTTTTGTCTCTTAGCTATTTCATCAAACACTTTCTCTACATTCAAAACCATCACAAACTTGACAACCTCATACATGCTGACCCACCCAGTAATCTCATTTAAATAAACATCATTCACCCCCACCTTGCCATCAGTATAACACACAAGTAAGCTATTAAAAAACCAATGCCATTTGGCCTTCCCGTGCGACAAATTGTAAATCAAAGATCGCAATACCTCATGGCGACATTTCGTGGTGTTTGTATGAGAGAGACCTACAAATTTAGTAGCTTCTGCGTTCCTGAGAGGGAAACCCAGAACATGCGCCATTGTTGTAGCTTTCTTGGTGCTCAAAACAGGTTTGTGACTATGAGCGTGGGCTGATTCAGTGCTAAAGGTTGCTGAAATCGAAAATAGCAGTAGTGTTGTGGTCACCATCACAACGGGCCTGGTTTTCTCAACATTCCTCAATGGAATTGTGGCTGCTACAAAATCATTTGAGTGTAGCGGCTGGCTAGGCGAATTTGCCATTGCTCTCAACAACAGAGATGATGAGAGTAAAAGAGAAATGGAATGGACTTAGATGTTCGAGGAAATTCACTGTGTGCTGCCTTCTCTGTCTTGTATCCCAAGTCGATGAAGTTTCTGGTGACAGAGATCCGGCATTTCAGTGTGATCGGAAATCATCGAGGCTGGATCAGAAATTTCCCTAGTTGCGAGGGCCAAATCACGGCGCAGAGAAAGTTCATGGTGGACGGGTGCCAGAACTTCACAGAGTGCCGCATGCACTGAATCTTCAAAGCAGTCGATTGCAGCTGAGATGCATGCATTCATGGCAGGAAGACGGGTCGGGTGGGCGTGCACAAAAGGGAAACCAGGATTCGAGAAGGATGATACCATTGATACGACCTAATTCTCAATTCCCTTAATCAACCTGCAAGTAACACAGATGATAAAGGAGGAGAGGGAACGAAGAGAAAGAGAGAGAGCAGAGCTCTTGAATTGTTTTTGTTTATATTTCTTTTGTGTAAATTCTGATCTGCCACAATTCAGGGAGCTCAGCTCCTTTTATAGACTTTACACCTTTAGTGCCAGCTGGCATTTCTAAAAGACTTCACTAAATAACATAAATATGCCTAACAAATCCAATATTAAACTCCTAATAGTGATTAAGCTAATCACTAAATCCTAAGTTCATAACATTATATAAATTGATCGTTTTTATCTTTGATTTTTTTTGTATTAATTGGACGACAGAGATCCTGACATGGCAGATCCTCTTCTTGATGTTGCCTGTTCCTTGGTTTGAATTTGATTGAATGGCGAATGACTGAAAAATACCGTCGCATCACCCCGGAAAATGAGCTGTCCAATGTGAGCATAGCCCATGGAGGTAATCTCACTATCAAACATTTTATTAATGACTCTTCCGGTGCTGAAATTGAAAACCTCAAATATAGATGTAGAACTTCCACCAATCAAATACAATCAATTAAATTGATAATATCCTTGCAACCCTATAACATTATTGGAATAAAAAGAAAATTAGCTCCCTTATGCTTCAGGAAAAAGAAAAACAAGAATCAAAGTAGCAATAAAAACTTTTTGTGTGGGAATCTCTGATGAGATGTTCCATTATGATTGTAATGCAATGCATGCGATAAATGGCATATTGTTCATCTTATCAAGAGCAGTAAGATCTTTAGTCATAAAGTATGAATCTGTATTCATATTAATTTGAGATCCAAGATGTTTTTTAAATTAAAAGAAAGAGTTAAAAAGTAAATATGGCGGGAGGACCATTGGACCAGAGGACCTCATACTCTAACAATATATGATGAAAAGTACTCAATGTTCTCTTTTTCGTTTTCTAATTGTTCTCTTTAAGGTATAATATGAAAATCTGATTTCAAAATCCTGTTTTTTTTTTTCCTTCAGGGAAAATTTGGGCTATAAGAGCACAGTGCAAAGCTTCCTGTTAGCATGGGAAAAAACCAAGTCACAGTTCCACGCGAGGTAGTTCAATCTTTCATTTTCGTCTCCAATTAGTATTTGCCCTCCAAGTATTAGATTTCTTGCAATTTTACTTTTACAGTGCTCTTATAGTTTGCCATTTTGTTTCGAGATGCTTTTAATTCGTATTACATATGGGAGCAGTAGTTCATGTGTGTTAATTTTTGTTTCATTGTGTTTGGGGTTCAAAAGTGAATGCATTACTCAGGGATGACTGTCAGCTTATCCCACTTATCTTTTACGTTTTCACTTTATTCATGTGCTGAATTATGGTTTCTCTCTAAATTGAAGAACTAAAAATGGCAAACAAACTAAAAAGCAATTAGATTATGAAATGGGTACTTTGGTTTCTCATCATTTCTTTTTTTTTTTTTGTAATTTTCATTTATTCTTGTTCTTTTGACAACGTATTCAATTGTATTTACGGTTTTCCCTGCTTCGTTTATTTTATGCTTGCGTGTTCTTTTGTATGCCTGATGTCTTTCTCTACGAGCTATGCATGAAGATTTGTTGTTATTCTCAACTAAGAGATATAATGTCACGGATTATGTTTTTAAAGTCATACAAAATATTTCTTAAGGATAAATGGGTTTGCCAGTGCCTGTTTTCACTACAAAAAGGATGCATCTTTCTTTTATAAAAGACGAGAATGGTGAGTTGCCAAAATTTCATTCTTCATCTTGATTTCTTTCAGGATGCTTTTTCTTTCATTTTATTAGAAATTGAACATCAAGTATATGCCAAATGGTGTATTAATCCTTTTTTACTCAATTTTAATCGTTTATAGTAATCAGTTTCCCCAATTTCCCCTTGTTTTTCACTTATGAATATTTTTTATTGGGCATTTTATGTCCTAATTCCTTGGTCACTTTTCACCAACTAATTGTTTTTGCTATGATAGTCCTTCGTCTATTTATATATCCTAATCTTTTTTCTGTTTATCCTAATCATTTTTTGTGTTCTATCTTTTCTGACTATGATGATATTGATCAAATGAATTAGTTAGAAACTGAAAATTACATTAGTTCCATCAATATGTTGATTAAATGAATGAGTTAGAAGCTGAAAATTACATTAATTTCTTACTGCTTTTATTACTGAACAGATTTTATGTATGCGTAGTGCTTTATTTTCAAGGATATTTCTCTCAACACCATGTGACTGTACAAATGGTCTATTTGAGGGAAAATATAGACATGGCTATTATCATATTTGGATGTTTAATTATGCAGTGGTATTGAAGCTAAGCAGCCTAACTCTGCCATTTTAAATTGTGCTTGAGTTTAGCGTATGAAGAGCGGAGAAGGAGTTTAAGGTCGAAGCGTAAGCTATTTGTCATGCTCGCCATAAGCTATATCTTTCATTGCTTTTCGATTAAGCCTACTGATTCACCTGAAATTCCCAAAATCATAGGCAACGCTTCAACTTCCTCGGATTCTCCTCCAGTTCAAGTAAATTTACTATTCCTAAAATTTTTAGGCCAATTTGCAATCTTTCTGTTTTTGGATTATGGATTTTTTTACTTCCTTATTTGTGCTAATTTGTAATCTCTTGGTAGATCTTTACCTCTATTTTTAATTCCTTTCTTGGTATGATTTTTGAGTGAAATTGTTGTCTATTTTTGTGAAATGGGTGATTTGTGGATGCAGGTTTTAGTTTAATAATATTGTTTACGTGTAAAAAGTTCCTAATTCGTGTTTTGATGCAGCCATTTTTATTTCAAACTTACACTAACGCATTCATGGAATTTTTGTGCTAATCATTTATCTTCCCTGTTAATTTTTTTTCCAAAAAGTTGACTTATTAATTTTGTGTTTGTAGTATTAGTTTATAGGTAAACACGCCAACATGCTTATCGATGAAGATTAAGCTAATTTTGATATTGTGACAATTAGCAGAATTAAGAGACATGGCATGTGTTACACCCATATTTCTCCCTCTCTCTTTGTTATTACTTTTCCTTCGTCAATGTTAGTTTCTCATTTCAGTTGTTAGATTGAGACTTACTAACAATAGTTGTTGTTGGTACCATATATTGGGCCTCGTTTTTGGGCCTCATGACTGAGCCCATAACCCATGTAAGAGGGGAAATAACCCTTATTCTATAAAAGGAACTCTCCCTCACCCTCATTGATCCAGAGTCTCACATCCCTCACAACAATAGAGGGCAATACCCTCTCAGCCTAACATAGAGCAAAATGGCAAGGGCTGCATCCACAGAGAGCTCCCTTGCCGATATATTGTAATCCATACATTCATACAGTGAATTAGAATCAACATCAGTGTGGACGTAGCCCAAACATTGGGATGAACCACGATACATCTTTGTGTTCTTGTGCGTTTGCGTGATTCACGGCCGGATTTAAGTTGGTCCAAGATTCGCCGAATTTTGTGCATCAAGTCTTCAGTCAAGAGAGTCTTTTGGCTGGAGACTTCAAATCCAGTCCATGTGTGGGCTGAAGTGACTAGATAATGTCCTGAACCAGTACTCAACACAAGGCAATGCTCAACATAAAGCAATACTCGGCTAGAGGACTGCTCGGCTGGAGGCGATGCTCGTTGCGAGGTTGCTCGGCTAGAGGCTATGCTCGCGACGAGGCGGTTGCTCGGCCGGAGGCGATGCTCGTTGCGAGGCTGCTCGGCTAGAGGCTATGCTCGCTGCGAGGCGGCTCGGCTCGTGGCGTTCCTCATTGCAAGTATGTACTTTATGTCAACGTGTACTCAGTATGATTTGATTCTCGACATGATTCGGGTCCGCTTGTCGGGTTTGCATATTGTGTCTATGTGTCGGATCCGCGGACCGGGTCCGCAAGTCGGGTATTTGAGTCGGGGCCATACGTAGGGTCATCGAGTCAGGGCTATCTGTAGGCTCTTTGAGTTGGGTCCAGACACATAGGTGTCCAAATAAGCGAGTGTCCGAGCAAGTGGGTGTCCGGTCAGACAAGATATCACTGTTCGGACTAAATATTTGTCACCATAAGAGCAACTCCACCGTGGTGGATTGCTCGGGGGACATGCGAGAGAAAAGGGCCCGAGGCCTTGTGGATTCGCTCCAGCGTGAAGGAGCCCGAGTGGAGGTGGAGGCCCGAGCTCCGGGCTTGTGAAGAGTTGCCAGCCCGCGAGCCCGAGTGGATTGGCTGTTAGGGCTGACGTCAGCCCTGCAGCAGGTCCTTTTTTTATTTTTTTCTGTCAGGCCCGTGCACCCCACTGGCGCGTGGGGGCTCGTCGCCCGACAACTTTTCAGAAAAATCAGCCCACTTTTCAGACTGAAATGTTACCGTTGGGAAGCCACGTGGCTTCTCATGGTCCATTCGATCTTAACAGCTATTTAACTTGGACCGTTCGATGTCAACGGTAAAAAAATAAAAAAAATCTTATTTAATATCAACCGTTCGATCTGAGATCAACGGTCGATATTAATATGCTTTATAAATAAATAAAAAAAAAAGAAAAAATAGTTTTAAAATTAAGAAAAGTTACCGTTGTGACACGTGGCACAATCTGGAGTGTTGGAATTCAATTTTTTTTTTAAATCCAACGGCAGAGATTAATTATTTGAATAAAAAAATTGTAAAAAATCCGAAAAAATATCTGAATTTTTTTTTTAAAAAAATGTTTCTACTTTTCTATAAATACCTTCTTATTATCATTTACCTTACACCACAATTTCATATTTTCTCAACTACTTTCAATCACATTCCTATCTTTCTCTCAAAGTTTCAATCCAATTTTTTTCAACAAAATGACTACTGATGCATGTACGAATTGGACGCTTCTTGAAGATGTTGCATTGTGTACTAGCTGGGTTGAAATTACTCATAGTTTGCGTACGGGTAACGAGATGCAGTTGCAAGAAATGTGGAGTCTTATTCATACCAATTATCTTGAAAAAATGGGTGGGAGTAGAACCAAAGAATCGATGTCTAGTCTTTGGAAATTACTTAGCCAATCGTTTAGTATTTGGAGAGACGCCTTGGCACAAGCTAGTAGTAATCTTCGAAGTGGGGAAAATTACACGGATCAGGTAACAATATATTATGTATTTGTTTGTACTATACCCAAATTTACATTGTAATTATTTGTTTGTATTATTTATTTGCTACCTACTTTAATTATAATTATTTGTTTGTATTATTTATTTTTTACATACTTTGATTATAATTTTTTGTTTGTATTATTTATTTGTAACCTACTTTAATTATAATTATTTGTTTGTATTATTTATTTGTTACATACTTTGATTATAATTTTTTGTTTGTATTATTTATTTGTTACATACTTTGATTATAATTTTTTGTTTGTATTATTTATTTGTTACCTACTTTAATTATAATTATTTCTTCTCCCCCATTGTGTAGCTAATTGAAGCACAAGCTTGGTATGGTAATATATTTATACTATAAGAGAATCTTTATTCAAATGACATAAACATACTTTTCTATTAAAAAACTCACGAAATGAACTGAAATAAAATGCACCAAATAAAATTACATAAACACACCAAATAATAAAAAACTCACTAAAATAAAACACACCAAATAAAATTACATAAACACACCAAATAATAAAAACCTCACTAAAATATAACACACCAAATAAAATTACATAAACACACCAAATAATAAAAACCTCACTAAATGAACGAAAATAAAACACACCAAATAAAATTACATAAACATACCAAATATTAAAAACACACTAAATGAACTTAATTATCTTCAGCTTGTTTCAATGCCCACTGGTGCTCTATCAAGTCATTTTACCGGGCATTGTGCATGTCTGGCCTTTGAAATGCAGTATATCGTTGAATGACCCTTTCATTGTAACGTCCATCCATTTCTAATGACTCATGTTGCACGGGCTCATCGGTGGCGTCATGAGCACAATATATACGTGTTCTTGAATTGTTCATCGTGTCTGGCTCATATTCATCAACAGCTTCATAATCGTACTCATCTTCTAGAATCATGTTGTGAAGAATGATGCACGTCATCATGATGGATCGAAATGACTCTACATCAAACAATCTGGCAGCAACCCTAATGATCGCCCATCGAGCTTGGAGGATACCGAAACAACGCTCCACATCGTTCCTGCGCCCCTCTTAACAGCTTGCAAAGTGTTTTTCCTTTGCACTTCGCGGACGTGGCACTGTTTTGACAAATGTTGACCACCTTGGGTAAATGCCGTCAGCTAGGTAGTATGGCCCGTCGTACATACATCCGTTGACCTCATACGTGACTTTTGGTGCCTTTCCTTGCAGGACATCGTTGAACACTGGGGATTGGGCAAGGACGTTGAGGTCATTTTGAGCTCCCGGAACCCCGAAAAAGGCATGCCAAATCCATGTATCAAAAGATGCCACCGCCTCCAAAATGATACTTTTTGCTCCGTTTCTGTCTCCATAAGCGCCTTGCCATGCACTTGGACAATTTTTCCACGTCCAATGCATACAATCAATGCTCCCAATCATCCCAGGAAAACCTCGCATCTCGGCCTTCTTCAGAAGCCTTTCCAAGTCCATGTGAGTAGGTTTCTGTAGGTACTTTGCGGTGTAGATAGATTCGATTGCTCTGTAAAACCTCATCAGAGACTGAAGAATGGTTGATTTCCCCATCCTCGCTATCTCATCCACTTGGTCTGCACATGCTCCATACGCAAGCATCTGCAGCGCAGCATTAATTTTTTGCTCGGGAAGGAGACCCATAGCACCAAAAGCATCATTCTTTTGCACAAAGTAAGAATCATGGTTGCAAACAACAATCATGATTTTGTTGAACAAATGTCGTTCCATTCTAAAACGACGTCTGAAGTACGTATCAGGAAATGCACTGTTATGGACAAAATAATCGTCCAACAGCTTCACACCTCGTCGTTGCCTGTTTCTATCAAGGTTTCCGAAACGGGTGGGCCTGCATATATGAGCCACAACTTGGATGACTCAACGGGAATGTGAGTCTCTGGCCATTCTTACTTCGTCATCTCTCATTCTCCGCTCCTCATCCTCTTCCTTCTCATTTTGGGCTATATGGAGATTCAACATTCCTTCAGATTGGTTAAACAATTCTTCTTCTTCTTGATCGATTTCCCACATCATGCTTGAAGAAGAAGACACTGTAAGTAGAAACTATGAATAATGATACATATTTTGATTTGGTGAAGAAGGAAGCAGAAAATAATGATAAAGATATTGAGAAAATTGGTGTGAGATTTAAAAGGATGGATGATGGATTATATGGAGGATTCTGAAATGATTAGGTTGTAGATAGTGCCACGTGGCATGCCGTCATTCGTTAAAAATCTGATCGAAATCTATCTTAAAAGATTCTGAAAAGATAACGACACGTGGCACCACGACATTGGATAAAAATCTTATCGAAATCCATCACCAATAATTATCTTTTCGGATAATGACATGTGGCGCAACGAGAACGATTTAAAATCTGATCGAAATCTGTCCTGAAAGATTATGAAAAGATAACGACATGTGGCACGATGACATTGGATAAAAATCTTATCGAAATCTATGACCAATAATAGTCGTTTTGGGTAAATGATACGTGGTGCAACGAGAACGATTTATAATATCTTATCCGAAATTACAAATAAATTTATTTACTATTATTTTGTAAAAAAAAAAAAATTAATACTATTTTATTGCCTATTGTCAGGGCTATTCAAGTGCAACGGTGGAGATGCAAAATGCAGTTACTGTTCATTAAGGGCAATTACTGTACACAAGGTGGATTGAATAGTGGATTGCCTGGGGGAGGGTTCCTACGGTGGAGTTGGTCTAAGCATGTAACCCATCAATCTATAAGTTGGTAGACTTCTTTAATCAGCAACAATGTTGATCAGTGGATCTAGTTGCTCAATAATTCTTGACAATAAATGACAGTATAAGTATGACCGTATAATGAATAAATCAAATTGACAAAGTTTGTCAAGGCAAAATATTGTACTATGTGCCTTCTATGAATAAATAATTTATTCAGTCGTGTGGTAAATCACATGTTGTATAAGTGACATAATTTAAAGGCAATCATATATCACTAGGTAATGAATAATATATATATATTATTTTCATTCAAGTTGTTGATGTCCAATTTGGTCAGATGAGGTGATAAAATAATTATATAATGTGAATGGTGTAGTGGGCTGTCAGACATGAATGATGGTCACATATAATAATTTAACTAATAGGCTGTAAAGGAATATAAAGATGCTCTTATCTTCCTTGTACAGTGCACACAGCGGTAGTCATGTAGCTTTAATATAATGACAATGGGGATGCACTATATATATACAAATCATAAAAACAGATAACATATTGCTAATTGTAAAGCAAAAGCTGTAAAGCAAACACAGATATATAAAGCAAATGCATGATGTGATCTCCTGTTAAAGAATTTATACAGATGTAAAGCAAAAAGATCTTATCAAAATAATGATAAAGTAATAAAATAATAAAGAAAATGATCTTATCTCATTGCTTTTCCCGTGTTTTTTTCAGAAAATGGGCATGGGGAACATGCACTCCCCTTCATGACGAAAGTTTCATCATTTTCAGAAGTTGGTGGTCGACAGTTGCAGGTTGTTGGTGCGCACTGCGCCTACAATTTGGTTTGATAATCGACATTGACACGAAAACTATTTGCCTTCGCATCGGGTGATGATTTCTGGGCACATTGCTGAGCGGAGCCACCGATCCCTTTACTGGCTGGGGATTTAAGACTGGCATCATCCAACACAAACCCCATTTCTGAATTCTCAGGCCCTATGCTCTTCGAAACAGCCACATTTGGACCTGAGCGAGAAATCCCATTTCCAGAACTCTCCAACCCATCGTTCTTCGCCGCCTTGGGACCATTTTCTGGTTCATGCGAACTGAATCCAATCCCTAATTTTTGGTGGTCGTTCACGTTCTCAGGCGGGTCAGAGGTTGGGGAAAATACCCGTTTGACGCGGAGATCTTTAATCAGAGTGTTCGGGAGCAAGCTGCCAGTTAAAGATCCTTCCATGATATGATCTAATGATCTGGGTCTTTTCCGGAGTGATTCGGAGCTCGGAAGCTTAGAATCGCCGTCACAATTTCGGGCCTGATTGGATCGGTGGGTGTGGAGCTGGATCTAAGATTTGGCGCCGGTGCTGATCCGCATTATAGGTGAAGGCCGCTTCCATTTCATGAAGGTTTGGTTTGCTTCCATGGCCGCTTCAGACTTTTTGCAGCAGCCAAGTTCTTTTCCTTCACAGTTTCTGCAAGTCCAGCATCTTCATGATCATCAACGTCGGATACAAAGCTGTAGTGATCGATTTCTACGTCTCCATACTTTTTTTCCCTGGATACTATCTCTTTGGGAAGCTCAAGCATAACACGGACAACACGTAATGCCAAAAAGGCCATCCGCCACCTCCTCTTAGCTCGGAGGGCGGTGTCAAGGTCGTCAAGGAGCGACGGGCCACAACTGTAGGTCTTAAGGGTTTAAGAGTGAAAGAGATTAGTGGTTAGTAAGGAGGAGGAGGAAGACCTAGCTAGTTGATAGAAAGAGAGTTTGGTTTTTGTGACTTGTCTGTAAGAGGATAGCAGAGTGAGAGAGAGAGGGCTGAAGAGTTTGAGGTATGCGAAAGTTTTCTGGAAAAGCCCAAGGAGGGAGGTTCTGGGTTATTGGGTTGTGCAGATTCACGGTGGTGAGATGAAAAAAAATGAAAGAGAATCAACATAGCTTTTCGTGTCGTTTCCCACATACGGCGTCAAATGTTGATGCACAAAATCCGGCGGATCTTTGGTACAACAGAAAGTGTCAAGTTTGTGATATTAGCTAGATTGCTCCGATCACTAGTGTGGATAAGTATGTAAATGGATAGAGACATGGAAGTAAACACAAGATGTACGTGATTCACTCAGATTGGCTACGTCTACGGAGTAGAGAAGTTCTCATTAATTGTGAAGGGTTTACACAAGTACATAGGTTCAAGCTCTCATTTAGTGAGTACTAGTGAATGATTTAGTACAAATGACATTAGAGATTATTGTGGGAGAATGATATCCTTTTATAGAAGAGAGTTTCTAGCTTTGTTCTGGCCTTGACACGTGTCATGCTGTGATTGGCATTTGATGTTGACACTTGTCGCCTTGTGATTGGCCTATTGGTGTTGACACGTGTTGCGCTGTGATTGCCCTCCTGGTTGGAAGGAAACTCATCTGGATCCTTGACGGTATAATGTTGACCGGTACTTGGTAGTTTCGGGATTGGTCAAGTATGGTACAAACAGTTGTAGTTTGCAGTTTTTACATACTGATTTGGCGTTTTATTCTAGATTTTGAGTTCTTTCTTCTCTAATTAGCGAGCATTTTGTATGACGTACGGAGCATTAAGGAATTTGGGTCCTCCTAATAGATTATTTATGTCTGCACAACAGGTAATTTATTCACCTTCAAGCGACACAGGATTTGCTCCTATTCAGTTAACATGAAAGCAATTTAAATAATACCTCAGGTACGTAGTTGGGACTCGCAAAACTCATTAGAGTGTAGACTCAGTTATAGACTTATAGTATTTGTCCATAACCAAAGAATTAAATTTTATTGCATAAACCTGATTTTTGCTTGCGTAAACTTAGGACATATTGCTTCTTGAAGTCATTTTGGATATAAATATAATGCTCTGAGTGGGAAAATTAAAATGCAATCACCATTTATAGATAATCTCAGCCTACCTTTTTGTAAAAAAAATAAAAAATAAAAAAATTTTATGAGTTTAAAATTGCTCATACTAGCAGTTTGATTGTTATCAAATTGGATATGTGTTTTTTCTTGATTTCAATTCTTGGTTCTATCCATTTTGCACCCCTATTAATTCCCAAATCATTTTTCATATCGATTGACAAATAAAACAGAGAGACAATTATGGAGTGCATGCTGATGCTGCACGCACTACCCAGTCTGCCATCAACAGTGGTGGAATACTTCATCAGGTACACAGTACACACATTCCCTTTATAATTGGGTTTAGTATCAAAATTTTCAAGCTGGTAAATGTCATTTGGTTCTGTTTGATTGATTGTTTATTTAGGGTTTTTCTTTATAATTCCTAAATGATTGCTCTTTCGGCTGTAAAATTTAACCTCTGTAAATTTCCACGTTATTCTGGGGCTTTGTCAACAACACAGAGTTCTCTTCACAGCGCACCACCATTATGTGCAGCATAGCTCGATAGCAGTTTTAGGTGAGTCTCAATTGCCCATTACATATGATTTTGCTTTAATTTGTTCATGTTCTTTTGAATTTCTGTGCAAATATTTTTGAAGCCCAAGTGATTCAAATTCCAAATTTATGTGTAAATTGATAAGTGCGGGTGTAGACACCCAATATGACTTTTACATGGTGTTGTTATCTGGTTTTTGACATAATTATATTGGGGACTGTCCAAATTCTGGTTTAGCTGCAGATGAAGCAAGATCAAAAGTTTATAAATTAGAGGTACAATTTAATTTTTATATTTGATGCATCCTTACATTAATGAATACAGTAAGAACATTGACTTGGCGTATGTGCTTTCGTTCATTTTTTAGAATGGAAAACTGAATTTTGTGTGTTTATGAGTGTGTATATACTCAGTACTTATTTTCATTACAGTGGAAGTGATTGAAAATTATCGAGAATTAGTACAAGTTTACACACCAAAAGAAATGGATCGAAAATAGCATTATTTAGTAGTAAGGAAAATTAAGGTTTCAATTAAAGGATGGCAGAAGGAGGAGGAAGAACTTTGGAGCAAACACCAACTTGGGCAGTTGTCGATGTTTGTTTTGTTTTGGTTTTGATCCACGTCGAATATTTCATTCATTTAATTGGAAAGGTTTCCTTTCACACATAATTGGGGTTAATTTCATCTTATGAAGTCACTTTCGGGTTTATTATGAATGCAAAATGAGGTATTTTGATTAAATTTTAATTGCACTCCTTGCAGTGGTTGACAAAGAGAAACAAAAGAGCTATGAAGCTCTTGAGAATATACTATTAGGGCTCCTATCTTTGATTCTAACAGTAGGACAAGATCGCATTTCAGATACGTGTACATCGAAGGCTGTTGAAGCAACTTGGCATCCATGCAATAATAAGCAAGATGTCAAATCAGACGAAGGCAAAGATAAGAGTGGTGCTGCAGATGACAACTCCCGCATAAGGCTTCTCTTAGCCTTGGATTCCAGTGCGGGGTGGCCGATATGAGCTGCTGGATATGAAAATGTGCAACCAAGGTGCACTGAATTGTCCATGCTTTTAGTTTTATAAAATATGACAAGTTGATATACATGTTTTCTTTGTTTTTTGACCTATAAAAATGAAAATAAATGTGATTTTGCAAGGTTGCTTTTATTGCTGCCAATTTGATTTTGAAAACAATCTCCACTGTTGTCTTGCATATGATCTTAAATGCTATCTCTGTAGCCATGAATGTGCTATACTTATTGTTAACGTGATTCTTAAACCATCTGTGTTAATTGTACAATGTCTTTTCATATCAGTTGAGTTGAATGTCTATAAAAGCCAAGCTGCTTATCCTACCAACCATTCTCTCATCTATCCTTGTGTTCATTCATGATTGTGTTGAATTTATTCAGGTTAAATGTGTCTTATTCATGCAGTTGAGGCTAATACATTTAATTCCCGTGGCAAAGCGCAGACATATTTTCAAGTATAACTCAAACCAGGGTGAACCGGCAGCAGGAATTATTCTGTCAGCACTGGGCTGTAGTGTATTGAACATTTTTGTTACCCAAGTCTCTGCCCCCTCCAAAAGAGTCTTGTCTAAACTTTTTATCACGTCGCTAATTGCATTCAAGGCCACAAACATCCCATATTCTCCCAATAGGTCATTTGTTTCCGCAACTGCTCGATGTCCTGCGATGCAATTCCCGAAATAAGTTGGTGGTAGAGGAGGGTCTAAGCGTGACCGGCAGTCCACATGAATGATGAAAAATACTCTATTTTAGTCTCCTCAGCCCTGACTAAGCAAACCCATGTATAGGCACATGTTAGTGAAAATGTCGATAAATGCAATAGTTTTGAATGATCAGCTTGTTCCTTATTCTTTGTCATCATAGTCCTCATCACTGACCGCCTTCAGGTCGAAGGTGCCTCGAATTGAGTCTCCTGGACGTTTAACCTCCAAAGGCAGTAAGCTTCTATTGTTTGGACGCCCAATCTTAACCAGTCGTTTGAGTAGATTTTTTGGAGCCCGGCAGGGTCCTTGATGACCTTTCTATCGTGACTTGGCAACGGTGGTGGTCCTCCTCCTTCTCCTCCTCCATGTTTGCATAGGTGACCCCAAAATTTGAAAAACAAGAGTGCAGATAAGCCATAAAAAAAGGGCATGGTGCATAGCTGATCCAATCGAAAAACCGCCATTAGTAAAGACGATTATTTGCAATGCCAGCACCGCACCTTTTTCATGAGACATTGCCAGTTGGGGTACAAGAGGATGGTACTATTTGGCTTCAATGTCAAAGTTGTTGCTTGAAATTAGACGGTGGAAATCAGCATCAGACTCGGCGATTGTTAGCATAATTGCGTTGCCTTTGAGATAACTGAGAAGGGGTTCGAGGGAGTCTAGAGGCCAGGTGAGGTTTCCTGCTAGAGGTACAAAATGTTTGAGGGTGGCGGAAAGCGAGGTTTTGAGCGTTGGTAGTATGGAATCGAAGAAGTGTGATGCGTCGAATGAAGGCATTTCGTAGAAGAAAAGGCTTTGAGAGGGTGGAAACCTTAGCCAACGGAGGTCAAAGAAGGTGAGAGGAAGAGACAGATCCTCCGGGTGGGCAGAGTCTGGCTGCGAACTTGGTTTCGGAGCTACACTTCAAACCTCAACTACTTTGACCGAGCCTTGTTTTGCCGTTGGAGATGAAAAAGAAGCTTAATTTTGTGTGTAGTTTAAGTGAGGACATAATGGCTAAAAATATACACTTAACACATTGCCTTGTCGGGGAAGGAATCTCAAATTCTTATTATTAATTAGCAATTACCAAAATTATAATTCGGAGAAAATAGAGGTAGTAGTGGACCTTTTTTTTTTTTTTTTTTTTTTCAAACGGAGAACAATGTTGGAAATGTGCCCTAAAACCAATCATATGATGATACTTTATGGACATTTCACATGTTAAACTAATCTAGTTTAATATAAAGGGCAAATATTATTGTTTTAAGCCGTCTCATATAAATGTTATATGCTTAAACGATAAGTCCAAGGAATATGTAATTGGGAGAATGTGATCTAAAAAAGTTAGATTCATGAGACCATTCTCTTTCGTATATGTTGATGCACAAAATCAGTGAGGACTTTGGTACAACAGAAAGTGTTAAGTTTGTGACCTTCGCTAGATTGCTCCGGTCACTAGTGTGGATAAGTCTGTAAATGGATAGGGACAGGGAAGCAAACACAAGATGTACGTGGTACACCCATATTGGCTATGTCCACGGAGTAGAGGAGTTCTCATTAATTGTGAAGGGCTTACACAAGTACATAGGTTCAAGCTCTCATTTAGTGAGTACTAGTGAATGAGTACAAATGACATCAGGAAATATTGTGAGAGAATGATCTCCTTTTATAGAAGAGTTTCTAGCTTTGTTCTGACATTGACACGTGTCGTGTTGTGATTGGCTTCTGATGTTGACACGTGTCGCGCTGTGATTGGCTTCTGATGTCGACACGTGTCGCGCTGTGATTGGCTTCTGATGTCGACACGTGTGTTGGAGATATGCCCTGAAAGTCAATCTTTGGAAGAAACCTTTCAGGACAATGAATGTGTGTATAGATGATTCTTATACATCAAAAGGCAAAGATACTAATGAGGACTATCTCAATAAACGATATATGTCCTAAATAGTGAATCCATGGACAATGGATCGATGGAAGAAGTAATCTAATGATGTTAGACTACAGAGACCTTCTTCACATAACCATCATGTCCAAAAGGTTCCTGGTCATAGGATTGTCAGAGGGATACTGACAATGCATAGACCAGTACATACTATGTCCCATTCAATTGGAAGGATAGAAAGTCTCATCCCATTCGTGTAGCGACACTAAGACATGTATGTAGGTGCTCATTAAGGGAATGAGTTCACTGAACACAATCGAACGAGAGTACTTGCATGGAGGTCTACTCACATGTCAAGCAAGTAACTCTAATGATTGGAATAATGTAAGTAATCCTTTGACCTGAGACATCATAGTTGTCTTGGGGATACGTTGCTGATCATTTTGATAATGAGACGTGACCACACCTCATCTTGGGTGTGTTCTATGCATTGTTGGGGTCAATGATTTATTCTCAGAGGCATGTGAATGATCAACAAGGGATCTCTAATCCTCGTTATGAGAGGATGAATACTCTAAGATATGATTCGGGAATCTTCGGCCCAAGTATCGAGCGTAATGAAGGAAAGCGTTCCTATACGACTCAATTGAATCATATAACATGAAATAATCATATTAGGGGTTTGACATTAAATATCCATACCCTAGTAATATGATTGTGAGTATTGTATTAGAGAAGGATCGAATTACATTGTAATTCCAACTGAATAGGTTCTCCGAACAAATTCTACATTAGCTTGGGTAGCCATGATATATGGTTAGATGTCACTCATGGCTTGTGAGTTCTTCTAGATGATTAAATAAGTAGTCGTCAAAGAAGAAGGAGAATTAAAAGTAAGTTTTAATTCACTAAGTGATTGGATTAAATATAATCAATTGGATTGGTGCCAATCACCTCACTGCCTTGCTAATTAGAACCTAAAATGATTGTACACCGATACACTCTTGTAGTGAGACAACTAAAGGATGATGGAATAAATTAATTGGATTAATTAAGT
Source organism: Malus fusca (assembly GCA_035220775.1). NCBI lineage: Eukaryota > Viridiplantae > Streptophyta > Magnoliopsida > Rosales > Rosaceae > Malus > Malus fusca. Next base: position 726,504 of record CM069065.1, on the reverse strand, counting down.
GATATGATTAATTAGAAAGTCTAAAGAAATCATAGAAGCGATGAAAGATCGTTTTTGGACTTAAAGAAAAGTTCGGGTTAATATGGACCCATTAAGCCAAAACCCATTGGGCTTTTATTTAAGCATAGGATGACTTGAAATGATAAAAGCCCAAAGCCCAAACAACACAAAAGGGCCGGCCATTGAAGAGAGAGAGAGAGAGAGTCAAGTTGTTGATTCACTTCTTAGACATTTATAAAGGACTTTTAGTGAAAAGTTTCATTAGGGTTTTTGAGTGTTATTTTTCACAAAAGAAGAAAAACATATCTCTCTCTCTCTCTCTCAACACTCAAAGGCCGGCCACTATAAGGGAGAAGTAGCTAGTCATCTTCTCTCCCTTTTGGTTATTCCTCCATCCATCTCACTACACTAGTGGGTGTGGATCTTTAGAGGTCTTCAACCTTGGAGACTAAAGGAGAACCAAAGAGCACTCATTCTAGCAAGGTGGAGGAAGCAAGGAGGGAGGCTAGGCTCAAGGAGTTCCAAGAACAAAGAGCTTGGAGGTGGTCAATCCTTGGTCTCAAGTCTAGATCAAGAGGTATAAAACTATACCTTCACTTTGTTCTTCAATAATTTCTTAGATGCATCATATATGAACCTATGCTTCTTGAAGGGGATTTGCATGACTATAGCTTTGATATTATGTGATAACATGCTTCCGTTGCTAATGTATATAAATTTTGAATTGTATATGCATGCTAGTCACTAGAAATCCCACATAAATCTCATTATTTCCCTTCAACTGGTATCAGAGCCAAAGGTTTATATTTGATGTGTCCTTTTGGATTTTATGCATATGGGTTTTAATTTTATGTTTGACATATTATTTCTTCATTCAAAATATGTTTATCTTTAGTTTTTCAAATGTTGAAAAAGATATGTATGCAAAAAGTGTTTTGGATGCATGAATGAAGAGTGAGTTTTTTGAACAAAATTTGGGGCTAATGTACCATAGGGGAGGGCACGGTTTTGGGGGATTTTTGGCTTGTGTTTGTGTTTTATTTTAAGACACACACACACACTTTGAAGCTAGAAAGTAAAGGCCTTGTCACTTTTGTTTTTGGTTTGAAAAAGTCACCAAGAAAGTGCAAATCTTGAAATTGTTTTCATGGTTTTGTTCTTGGTGTTCATGGTTTTGGTTTTGGTATAAAAGGTTTTGTTATTGTATTCATACTTTGTTGTTTGAATTTGGGTGATATACTTGCCATCAATAGCCTTCCATTTGATTGACTCAATCCTAGACTTGACTAGGAGACCTTACACCCATCAACCCCCTTTAAGCCAACTTGCACAAGTGGGTGACAAGAAATAGCTAGGCCTTTGCTTTATTTTGAAATTTTAGGGAACATGTATGACACATTCCCTCTCCCCCCATCACATAAACCGGCCACCCTATTAATTGGGTCCTCTATGGGCTATTTTACAATTTTAAAAGTTGATTATACCTTCTAGTATTTACGGTTTGACCCATAACTTTTTATATTTGCATATTAGGCCCCATCTCTCTAAAAAGTTAAAATATTTTGATTTTAATTTTGTTAGTTGTTTAAACTCATCATACAATTATGCCCATATGCACTAAATCTAATTGTTTATGTTGCATTCCAATTAATTATTTAATGTGATTAAGTAGTTAGAAAATGGTTGACTATGGACTTATGCCTTAAACGATAATTGAGCTATGAGAAAGGGCACTAAACTCAAATTGTTTGAACCTTGGGAATGTGTTTTAATTACTATTTCAATTGGACCTTGTCATGATAGACATTAATCTTTCTCTCCCTCTTAGTATATGTAATTTGTAGGAATTTGTACAAATCGGTTTGTAATTCTTATTACTTCTTAATCTCTTTCAATTAGTTGATTCCCTCTAGTACTATACTAGAGTTTCTTTAACTATTGGTAAGGAGACATGATTAAAAGAGGGTTTTGACATGAGATTAAAGATTAATTGGGTCCAACGCCCTAATTTGCAATGAATGATTGTCTTTCATTTCTAATGGCTCAATGAAAAATGTTTTAATTGGATTGAAAGCACGTAATTAAAACGACACAACCTTCCCTAGATCTTATTCAACAATGTTGGCTCGTTGATTGAATTAACCCAATAAGTCCATGGTCATCCAAAGAGCCTAAGATAACTGTAAAGTCCAATTTCAAAGGAATGCAAAAACCATAGTAGTAGTAGTTACTTCCAATATTTGAAAAATTCGTTTTTGATATTGATTTGTTTTTCTCAAAACAAATAGTGGGAGTATCATACGCTACTAAACTATAATGAACATAATTAGTAGTTATATATATCTCCAATATTTTGAAAAATGTTTTGATATTGATTTGTTTTATGAAAACGAATAGTGGGGATATCATATGCTACTAATTTCATTAATTTTGTGTTGGAAATGTGCCATAAAACCAATCATATGATGATACTTTACGGACATTTCACATGTTAAACTAATCTAGTTTAATATCAAGGGCAAAGATTATTGTTTTAAGCCTTCTCATATAAATGTTATATGCTTAAACGATAAGTCCAAGGAATATGTAATTTGAACAAGTTAGATTAACGAGACCATTCTCTTTTGTATACATATCCTAAACGTTCCTGATCATAGGATTGCCAATTGGGCATTGACAGTCCGTTAAAATCAGTACGTGCTGTGTCTTCTCTCAGGGAGAGTGATTGGTCTCGAGTCATTGGTGTGATTGACACCAAGACAAGCATGTAGGTGCTCAATAGTGAATGAGTCCACTGAACACGATCAACGAGGAGTTGTCATACTCATGTCACATGAGAACTCATGGTTGCGATAATACAAAGTAGTCATTTGACCTGAGGCATCATAGTTGTCTTGTGGTTAGGTCCTTGATCTTTGACTATGTCAAAGTCACTCCGTCAGAGGGTGTCCACGACATAGTTGGGGTTAAGCCACTTAGCCATGGAGGCAAGTAAATGCGCAACAAGGGATCTCTAACCTTCAAACCGTTTGAGGGAGAATACTCTATGATATGATTAAGAATCTCTGGCCAGAGTATGAATGAGATTTAGGAAGTCGTTCCAAATCACATTCAAGGTAATCATATAAGTAAATGAATCTCATTGGATAGTAGACATGAATAAACTATCAAACCAAACAATGTGGTCAAGAGTATTGTATTAGAGAAAGACCGTATTGCATTGTAATCCTAAACTGAATAGGTTCTCCACCTCTTCTGATTAGCTTGGGTAACCATGACATACTGCTAGGTGTCACTCATGGTTTGTGGAAGCTCTAAACGTGTATAAACACTAAAGGGAGAATTGAAAGTAAGTTTCAATTCACAATCGATTTGAAAGAGTTCTAATCGCCCACTGCCTCGCTAAAAGGAACCTAATGGATCGTACACCGTGTAAGACAGAGATTGAAGAAACAACGAAGATGAGTAAGGATAATTAAATGATTTAATTATTTATGGCAATGATTAATTAATATGTTAATTAATCAAACGAATAAAGTTCGTTAAAAGACCACGAGTTGGTTTTGGGCCTCAAGGCCCAATGGGCTTCGAACGTCAAGCCCATTGACTTAAGTTGTATGACAACTTAATGACTAATAATTCACAAAGGCCCAAAAAGGCCAATAAAACCCTATGGCCGGCCATAATGAGAGTGGAGTGGGTTTTGGACTTATTACAAGTTTGCCACTCCAATGAAGGTAGGTATAAATATGACTTTATAGCTATTTCTTCATTAGGTTTTCTTTTGGAGAAAATTGGAGAGAACATTTCTCTCCCTTTCTCTCTAGGAGGCCGGCCCCCTTGGAGGAGATTAGCTAGAAATCTCTCATCCTCCAAGGTTACTCATTTCTTCTTAAAGTCTCTCCTTGGTGTGGAAAATTAGAGGTTCTCTATTTTGAGAACTTGGAGAATCTTTGCTACCATCCTCCTCCAAGAAATCGATGGATATATGAAGCAAGGAATGAAGGCCCTCTCCTTGGGTGATTAGCCTTTGCTTATGCAAAGAGGAATCAACAAAGGTATAATATTTCTCAACTCACTTTGTCTTGAGTTGAGTCTTGGTTCACCTAACTACTAGGCTTTGAATTTCGTGGGCAATGTTTTGTTTTGAGTGCATACAAGCATGATTCCGCCTTTAATTGTTAATTGCATGCTATAGATGTTGCTCAAATGAACATGTTTTTCACAAAATTTCCTTCATATTGGTGCCTATATGAAGGTATATAATTAGTCTCTAAATGTATAGAGCTAATTCCTTTTGTATTAAACATTATGAATGTTTGAATTATCATATCAATGTAATGTGATGAATGCCTTCTACTATATTATTTCCTCAAAGTAGTGTTATGAATTGAATATTGTCTTGTTGTATCCTAGTTGAGATACAAGATTTATATCACTTATGTAATGCGATATCCAAACTTTGGACTTATCAATTATGGATAGATCTCACATGTTGGCCATAGATGGATACAATGAATCTTTAGATTTGGTTCCAATTGCCTACATATGAGTTCTATATGAATTGAAAAAGGGTCTAGAGATTCCTTTCTTGAAGAAAAGGAAGATCACATTATAATGATATAAGTAATAAGAAAACGTTTCTTATATGGTTATCACTTACTTAACCACAATAACCAAGATCACTCTTGATTCAATTAGTAGTTTTGAACAACTAATTGGGCATTCTTAAAATTGTTTTTAAAATGTCAAGTGTGTTAGTGATTAAACCAAGAACGAAGTGTCTAAATCTATGAAATGTTTAAAGACTTTAGTCACTTAATAACAAGACATCAACTTAGTGGAGATTGAAATAAATAAGCTTGAAAGGTTTTAAAGCTACTCCACATTATCCTCTACCCGTATACTCCACGTATATACATTTTGAATGTATAATGTAATTTCTCATTAAAGTCATGAGAAACAGTGGGAGGTGAGAAAATGATATAAACTTGAATATGATTGGTTTATAGTTGTCTAAAATTAATAGTACTTTACTACTATTAATGAGCTCGTAATTTTAATTGTTAAAAGGTCTCAAGCTCTTTGAAACGTTAAAATTCTATGTTGTGTAACATTCTAAGAATAACCTATGAATGTTGGTTTCACCAACCTAGCACAAAATCGTTATGTGTTGGGAGTTGTCCATCATTCTCTTTTATGAGAACATGCTAAGTACAAAGCAAATGGACAAGTTGATGAAACAAAAGGGAATAGTTTCAAAATGAGTCACAACATATGGTTTAACAACAAGACAATCCAAATTCGGCACCTCATGTAACTATAACGCTCTATGTAGTTTTGATAAAGAATTATATCAACCACCTAGAAGGTATGGTTGAGTTTCTATATCCTTAGTAGGAGCCATGCTTCCACTAATGACTTGGATAATTCTTATATGACTACATTAAAGGTCTTAGTATGACTAAAATTTGAAGTATGGTGTATGACACCATATAATTTAAATGAATGGACTTGATAAAGCAAGTCATACATTTCAAATGGAATTACTTGAGAAAGAATTCTTTTGTGTATGTTCATTTAAATAACTTGTGTTAGCTAGAGTTGTTGATAGTCCCAAAATTGTTGAGACATCATCAATAAGCTAATGGATCTCAATGATTGTCAATAGATCCAAGACATGTTAGTGGGAGCAATATGCATTCAAATTAAGAAAATGTAAGTGTTAAGTTTTTTGAATGAATGCTAAGTTACAACAATGCCAGTGGGAGTGATGTCATAATTTGAGCAACAAGATATGAATAAAGTCTATTTGATAGACTTGATAAAACATAGATGTTACTCAAAAATGACAAAACGTGACACGGTCAATTTTGAAGTAAAGACTTGAAATTGGACTTAATGATATAGCAAGGCTATCTTAAGGATGTTATATGGGAAAATTAAATCTCAAATGTCGAAGGTTTGAGAAAGTATTTTCCTATATGATAGAAAATCACTTTCGTGACCTTTACAATGAATGTGTCACAAAATCACAAAAGGGACACATGTATGGACTTGTGAGATGATATCCAAAGGTGAAAAACCATTGGGGTTGTCACTTTAAGATATTACTATAGCTCAGAATCAGAACCGTAGCAACTGATAAAGTATTATTGCCTTTAAGAAATGAACATCAGAGTCGGACTCTGGAAGCGTGCGTTCACTTAGGTTATAAACCAAAGTGAAAATAACCCATTTTAACAAATGGAACTTCATAATGGATGAAGTACTAATCATATGAATGTATTGTTAGTATTGTACTACAATGGTCTCAATGTTGGAGCAAAGTATGTATAAAGTATACAAACGAAATATATGTCGATATATAGTTTTAGAAACTGCTTCAAAAGGTGTTTTGAATAGAAGGGGTTCTTATAGAACCAATGATTGAATCCAAACCATAAGGTCGTTAGTAGGACACTACGACGTAATGAGGCGATAGCTCAAGCCATGGAATCAAGGTCTCATCAAAGTATTTGAACACAAGAAAGAGACATCATCAAATGTTTTAGAAACATTTGATAAGTAAATCCCTTTTAAATTAAAAGGATTAATAGATAATCAAGTTTACCTATGAGCGTAAGTTCACTCGACTAGCATCTATAAGATACACTAGTGATTGACTTTAGTGCAAGTGGGAGATTGTTGGAGATATGCCCTGAAAGTCAATCTTTGGAAGAAACCTTTCAGGACAATGAATGTGTGTATAGATGATTCTTATACATCAAAAGGAAAAGATACTAATTAGGACTATCTCAATAAACGATATATGTCCTAAATAGTGAATCCATGGACAATGGATCGATGGAAGAAGTAATCTAATGATGTTAGACTACAGAGACCTTCTTCACATAACCATCATGTCCAAAAGGTTCTTGGTCATAGGATTGTCAGAGGGATACTGACAATGCATAGACCAGTACATACTATGTCCCCTTCAATTGGAAGGATGGAAAGTCTCATCCCATTCGTGTAGTGACACTAAGACATGTATATAGGTGCTCATTAAGGGAATGAGTTCACTGAACACAATCGAACGAGAGTACTTGCATGGAGGTCTACTCACATGTCAAGCAAGTAACTCTAATGGTTGGAATAATGTAAGTAATCTTTTGACCTGAGACATCATAGTTGTCTTGGGGATACGTTGCTGATCATTTTGATAATGAGACGTGACCACACCTCATCTTGGGTGTGTTCTATGCATTGTTGGGGTCAATGATTTATTCTCAGAGGCATGTGAATGATCAACAAGGGATCTCTAATCCTCGTTATGAGAGGATGAATACTCTAAGATATGATTCGGGAATCTTCGGCCGAAGTATCGAGCATAATGAAAGAAAGCGTTCCTATACGACTCAATTGAATCATATAACATGGAATAATCATATTAGGGGTTTGACATTAAATATCCATACCCTAGTAATATGATTGTGAGTATTGTATTAGAGAATGATCGAATTACATTGTAATTCCAACTGAATAGGTTTTCCGAACAAATTCTACATTAGCTTGGGTAGCCATGATATATGGTTAGATGTCACTCATGGCTTGTGAGTTCTTCTAGATGATTAAATAAGTAGTCGTCAAAGAAGAAGGAGAATTAAAAGTAAGTTTTAATTCACTAAGTGATTGGATTAAATATAATCAATTGGATTGGTGCCAATCACCTCACTGCCTTGCTAATTAGAACCTAAAATGATTGTACACAGATACACTCTTGTAGTGAGACAACTAAAGGATGATGGAATAAATTAATTGGATTAATTAAGTGATATGATTAATTAGAAAGTCTAAAGAAATCATAGAAGCGATGAAAGATCGTTTTTGGACTTAAAGAAAAGTTCGGGTTAATATGGGCCCATTAAGCCCAAACCCATTGGGCTTTTATTTAAGCATAGGATCACTTGAAATGATAAAAGCCCAAAGCCCAAACAACAAAAGGGGCTGGCCATTGAAGAGAGAGAGAGAGAGAGAGTTAAGTTGTTGATTCACTTCTTAGACATTTATAAAGAACTTTTAGTGAAAAGTTTCATTAGGGTTTTTGAGTGTTCTTTTTCACAAAAGAAGAAAAACATATCTTTCTCTCTCTCAACACTCAAAGGCCGGCCACCATAAGGGAGAAGTAGCTAATCATCTTCTCTTCCTTTTGGTTATTCCTGTATCCATCTCACTACACTAGTGGGTGTGGATCTTTAGAGGTCTTCAACCTTGGAGACTAAAGGAGAACCAAAGAGCACTCATTCTAGCAAGGTGGAGGAAGCAAGGAGGGAGGCTAGGCTCAAGGAGTTCCAAGAACAAAGAGCTTGGAGGTGGTCAATCCTTGGTCTCAAGTCTAGATCAAGAGGTATAAAACTATACCTTCACTTTGTTCTTCAATAATTTCTTAGATGCATCATATATGAACCTATGCTTCTTGAAGGGGATTTGCATGACTATAGCTTTGATATTATGTGATAACATGCTTCCGTTGCTAATGTATATAAATTTTGAATTGTATATGCATGCTAGTCACTAGAAATCCCACATAAATCTCATTATTTCATTTCAACGTGTCGCACTGTGATTGGCCTCCTGGTTGGAGGGAAACTCTTCTGGGTCCTTGACGGTATAACGTTGACCAGTGCTCAGCAGTTTCGGGATTGGTCAAGTATGGTACAAACAGTGCTCCCCTAAGTTCCCGAGTGAGGGAAGCTCCTCGATTTGGAACTTGCAAGATCGAAGCCGCTGAGTAATCATGAAACTTCTAAGTACTGAAGTGTGGTATCGTTTTCACTTGCCTTATCTGTCTCATAGGTAGATGTGGCATCTTATCTGAAAGTACTTTTCCTCCATCCAGGGGTGGTATCCTTAACCGGTGGAGATGCACAAGGTAATGTATCAATTTCACTTGAAGCTTACTTGTAGTTTTAGGCTTGGTTAAGCGCGATACAAACCATGTAGTAGGAGTCCCCCAAATCGCCGAGCTAGGAGATTCGCCGAAAGAGGTGACAAACAAGGTAAGCAATCAGAGCTCCCAGCAATCAGTCCCAGATCAGAAGTTTGATTTCGAGTTCCTGCTGATTGTTCTTATTCTCCCTATTTTGTAGGCAGCAGGAAGGATAAAGAGAAGAAAAAGGAGAATAGATGATATGAGATAATTTTTCTTTTGAAGAAGTAACTTTCCACAGGCTTATTCTTGAACTGAGCTAGAGGGTTTTCTGGTTTCCTCCAGAGTATAAGGTCGACTCAAGAATTTGAGGGTCAAAACAAGTCCATCAAATCAAGAGTGCGTTCGACCTTGATGATATGAGCTACTTTTGCTGCTGGCAAAGTAATAGATGAATCGTCACGTGTTCTGTTGCGCTTGTCTCCACATGCTTCCTTGTATCCTTCTCACTTGCCCTATCTGTTACTCAGGCAGATGTGATATCTTTTCTGGAAGCATAAGATGTTGAAGATGAGTACTCGAGAGCAATGCCAGGTAAGTAATTAGGCAAGGAGTTCCAGGTAGTCAGTTCCTGACTGGAAGCTTGATTCCAAGTGCTGACTGATTGCTCTCTTTCTCCTTATCTTGCAGGTAAGAACAAGGCCAAAGGAAAAGATAGGGAAAAAGCATGATATGGGATACTCTTGCTTTTAACCCTGATGATATGAGATACTCTGGCTCTAGTGTTGCTTGTTTGCAGAGGTATTATCGGGGGGAAAAGAAGCTGAGTATTTCGAGAGACTTTGCTGAGAGTGCCCTCTCGGATGTGAAGAAAAGTTGAGCATTTTTTTATTTGCAGGTTTACCTGGCTGTGGAGGATGAAAGTCGACATATATAGGAATTGGCCCAACAGCGAGTAGTAACGCTGTTCCTCTACCCTTCTCGTTCATAGCAATGTAGTGGGAGCTGCAAGATTCATGTGTTTTAACTTTGTCAGAGCATTTTGAAAAAGTGGTCTGTTGTATCTGGAAAGCTGATGTTGAGTGTGAAGATTGCAGATAAGCTTTATCCAAGGAATCTGGCTCTCGAAGTTCAGAGAGCGATGCTTCTTCAGTTTTCAAACAAGCAATCCTGTCGGGGACCTGGCTCTCGAGATTCGGAGAACGGTGCCTCTTCGATTTTTGAGAAAGCAATCCTATTGGGAGTCTGGCTTTCGAGATTCGGAGAGCGGTGCCTCTTCGATTTTTGAGAAAGCAATCCTGTTGGGAGTCTGGCTCTTGAGATTCGGAGAATGGTGCCTCTTCGATTTTTGAGAAAGCAATCCTGTTGTGAGTCTGGCTCTCGAGACTCAGATAGCGGTGCCTTTCTGATTTTTGAGAAAGCAATTCTGGTGGGAGTTTGGCTCTCGAGATTCGGGGAGCTGTGCCTCTTCGATTTTTGAGCAAGTAATCTTGTTGGGAGTGTTTTCTTGATGTGAGTAAAGGTTGGGCATTTTTGCCAGTCTGCCTTGCCACGGAGCACGGAGGTTGACACACACAGGGACTTTCGAGTTATCAAGCAGTGGTGTTGTTGCTTTACCCTTGTGGGTAATGGTAGGGTAGCTAGACTTTCAAAATTTATGTGTCTAAACTTTGTCAGAGATCTTTGGCAAAGTTATCTGTGGTACCCGAGAAGCTGATGTTGCGTGTGGGGATTGTCGACATATTTTACTCAGGAAAATCTGCTTCTCCAAATCCGGGGAGTGGTGCCTCTTCGATTTTTCAACCAACGGCCCTGTTGCCCTTTCTTTTATAGGGGCACCAATTGTGTGCAAGAAGTACGTTCAAAGAGTTATTGCTTGCAGGAATTTTCCCCTTATTTTTGTACTTCAGAGATTTATTACACCTCATTTCTGAGAATGTCTAGCCCATCCGACCGTCGTTTTGACTTGAACTTTGGTGAAGAGGCAGCCATGCCTTCTCAAGACAACATATGGCGCCATCCTTCTTATCTCCTACTGGTCCTTACCGTTAGGGACTCTTCTCACTTCCAAAGATAATAGACTACTTTCCAAATGGTCTGATGAGTTGGCTGTTAAGTATTCTCTGGCTCTCAGTGTTCAGTGTGCAGGTTCTGTGTCTAATATGGCCTAACGCCTATTTGCTCGAACCCTCCAAGTTGAATCATTGACGGCTGAAGTGATAAGTCTCAAACAGGAGATCAGAGGGCTCAAGCATGGGAATAAACAGTTGCACATGCTCGCACATGACTATTCTACAAACATGAAGAGGAAGCTCGACGAGCTGCAAGAATATGATGGTAAGATTTTACTTGATCATAAGAGGTTTGTGGGTTTCTTCCAAAGACATTTATTGCCTTCGTCTTCTGGGGCTGTACTGTGTAATGAAGTTCCAAATGATCAACCTTCGGTGCCTCCTCATTCTGAGGTTCTGCCCAGTACTGAGGCTCCGAATAATCACCCTCCGATGCCTACTCTTTCTGGTTCTCTGCCTACTGCTGAGACTTCTCCTGAGCAACCTTTGTGAAGGCTCCCTCTTGTTTGTTTATTTTGATTCATGTATATGTACATATTTGTAACTTATCGGAGATATCAATAAACAAGCTTTGCTTCATTTCAACGTATTGTGTTAAATACACCAAGGCCTTCTTCACTAAGTTCTTTGAATTTTTTCTTTTGTTGAAGCTTGTATGTTGAAGCTTTGTGAGTGAAGCATGTATGTTGAGGTAGTGCTCCCTTAATTTCCCGAGTGAGGAAAACTTCTCGGTTGGAGACTTGAAAAATCCAAGTCATTGAGTGGTCGTGAGATTTCCTAGTATCAAGGTGCAGTAGCATATGGTAGGAGTCTCCCAAGTCTCCGGTCGAGGGAGTTGACGAATGAGGCATTTCCTTTCTAAGTGGTAGCCCAAAACTCCTCCTTCATATATATTTGTTATGAAAGTTGTTAGGCCCAAAAAAGACGAGGCCTAGGCAATTTTTTTTTTCGAATTTTCGAATTTCTGAAAAAAAAAATATATATATATATATATATATATTTTAAGCTTTGGAGGTGAAGCTTTGGTGTTGAAGCTTTGTAGGTGAAACTTTGAGTTTGTGGGTGAAGCTTTTATGGGTGAAGCTTTTGTAGGTGAAGCTATTGTGGGTGAAGGATATTGTGGGTGAAGCTTTTGTGGGTGAAACTTTTGTGTTGAAGCTTTGTAGGTGAAGCTTTGGAGTTGAAGCTTTGTTGGGTACCATGAATTGATTTTGCTTCACACTATCTTGATCAAGATAGTGTGAAGCTTTTGTATGTGAAGCTTTTGTGGTGGGTGAAGCTTTTGTTGGTGAAGCTTTTGTGGGTGAAGCTTTTGTAGGTGAAGCTTTTGTGGTGGGTGAAGCTTTTATGGGTGAAGCTTTTGTTGGTGAAGCTTTTGTAGGTGAAGCTATTGTGGGTGAAGCTTTTGTGGGTAAAGCTTTTGTGTTGAAGCTTTGTAGGTGAAGCTTTGGAGTTGAAGCTTTGTTGGGTACCATGAATTGATTTTGCTTCACACTATCCTGATCAAGATAGTGTGAAGCTTTTGAGAATTTGTAGTTGTCCTCCATTGATGAAGCTTTTGTTGGTGAAGCTTTTGTGGTGAAGCTTTGTTGGGTACCATGAATTGATTTTGCTTCAATAGTGTGAAGCTTTTAAGAATTTGTAGTTGTTCTCCATTGATAAAGCTTTGTTGAATTTCCCATTTTTTTTTTTTTTGAGAAACTAGAAATTTGAAAATGTGAGAGAGACAACATATACAAATTTTGCTTCCACACTGTTGAGTATGAGATTGTGATGCAAGCCACACCTTGTAGTAGTCGAAGGTTTGGATGAACCATATAAATTGAATTTGCTTCGAACAATCTTGATCAAGAGTGTGTGAAGCTTTCTACGAGTTGTAGTTGCCCTTCATTGATGAAGATTTTGTTGGGACCATAAATTGGTTTTGCTTCACACTGTCTTGATCAAGAGTGTGTGAAGCTTTTGAGAATTGTGGTTAAACTCCTTTGATGAAGCTCTTGTTGGCACCATAAATTGGTTTTGCTTCACACTGTCTTGATCAAAGTGTGTGAAGCTTTTGAGAATTATGGTTGCTCTCCATTGATGAAGCTCCTGTTGGCACCATAAATTGGTTTTGCTTCACACTGTCTTGATCAAGAGTGTGTGAAGCTTTTGAGAATTATGGTTGAACTCATTTGATAAAGCTCTTGTTGGCACCATAAATTGGTTTTGCTTCACACTGTCTTGATCAAGAGTGTGTGAAGCTTTTGAGAACTGTGGTTGCCCTCCATTGATAAAGCTCTTGTTGGCACCATAAATTGGTTTTGCTTCACACTGTCTTGATAAAGAGTGTGTGAAGCTTTTTACGAGTTGTAGTGTTTGCATTGTTACAGAGGATAAATGTCTGAAGCAGATGCAAGAGAGCTGAATAGCTTGGTCTTCATATGTCATGCACTGAAGTTGTTGTTGGCTTGCAATAAGACTTTGTTGGTGACTATAACTCTTGTTGGGAATAAGTACTCCCCTAGTTGAGTTGTCAAGCTTGAGGGTTTTTTATTATTTGTGAATGCTAGGAGTTCACATGTACAGGTTGTACCACTCGTCTTCTGGTTGGTGGTACGAAGGTGAGTTCCTTCATCACCTTTCAACACATTTAATCACCTGGTTGGTGGCACGAAGATAAGTTCCTTCTTCACCTGGTTGGTGGCATGAATGACAAGTTGCCAAATGATATTAGAGTACGGGTTGTATATTTCATCACCTGATTGGTGGCATGAAGATGAGTTCTTTCTTCACCTGGTTGGTGGCATGAGTGGCAAGTTGCCAAATGATATTGGAGTACTGGTTGGTGGCATGAAGATGAGTTCTTTCTTCACCTGGTTGGTGGCATGAGTGGCAAGTTGCCAAATGATATTAGAGTATGGGTTGCACATTTCATCACCTGGTTGGTGGGATGAAGGAAAGAACGGGTTGTACATTTCATCACCTGGTTGGTGGTTGTACATTTCATCACCTGGTTGGTGGTTGTACATTTCATCACCTGGTTGGTGGCATGAGGGAGAGTACGGGTTGTACATTTTATCACCTGGTTGGTGGCATAAAGATGAGTTTCTTCTTCACATTTCATCACCTGGTTGGTGAGAATATGGGCAAGGTGTCGAGGCAGATTGTAGCAAGTGTCGAATTACACAAAGTATGTTGAACCATTTCGAAGCACAGTTGGCTTATGCATGAATGTGTTGGAATGTATGATTGAACGAATATACTGTGAAGTTGTTCGTTTATTTGTATAGTCTTGTTGACATATACCTAGACTTTGTTTCATGTTGGAAGCATTCATGTTGAAGCTTTTAACCCGAGTGTTTCATTGCTAAGATTGTAAGAGAATTATGACCGAGTTGTCTAAATCACCTTTTTATTGAATTCATGCCAAACAGTCTTCGTTACATAGGATGCCCAACGCAGAGTAATCTTTTCTTCAATACCCAGTCCCCCACTTTGAAAGAACGAGGTTTGACCCTTGAGTCATAGTAGTTGGAGATGCGCTGCTTGTAGGCGACATTCCTTAAGTGAGCCTGGTTTTTGTGTTCCTCAACTAGATCTAAGTTGAGGGTAAGTTGTTTGTCATTTTCGCTTTGCAAGTAGTTCTGGACTCGGAACGTTGCTTGCTCAAGCTCAACTGGGACAACTACCTCTGTACCAAAGGCAAGTGAGAATGGGGTTTCTCCTGTTGATGTCCGATACGAAGTACGGTATGACCAAAGAACTTGGGGTAAAAATTCTGGCCAACAACCTTTAGCCTTGTCCAAGCTGGTTTTCAAAGTTTGCTTGATTATTTTGTTGATGGCTTCGACTTGTCCATTAGACTGGGGATGAGCTGGGGAGGCAAAACATAAGTTGATGTTGAACTTAGAGCAGAACATCCTGAACTTATTGTTGTTGAACTGTATTCCGTTGTCAGTGACTATCGCATTGGGAATGCTGAATCTACAAGGGATGTTCTTCCATACGAAGTCTTTTATTTTTGCCTCAATAACGATTGCATAGCGGACCTTGCCGAATCTACAAGGGTTCTACTTTAGCCCACTTTTTGAAGTAGTCAACTGCAACGATTGCACAGTGGACCTTGCCCTTCCCTGCAGGCATTGGGCCAATTAAATCAAGTCCTCATTGGGCGAAGGGCCAAGGGCTGATCATAGGAGTGAGCGGCTAAGGAGGGGAGTGAGGAATAGTTGCGTAGCGTTGACATTTATCACATGAACGAGATATTTTGATGGCATCTTGGTGAAGTGTTGGCCAGTAATATCCTTGGCGAAAAGCCTTGTGTGCTAGCGATCGAGATCCAGCATGATCTCCGTAGACTCCTTCATGTATTTCCCGAAGGACAATTTCCGCCTCCGCGGGCGTAAGGCATCTTAGGTATGGTAGGTTAATACCCTGCTTGTAGAGTTGGTCATTAATGATCAAGTAACGGGTAGCCTTGTATTGAATCTGCTTAGCTTGGACTTTATCATTTGGGAGGGTGCCATGCGCAAGGAATTTATAAATCGGGGTAATCCAATTATCCCCATGTTGTAAGTTGCACACTTCCGCGACCATGGTGCTTAGTGCTGCCAACAATTCTACCTGAATTTTTCTCCCAATTTTGTCTTCTACTGCTGAGGCGAGGCGAGCAAAAGTGTCTGCATGACTATTTGCGGCTCGAGGAATTTGGGTGATCTAGTAGTGGAAGTGCTTGAGCAACAATTGTGTTTGTGCCAGATATGCTGCCATGGAGCTATCCTTAGCGTCAAAGTTGTTGGTGACCTGGTTAACTACCAATTCGGAGTCACTGAAGATATCAATTCGTTTTACCACAAGTTGTTTGACCAAACGTAAGCCTGCTAGGAGGGCTTCATATTTGGCCTCATTGTTCGACGTCTTGAATTTGAAACGAAGAGCATACTCCATCGCCACTTTGTCAAGGGTCGTAAGGACTAGTCCTGCTCCACAACCCTGTTGGTTGGACGAGCCATCAACATATAGACTCCATGCTGGGGCTGTTGGTTCTATTTTCTGAGCTTCTGAAGGTAATGAAACCACTTCTTTAGGTGTAGAAACAATGTCAACAGGATATGTGAAGTCAGCGATGAAGTCTGCCACTGCTTGGCCCTTCTCAGCTGGCTTTGGTTGGTAGGAGATGTCAAACTCACCCAATGCTATCGCCCATTTGACCATTCACCCCGAAGTGTCAGGACTTTGGAGTATCTGTCGAAGATGATGATTGGTAAGCACGATGATGGAGTGTGCTTGGAAGTAAGGGCGAAGTTTTCGAGCAGACATGACCAATGCTAGAGCCAATTTCTCAATGTTGGAGTATCGTGTCTCCGCATCTTGTAAGGCCTTACTAGCGTAGTAAACAGGCCGTTCGACATTACCATTCTTTCGAATGAGAACGGAACTTACTGCTGAAGCCGATACCGACAGATAGATAATGAGAGTGTCACCAACCTCAGGTTTGGAGAGCAGATGGGCTTTACTCATGTAGTTTTTGAGGTTCTTGAATGCCTCGGCACATTCATCAGTCCATGTAATGTACTTTTTACTTCCCTTAAGTGATTTGAAGAAATGAGCACATCTGTCTATGGCCTTAGAGATGAACCTAGTTGAGGCTGCCACTTTGGCAGTAAGGCTCTGGATGTCTTTTGAAGTTACCGGTTCCTTCATGTCGAGGATTACTTTGATATTCTCGGGATTAGCCTCAATGCCTCGTTGGCTTATCATGAAGCCTAAGAATTTGCCAGAGCCTACGCCGAAGGCACATTTGTTGGGGTTCAACCTCATTTAATACCTCTTCAGAATGGTGAAAGTTTCAGATAGGTTGATGATGTGTTGGTCAACTTGTTTGCTCTTAACTAGCATATCATCAGCGTAAACTTCCATGCTCTTCCCAATCTGTTCGGCGAACATCGAATTGACTAGTCTCTGATAAGTCACCCTTGCATTCTTTAGGCCGAAGAGCATGGCTTTATAGCAATATAGTCCCCTGTCAGTAATGACGGTTGTGTGTTCTTGGTCCAGAGGGTTCATTAGGATTTGGTTGTATCCTTAGTAAGCATCCATGAAGTTCAGGAGTTCATATCCTGCCGTAGAGTCTATAAGTTTGTCAATGAGAGGAAGATGAAAGCTATCATTCGGGCATCCTTTGTTTAGGTCGGTGTAGTCGACACACATTCTCCACAAGACCTTTTGAAGCAGAAGACTTTCTTTGGTTGGATTTTTCTTAATAAGGACCACATTTGCTACCCATGTTGGGTAATTGACTTCGCAGACGAAGCCTATGCCTTTGAGTTTTTCAACTTCTGCCTTCATTGCTTCGTATCGTTCAGCGTCATAATATCTTCGCTTCTGTCTCACCGGCTTGGTCTTGGGGTCAATACTCAAGAGATGTCTGGCATGCCCTTGTATGACCAGGCGAAGACCTCAGTGTTCTCTTGCAAAAAAGAGATCAATGCCAACCGAATGGGTGGTGACAAGGTGGTGCCAATCTTCACCATGCGATCTGGATAATCTTTTGATATAGAAACCTTCTCCAGCTTTTCAACGGGTTGTGCTTGTTGGGTGAAAGAGTCATCTCGAGGATCGTCGGGTTGACTGTTGCCACCGTGAAGATCCAAGTTGGCTTCGTCCGGGCTAGTCTTTATGACTTGGTCATGTATAGAAAAGGTTTCCTTGGGCATATGCAGGTGTTGTTGCTTGACCGAAGTGTTGTAACATGACAGTGCACTAAGTTGATCTTCTCTGATGTAACCATTGCCATAGGGGGTTGGAAATTTCATCAACAACATATGTGGGGATACCATGGCCTTGAGATCGTTGATGCATGTGCGTCCAAAGATGACATTGTATGTCGTTGGGCAATCAACTACCAGGAAGTTAGTGGTAATGGTGGCTGTGTAAGGGCCTGTACCAATGGTGAAAGGTAAGTGTATGCTCCCAATAGGTTGCACGATATCACCGGAGAAGCTTATCAGAGGAGAAATCGAGCGATCGAGCAAGTGTTCAGCTACATTAAATGCCCTGAAAACTTCAGCAAACATGATATTGACCGAAGCCCCCATGTCTACCAGGATTCGTCGTACTTCAAAGTTGGCTATGTGAGCCTCCACGATCAGTGGGTCGTTGTGAGGGTAGATGATACCTCTTTCTTCCTCGGGGTAGAAACATATTGGATCCTAGTTAGGCTTTTGACACTTGCCTCCCCTCGTTCGCTGTTTTTCATGGCCCTATTGAAAGATTCAGATATGGGTATGCCGCCGCTTATGGAATATATCACATTCACTTGGCGTTGGTTACGGATATCCCTTGAAGGGTGAAGGAGGAATCGATCAATTTTTCCTTCACGCGCCAAAGCTTCAATATGATCATGAAGGGTGATACACTTCTCGCCGTCATGGTCGTTATGCTCGTGGTAGCAGCAAAATGTGCCCGTGTTCTTCGTGGGCTTGTAACCCGACTGCCTCAGCATTGGCTTCGGTATCAGGTGTGCTATGCTGGGGTAAATGGCCACGCATATGGCGTTCAAAGGTGTGTATGTCTCATATCTCGGGGTAGGGCCTGTCCTGACACGTACTTGGCCCACTGTGTTGACTACCTGGGGGCTGTCATTATCATGGCGATACCCTTGGTTATCACGATAGTGTCCCTTACTCCTTTTACTAAAATGAGACTGGTGAGGATGGAAATCTTTCCTTTTGCCTTGAGATTGATATGTATGTTGACTTGGCGAAGTATTAAGTAAGGTAGGGGGAGGCACCGCTGCCGCTTGGAAGGTCGAGGTCTTCTTATTTGGTTGGATCTGGGTTCGACTCCCTACTTGCTGATAAGGGGTGGCTGTGGGGGTTTCCCTCGATATGTCCTTGCCTCAGCGGAGGCATGGTTGTAAGCCTGTGCCATCACCTCAGAGTAAGTCTTCCAAGTGTTAGTATTGATCATGTACTTGAAGAAACAATCACGTAGGCCTGCCTTGAAGGCTTTGAGGGCAGTCTTGTCATCCGCCTCCGCACAACGGGAATACTCATGGCTGAAGCGGCCAGCATACATACGTAATGACTCGTCTGGCTTCTGGCGAATAGTGTACAAGTCATCCGCAGAGTGCAAGCGATCGGTCTAGAAAATGTGTTGAGAAACAAATAGTTTCCTCAATTCCTCAAATGAGTCTACTATCTTAGGTGGAAGACGGCAATACCAGTTTAGAGCTCCGCCAGAGAGGGTGGAGGGGAAGAGAAGACATCGCTCTTCGTCGATGTGCATCCGGTATGCCATGGTGGACTCAAAGAGGTTAAGGTGTTCAATCGGGTCCTCATTTCCAGTATAGAGTTGCAATCCAAGCTTCTGCTTTGTCTTTGCTTGGATGTGGGTGTCGAGGATCCTCCTTGTAAAAGGGCCATGCCTAGGTTGGTTCCAATCAGGTATCTCAGCTTGTCATTCGGCCTTCAACTTGTTTACTTCCTTAAAGAGTTGTAGGACAAGAGGGTCTTGAGTGGAGTCATGTACCACTGGGGTTTTCTTTTGTAAATCTCCATATCCTCTTGGAAGTAGGAAGGTTTGATCAAGAGCATGTGATTTTTCCCTGGACTCGTCGTACTGACTTCCTAGGTATGTCTGTCGGAACATCTCTGAGTCCCCTATACCTTCGTGTTCCTCTAGGACTTGTTTCCCCTTCCCCAAATTGGTAGCCGGCCTGGGACATGAGAGGGGACCGAGTCTTTCAAAGATCCTTGGGTCGTTGATCTTCGAGCTTACATGGATGAGATTGTCTCGACGTTGTTTTAGGAAGTCTCGACAGTCACGAAAGATGGCTTTCGATCCTTCCACTCTTTTTGTAAGGAGGTGCATTCCTTCACTCCTCCTGCTTCGGGTCGAAGCAGCTGGGTTGAGAGAAGTCTTATGTTGGTCGCCATTTCGATGAGTAGCTCGCTCCTTAACAGGAATACCCATGTCGAGGGCAAATGACCCTCAGTGTTGGGGGGCACCCAGTTGATGGTTGACTTCCACAGGGGTGATGAGCTCATGTGTTTTAGTATATCTAGCCTCGTGGAGCATCTTGAAGACCTTCTCATACTGCTCTTGGAGGATCTCATTCTACATCGTTATCTTGTTGTTCTGAGTCTCCAGCTCATCGACTTTAGCCTGAAGAGCAAACTTCTTTTGTTCATTCTTTCGTTGCTTCGCACCAAGTGCGAGGGGGGTGTCGTTCTGCGTGATGTGGCTTCCTTCGCTCCCCATGTTGGAGAGGGATGCCTGGTCAAAAGAGAGTGTACGAATGGTGGAAACCAGCTTAACAAAGCTGAAGATAGTGGGAATAAATGTCGTTCCCACAGACGGTGCCAAATGTTGATGCACAAAATCAGTGAGGACTTTGGTACAACATAAAATGTTAAGTTTGTGATCTTCGCTAGATTGCTCCGGTCACTAGTGTGGATAAGTATGTAAATGGATAGGGACAAGGAAGCAAACACAAGATGTACGTGGTTCACCCAGATTGGCTACTTTCACGGAGTAGAGGAGTTCTCATTAATTGTGAAGGGCTTACACAAGTACATAGGTTCAAGCTCTCCTTTAGTAAGTACTAGTGAATGATTTAGTACAAATGACATTAGGAAATATTGTGAGAGAATGATCTCTTTTTATATAAGAGTTTCTAGCTTTGTTCTGACATTGACACGTGTCGTGTTGTGATTGACTTCTGATGTTGACACGTGTTGCGCTGTGATTGGCTTATGATTTCGACACGTGTCGCATTGTGATCGGCCTCCTGGTTGGAGGGAAACTCTTATGGGTCCTTGACGGTATAACGTTAACCAGTGCTCAGTAGTTTTGGGATTGGTCAAGTATGGTACAAACAGTATACATATCCTAAACGTTCCTGATCATAGGATTGCCAATTGGGCATTGACGGTCCGTTAAGAACAGTATGTGCTATGTCTTCTCTTAGGAAGAGTGACTGGTCTCAAGTCATTGGTGTGACTGACACCAAGACAAGCATGTAGGTGCTCAATAGAGAATGAGTCCACTGAACACGATCAACAAGGAGTTCTCATATTCATGTCACATGAGAACTCATGGTTGGGATAATGCAAAGTAGTCCTTTAACCTAAGGCATCATAATTGTCTTGTGGTTAGGTCCTTGATCTTTGACTATGCCAAAGTCACTCCGTTAGAGGGTGTCCACGACATAGTTGGGGTTAAGCCACTTAGCCATGGAGGCAAGTGAATGGGCCACAAGGGATCTCTAACCTTCAAACCGTTTGAGGGAGAATACTCTATGATATGATTAAGAATCTCTGGCCAGAGTATGAATGAGATTTAGGAAGTCGTTCCAAATCACATTCAAGGTAATCATATAAGTAAAAGAATCACATTGGATAGTAGACATGAATAAACTATCAAACCAAACAATGTGGTCAAGAGTATTGTATTAGAGAAAGACTGTATTGCATTGTAATCCTAAATTGAATAGGTTCTCCACCTCTTCTGATTAGCTTGGGTACCTATGACATACTGCTAGGTGTCACTCATGGTTTGTTGAAGCCCTAAAGGTGAGTAATCACTAAAGGAACCTAATAAATCATACACCGTGTAAGGTAGAGATTGAAGAAACAATGGAGATGAGTAAGGATAATTAAATGGTTTAATTATTTATGGTTAGGATTAATTAATATGTTAATTAATCAATCGAATAAGTTCGTTATAGACCTCGTGTTAGATTTAGGCCTCAAGGCCCAATGAGATTTGAATGTCAAGCCCAATAACTCAAGTTGTATGACAACTTGAAACACAAAGGGCCTCAAAGCCCAAAGAACGCAATATGGCCAGCCATAAGAGTGAGGGGTAGTGAACTTGGCTTAATTGCAAGTTTGCCACTCCATTGTGAGGTGGTATAAAGGCAACTTTATAGCCATTTCATCCTTAGAGTTTTCTTTGGAGAAAAGATGAGAACAAAAGCTCTCTTGACTCTCTAGGAGGCCGGCCACCTTGGAGAAAATTACTAGCATCTATTTCCTCCAAGGTCACTCATCTCTTCATCAATGCTCTCCTTGATGTGGAGACTTAGAGGTTCTCTATTTTGGGAACTTGGAGAATCCATTATACCATCCTCATCCAAGAAATTCATGGAGCTAAGAAGTAAGGAATGAAGGCCCTATCTCTTGGGTGATTAGCCTTTGCTTATGCAAAGAGGAATCAACAAAGATATAATATTTCTCAACTCACTTTGTTCTTGAGTTGAGTCTTGGTTCACCATAACTACTAGGCTTTGAATTTCATGGGTTAAGTTTTGCTTTTGAGTGCATACAAGCATGGTTCCGCCTTTTAATTGTTAACAGCATGCATAGATATTGCTCAAATGAATTTGTTTTTACAAATTTTTCCTTCAAACAATTGGTGACAAGCCACGGTTATCCACTCCTTCTAGACCCAGAGAGGTTATGGAAAATTTCACCTTCAAATATGATATGCACTGGAGGTCATTGTATAACTATATAATATACTTGAAGAATCTTATAGAAACAACAATCAACAATATTTTAGTTTTAAAGTCGTCTATAATTAACAGACAATTTTAAGGATAATACTTGGGTCCTCACCAGGGAGGACCCAATATACTGACATGTCATGTGGTCCAGTTAAATATAGCCACGTGTAATTTAAATAGCTCTCTAAACCTATAACCAAACAAGCAACTATAACCTTGCACCTATAACCAAATAGCCAACTTCTCCTTTAAGCATATGCCCCATATCTCATCCTGTCCCTCTCACTTCTGTCGAACTTTGCTCCGTCGATCTCCTTCTTCCAACCTTTGGTTACATCAAATCCAACCCAAAATTTTCCATCAATCCCCTCTTCTCATGCGAGCCCACCCCCAAACCCTTTCTTTATCAGTAAGCTCACCTCAATCTCTTCCTTCCCCGGCAACCCCAACTCCACCCATCTCTCTTTCCGCGACCTCAACTATACCAACCCCTTTGTTCGCCGGCGAATCCAACGTCAACCATCTCTTTGACGACAACCCCACTTAGTCCTCCGGCGATCCCACTCCAGTCCTTTTCGATGGGGTTGCTGTTGGGGTGCACATAGAAAAACAAGGTTTGAGGCTGAGGAAGAAGACTGATGTTTGGTTACAAAGATACCAATGTTTGGGGGCAGTTTTATACACTACTACAAAAGGGCCTTATAGTGTCAGTACGTGGCGTCGGTTTAATATAATATAGTGGCAGACTAGACAATTGTGACACTTATTGAACATGACGTCGGATTTACTGTTGCTTATAAGCGTCATAAACATTTAATGTCGCTTTTAAACTGACGTAACATTTAATGTCGCTTCTAGCCGACACTAATTATTGTTTTTAAAATATTTTAAAGCATGCGTCGGTTCTTAGGGACATAGATTTTAGTTTTTTTAAATATCATTGTCGGTTGTAAGCGACAAATTGATGATACACTCTCCCCCGTGTTTTCTTCTTCCTCTCTTGTGTTTTTCTTATTCGTTCTTCCCATTTGCAAACCCTCCCTGTGTGTTCTATCTTGCACCTTTCTTATTTGTTCTTCCAACTTCATTTGTTCCTTCTTCACAACAATAAGTTTTTCTTGCTTGTAATATTTTTATTTTCTCCTCTTATGTTTAACTTTTATTTACAATTTATTTTTGAAGGGAATTTATTTGAGCTGGTTGAGTACATAAAGAATTGATCGACGACGGAATTATTCCATAATTCAAGTTTTTATCACTAAATTCTTTAATTTTTAAATTGTATGATACACAAGTTTATTTATTTAAAAATTCTAATTTAAGTACTTAAATAAATTTCTACTATTTTTGTTAAATTAATAAATATTTAGTCGAATTAATTAATTTTGTCACTTGAATTGTTGTGAGAAAATGGAAATGAATAATATTTATAAGCATTTATGTTAAATTAACAATATTAAATATAACATGAACTTATAATATTTAGTAATATAAGAATATATTATGTTAAATCAATTTGTTTTGCACTCTAATTGTTATTTTAATTTGTTTTTGTTGTTATTTTGATAACTTTGATAACTTTTGGTTGTTATTTACTAGAATGGATTAGATGAGCATAATTTTGATAACTTTTTGTTGGTATTTTATACTTTCATTAAGTATAACATAAGATTTTGTGGTATCCACTAGTGCAAATATTTTAAATTGAAGATCGAATTCATTCATTGTATTCATATAGGGTTAAGGATTGTAGCTGTAAAAAATCATCTAAATCGGAGTTAAAATAACTCTTAAATCGTGATATTTTGTTTATAACCGTCGAAAAGTTTTGTCCCGTTACTTGATCTCTAAATGTTTGTTTTTTTTTTCACATTTTTGGCGTATGCGATCTCGAAGCATATATAAACAAGTTTGATGGTTGGATCGTTGAAATTAGTTTCGTAGAATGTGTATCCCATCAAAACGATAGATTCACTAACACTTGGAATTTATTTATACTTTCATTAAATATAACATAAGATTTTGTGGTATCCACTAGTGTAAATAATTTAAATTTAAGATCGAATTCATTCATTGTATTCATATAGGGTCAATGAGTGCAGCTGTAAAAAATCATCAAAATCGGAGTTAAAATAACCGTTAAATCGTGATTTTTCGTTTATAACCGTCGAAAAGTTTTGTCCCGTTACTTGATCTCTAAATGTTTGTTTTTTTTCCATTTTTGGCGTATGTGATCTCGAAGCATATATAAACAAGGTTGATGGTTGGATCGTTGAAATTAGTTTCGTAGAATGCGTATCCTATCAAAACGATAGATTCACTAACACTTGGAATTTATTTATACTTTCATTAAATATAACATAAGATTTTGTGGTATCCACTAGTGTAAATAATTTAAATTTAAGATCGAATTCATTCATTGTATTCATATAGGGTCAATGAGTGCAGCTGTAAAAAATCATCAAAATCGGAGTTAAAATAACCGTTAAATCGTGATTTTTCGTTTATAACCGTCGAAAAGTTTTGTCCCGTTACTTGATCTATGAATATTTTTTTTGCCAGTTTTTGGCGTATGCGATCTCGAACCATATACAAACAAGTTTGACGGTTGGATCGTTAAACTTAGTTTCGTAGGATGCGTATCCCATCAAAACGATAGATTCACTAACACTTAGAGTTTATTTATACTTTCATTAAGTATAATATAAGATTTTGTGGTATCCACTAGTGTAAATATTTTAAATTGAAGATCGAATTCATTCATTGTATTCATATAGGGTTAAGCTTTGTAGCTGTAAAAAATCATCTAAATCGGAGTTAAAATAACTCTTAAATCGTGATATTTTGTTTATAACCGTCGAAAAGTTTTGTCCCGTTACTTGATCTCTAAATGTTTGTTTTTTTCCCATTTTTGGCGTATGTGATCTCGAAGCATATATAAACAAGGTTGATGGTTGGATCGTTGAAATTAGTTTCGTAGAATGCGTATCCCATCAAAACGATAGATTCACTAACACTTGGAATTTATTTATACTTTCATTAAATATAACATAAGATTTTGTGGAATCCACTAGTGTAAATAATTTAAATTTAAGATCGAATTCATTCATTGTATTCATATATGGTCAATGAGTGCAGCTGTAAAAAATAATCAAAATCGAAGTTAAAATAACTGTTAAATCGTGATTTTTTGTTTATAACCGTCGAAAAGTTTTGTCCCGTTACTTGATCTCTAAATGTTTGTTTTTTTGCGATTTTTGGAGTATGCGATCTCGAAGCGTATATAAACAAGTTTGATGGTTGGATCGTTGAAATTAGTTTCGAAGGATGCGTATCCCATTAAAACGATAGATTCACTAACACTTAGAGTTTATTTATACTTCCATTAAGTATAACATAAGATTTTGTGGTTTCCACTAGCGTAAATATTTTAAATTGAAGATTGAATTCATTCATTGTATTAATATAGGATCAAGGAGTGTAGCTATAAAAAATAATCAAAATCGGAGTTAAAATAACCGTTTAAATCATGATTTTTCGTTTTATAACCGTCGAAAGTTTTGTCCCGTTACTTGATCTCTGAATGTTTGTTTTTTTGTGATTTTTTGCTGATGCGATCACGAAGCATATACAAAAAAGTTTGACGGTTGGATCGTTGAAATTAGTTTCGTAGAATTCGTATCCCGTCAAGTTCAATGGTGTGTGTGTATATATATATATATATATTTATTTATTAAGTAGATTTAAATTTATTTATTTTATACATATTTGGCACGTAGTTGTTCGAACCCAGCCGAGGGATTTGTTTGACGTATTAGATGATAGTGATGCAATTGATGATTATGCCATACCTAATTTGGATGATCGAATTCTTGACAATAAAAATTTCCATAAAAGGGTTGGTGTGTAAGAGACTTCTTTTCATGAATCATTACCGATGCCAACCGAGTTCGTTACTCATGCCAATGCCGACGATGAGCTAACAGATGATGACATATTATTTTATGTATTTTAAATTCAATTAGACTATGTTTCAATTCATGTGTGGTGATATTTTATCATAAATTATATTATTGTTTAATCATATAATTATATTATTGTTTTTTATTAGGTATTAAATATTATTTATTAAAATATTATTTGAGATAACTTGAAATATTTTAGGCAGGAATTTTCCCGCTTGTTTTGAAATGGATTAACCGACGTGTGTCAGACCTTGCGTGTTTGAAATGTTTGAAATGAATTTTCCCACATGTGTCAGACCTTGCGTCGGTTTTAACCGACACAACCTCTACTTATTTCGACGCAACCTTTACTTACTTTGACGCAACCTTTTCTTATTTTGATGCCAGTTGCACTGTCAAGTCTGTCACACTCACGTCGCTTTTAATCAACTCAATATGTTACTATTTCGACGCGACTTGGTTTTCAGTCAAGTGTGTCAGACTACTTGCATTTAAGTCGTGTCAGACGTGGTGTCGGTTTCAGCCGACACGCAGTCCAAATATTTCGACCATATTTATACCCCTTTCTTCCCCATTAATTTCGTGCTTTCATTTCCCTCTCTCTCGTTTACTTCTTCGGTTTTGCCCCGTGCGTTCTTACTCCCTCTCCTTCTCCCATTTCAGCCTTACTCCTTCTTTCCACTAACTTTTGCTATGGATCAACAAAGTGAAGATAAACATTTTGAGGAACTTCATTTCGAGGAGGAAAAGTTCGAAGGTGGTTCATTTGTGAATTATTATTAATTTTTTGTTTTGTGTTTAAACTAGTATTAGGCTTAAACTGAAAATTTACTTTTGTTTCTTGGTTGTTAATTGTTTTTTTTTTGTTAATAAGGAACATCTCAACGGAGGCGCGGACCCTCAGTTCCCAAATGGACAAAACAACTTTGCTCGTATGATTCGTCTGGAAGATGCGTTAGTGATAACTCTATTGCTTTTTCAAGATATGTAGCAGGGGAGGTTAGAGATCACAGAAAACTCCCGTTGACGACAGATTGTGTAAGATTAAGAAGAGAAGGAAGTTTTCTGGAATAGAATAAAGGAATAAGATTAATCAGCTGTTGAAAGCAATGAACCATACAACTGGTTCAAAATCTTTTGCAAGAGTGTGGCAAGAATTTGTATGAGTTGTACATTTTAAAGATATTTGTATATTTTGTCTGAGTTTTTGTATATTATGTGGAATGTTGGATATAAAATATTTGTATATTTTGGCACTATTTTTATTGTTAATAATTTTTATTAAGGTTTGTTTTGGCCTATACATGAAATTTATTAATTTTTTTATATAATTTTTTAATTACTATTAATTGAAAACGAATGCAGATCTGTTTATATATTTATTATTAACATAGGTGGTGTCGGTTAAGACCGTTAGTAGATTGCATATTTTTTTTATTTAAATGTTAGCTAATGTTGGTTGCAGCTTGTATATTTTAATACATCCGGAATATTATATTTGTTTAATTTTATCACTATGTCAGTTCAAACCGACAGTTGGGTTAATACTTTATATTTTAATTGCTACTTGATGTCGGCTATCACCGCCATCATGTCAGAAGAGCGCGTCACTTTTTACCGACGCTGATTTGTGGCAAATTAAGCCTACAAAGTGACATTGAAGCCCTTTTGTGACGCTAGCAATGGTGTCGCTATTCCAATCCGACATTGCATGGTTTTATGTCGGATTTTGTTCAAATTTCCGACAGAAATTGGAGTTCTTGTCAGTTTTGGCTTCGCCAGTGATAGCCTCTTTTGTAGTAGTGAGAAGAGAGAGGAGACCTATCCTTATTAGGCCACATCATGAAGTCAGTAAATTGGGTACTCCCCTGTGAGTACCCAAGTATTGTCCCAATTTTAATGTTATTTAGCACACATGCTGCCCCATAATGTTGTGGTTGCTGCCGGAAATAATTTTTCTATGACTTAGCACATGAGGAATAAGCAACCAAACCTATATGCTAATTAGTAATACATTGATGAAATAAGTGAAATAAATGAAAAATAAATGATGGCATCAATACCAACCCCTTCATCAGCAATGAAACGTGATAGACTTGGATAGAAAAAAAATTAAATTTTCACAACCCCTTAATTTTCTCTTCAAAACCGGGACAACGACTTAATAGGCTGGAGATACATGGTGGAAAGCTAGAGGCTTCACAAGTTCGGTTATCCGCCTTTGGATTTCTCTGCAAGCAATACATCATATATTATTAGGAAAAAAAAAAAAAGAACATGTTTGACAATAAAATACAAGATCTTAAAAAAAAAAAAAAAAAAAAAAAAAAAAAAAAAAAAAAAAAAAAAAAGAGACTAATATAATCATGGACTTCAAACGAGAGAAGTATAAAAAATCTCTTGTAGTATCCATGTCTTCTCTTAACTTTTTCTTTCTCTGAAACTTAAGATTAAGAGCACTATCGTGCCATTAACATGTTGGAATTAAAGTATAAGAAATATGAGAACAAGAGAGACAGAAGAGATTTGGAGGAGAAAATTAGAGTGTCTTCCATTATCATTAGCTCTCTTTATATAGGTCATCAAATACATGAGTGATCACCCAAAGGTTTCTATGGTAACCCAAAAGTCTTTCTACATTAATATGATGTTTTACTCTCCTTGAATCTAACATGAATTAATATAGACAAGAGAGATTTAAATTCATTTAAAATTAATATCCATGTGATGAATTACTTGAACTCCTCTTAATTCAATTGTAATTTTTGAAATTTTTGAAGGGCAATTTATGGTATTTTGAATATTTTATCATTTTGGTGTGCTACTTTATATAGATGAATTATATAACTTCTATCCTCTCCTGATTGAATCTAACATGAATTAATAAAGAATTTGAGATAATGGATTGGTTTACTCTCATTTATTTATAATCAATAAGCAAAAGAAACATGCTTTAATAAAAAATTGAGATTATATGTAACATGTTTTAACAAAAAATTGAGATTATATGTAACGTGCTTTAATAAAAAATTGAAATTATAGATTAAAAATACGTGGTTGAAGTTCAAATGACAGGTGTGTCTATATTGGGTAAACTGCTAATTTAGTCCATGAATTATCACCTGAGTAAAAATTAGGTCCCTATACTATTTTTTTTTTCTTCAGAAAATTAGTCTTTAAATTATAAAAATTTGTCAATTACATCCCTAATATTATATTCGAAGTTACTATATTTGATAAAAACCCAGATCCCGACTTGTGAGGTGAAAATGGGAAGAATTGGTGTGGATTTAAGGAGTGGGGTGTGTAGAGGAGGGAAGAGGGTGGGTGGGGGCTTATGGGATCTGGGTTATGGGTTGCAGGTACAGGGGCTTATGAGATTTGGTTTCGTGTCGGGGGGGGGGGGGGGTGTGTTGGAGGTGGATAATGGCATCTGGGGAAGGGGGATAATGGGATATGGGTTTCAAGTTTTCTGGGTTTTTTTTAGAAGATTAACAAAATAAAAAAACAAAAGTTTGCCACGTGGCACACATTTGGCAACCACGTCAGCACTTAACGGATCAATGGATGTAAAATGTAACGGAGGTATTATTTTGAAATAAAATAGAACGCGAGGTATGAAAGTGAAATGTTTTAAAGATGTTGTATGAGGTTGTAATAGACCTCAAACTTGATGGGCTACTATGTAATTTACCCTTGATTTTTCATCAATTTAAGTCATGTTACTTGCATGTGATGCATATTAGAGGGTAGATTTGTATTTTTCATACAAAAATAGTGTATGGAGTTAACTTTGGATGATAATTTGTCATAAAGTAATAGTGTATAGAGTTAATTTTGGAGGATAAATTAGATGTTAGATTCGCAACCTATATAAAATGTTAAGGGCTTATAGGTGAGAAAATGATAGTATTATACTCTAAAGTGTGTCAAGTGACTTAAGTTGACGAAAAATTGAATAAAATAGCTTTGAATATAATAGTAGGGATGAAATTAGCAATTTTTAATGAATTTAGGGATTTATTTTACCAAAAAAATAATTCAGGGACCTATTTTCACTGAGGTGATAATTCAGGGACTAAATCGGCACTTTACCCTATTATATATATACAAACATGCTTTAATAAAAAATTAAAATTTAAAATTACATATTAAAAATACGTAGTTACAACTCAAATAACATGTGTGTCTATATTATATATACACATTTCCCTTGTGGTGAGGGATTCATATATACAAATTATATACGCTGAACACGACTTTTTGGTTTGGTCAAATGCAGAATAGCTTCAAAGAAACAGAAACTTCTATTTGATGTTTTTAAACCTATCCAACCAATTCAAGGGAAAGCTAGCATCTTACTGAAAATCAATTGAAAACAGGTGGAGAAACTCAAGATCTTTTAAGCACTTAAAAGCAACACTTTCCTTCTCCCTAATATTGGCTGTATAAAAAACGAAGACTTTGATTTCTAATATTGCATACTCAGAACAGTTCAATTGATAGTATGTTCCATTTGTGCTCCTGTTATTGTTTTTTGATTCTTTGTTTTTTGGTTGATCTTTCTTAAACTTGACATTTGACTCAAGAACGTACAAGGTATGATCGTAATTTAGAGGAAAACCGAATTAAATAAGGATGCAGGGCATAGTAACGTAGAATAGATGGCCGAGTGAATTGAAGACGAAATGGACCAAAAGAAGACAAAAGGACGCAATGAGAATTTACAGATTTGACGTCCAAGCTCCATTTTGGGCCCATGATACCGAGCGCGACTTCCTGGTTCAAACCACTGTTTTGCTGTAACGTATGATGGGTTTGGTCATCCAATTTTAGGCTACTAAAACTGCAATTTAAAATTTGTAATAAAAATCGGACCCTTTGAATTTCGTCTGACTAATGTCGTTTTCATTCCTTAAGACCCTTAGGCTTTCCTAGGATTGCGATTAAGTCTATTCAATCCGTTTGGCTCTCACTA
Source organism: Malus fusca (assembly GCA_035220775.1). Taxonomy (NCBI): domain Eukaryota; kingdom Viridiplantae; phylum Streptophyta; class Magnoliopsida; order Rosales; family Rosaceae; genus Malus; species Malus fusca. The sequence goes on along the minus strand of CM069065.1, from coordinate 695,084 downwards.
TAATTCATCAATTCAGAATTAATCAATCAACCTTTTGGATATTCTCACAAACTTTAGTAGATTTCAAAAAAACTTGTGTGGAGCCAACAATAATCACAAAGCGACACATGGATTTTTGGATAAAAAGATAAAATTACCCTCGAGGCATACGAGATTCCTACGCGCGAGCAGCAGACAATCATCACTCAACACTACAAGAAAAATGGAATTTGGGCACAAAATTAGGGACACAAATGAGGTGTTTGTGTTTGTTTAAACACCAATAAGGTGGAACAGTGCTCATTTCGTAATGGGCACCATGAATTGTGCGCAATGTTAAGAAAAGTGGACACAAACACATTATTGGGCACAAAGCCATGACTTTTGTGCCTTTAATGTCAGCAATGGAAATTTTTTATTAATTTGCAATGACACCATAAATATAATTGTGTCCTATAATTTAATATATTTAAAGTAAAAGTAGATTTTTTGTGCCCTTTGTTTAAAATAATGTTTTAAACAAAATAAGAAACCATTTTCCTCAATCTTCACGCCTCACTCTGTCCTCATTTCATTCATTCTGCCTCCCTGTGTTTCCCCTTTCAACCCAGCCTCTACTCAATTCCTCTGCCTCTCCTCTCTCCCTGGCTCTCCCCTTCCAAATCAAATCGAGCCTCTCTTCAACCCTGGGCTCTCTCTCTGTATTTTCCCCAAATTTTTCTATTTCGCTCTCTCTGTCTTTCTCGCCTCTCATCTCAATTCTCAAGTTGAGTTCACATCTCACGTAGAAATAGAATTTGCAAATCCTTCCCCTTCAAATTTTACACACTGCGAATCGGTGGGTCTCAACTCAAGTCTTCAGTCGAGTTCACACATTCTCACAGACTCTGCAAATCCATCTCCTTCACACAGAATCTACAAATCAGTCAGCCTCAACTCTCATCTCATCCCCAGTTCCCCTTCAGTTCAGTGCCTGTATAATGCGATTCCTTCCTCTCCACTTCGTTCCAGGTAAAATGGTAACAATTTAGAACTTGTATTGGGTAATTTAGTTAATAATTTGTGATTAATTTTAGGGTTAGGGTTAGGGTTAGGGTTCGTTTGAAACACAAGGGAAATGAGCGTTTTTCTCTTTTGGGTTATAATCAAAAGGGGATTTGATCTGGTTCAGATTCAAACATACCCATTTTTGCTTCGAATGGAAAATGACCTGCTGTCACTTCGAATAGGTTTATACTGGAATGTGATTGGCTATTTTTATGAATTAACAAATATTGAGTTGTATATGTACTAATTAATGTATTAGCCAATGGTATATTTGGCTTTGGAAAGCTGTTATTCAACTTTTTCATGGAACAATAATTAATTGGAAGGCTATTATTCCATTTTGCTCAAATTTGTTCATATTTCAGGTTGATTGTACAACGAGTGGTTTTTCGTAATTGTACAGTAGGCAATGATTCTTTAAGGAAGTTGAACTGGTAGAGTAATTTAGTTTAGGAAATAAAGCATGAATTGGTACTGGTAGTAGTATGTATAATGTATTGATGAACTTACAATCTAGAAAGAGAAGGGGGGTTTTTTAGAAAGCAAATGAACTGGCACTGGTAGTACTTTGATATGTTGTTGTCAAATTGCTTTGGTACTGGAAGTGGCAAATGATTTATTTGTTCAAGTCTCTTCCAAATTTTCTCCTAATCTTCCCTTTATAGTTAATTTTATTTCCAACTAGCTTTTGTATGCTCTAGTCAAATTGCTTGATATGATGCTATTAATTTCCAACTAGCTTCCAACTAAAATTTCCCCGACAAGAACTTCTCTACGTCCTTATCCAAAGAAGCACAAGAAAGCACAAACCTTGCAAAGGGCTTCTGCAACAAACAGGGGATTATGATATTAACCTTCAGAGCTATTGTATTTGCTTACCTGATTTTTCTTTTTTTATATTTGATTAAGACATTTTGAATTTGCAGGTTCTGAAAGATGCTGAGGTAGCCTAACTCCATGGCAGATCTGGAACTTCTAGGTATTGATTTAATTAACTCTGTTTTTTTTGTGTCATTTTCGACTGATTGTGGGAATGGTTTTGAATTTGACTATATTTGTTTTGATGACTATATAATGAATGTGTATCTAATGAATATTGTAGTCTGTTAGCTGAGTGGGTCTTTTATTCACTAACATCAAGCTAAGGGTTATGTCAGTTGGTTTCAATAGGTTTTTGCCATGGTCACTGTCAATAGCGGTAATTCCAGTTGGTCAATTTCTTTGGTCTGTTACATAACTTTAAAGGATAGAAAACTTCTCTAGTCTCTGTGTTTGAATACTGGAATCAAAATGAAGATGATAATATTTATCTATAACGAATCCAACTAGCCATGTAACCTTGTGCAAAGTCTTATGGGATTGAACAACCTAGTAATGCATTTTTAAGTTTTTAATGTTTGAAAGTTTTTTGGTCCTTGAACATCACTGGAAATATGTGGTAGTTTCCCCTCTTGTTGGTTGTGTGAACTGCTTTATGGAAAATCTCAGAAATTTTGTTTGTTTTTTATCTTGAACACTTGTAAATGTATTTTTTATGAGGAGTACTTGTAGTTTCCCCTATTAATCTTTTGCTTCCATTGTTGGTTGTTTTAGACGGTGGAGTTGTTATATAAGAATCATCTTTAAGCAGGTGGTGGAAAGGCCCCTAAAGCAAATATGAGTCCTCCCACAGATGATAGAGGTATGTCTTTCATTCTTTATCCTTTCATTTTCTTTGCTCTTGTAAATTGTTTGGTTTTTCTTTATCTTTGAATTTATATTTATATGTATTTGTATGTTTGTATGTATGTATGTGTATCTACTACACTGAATTCACAGGCTTTTAGTTTGTTTAAGTGCTAAATTTTTGTAAATCTGCATTTTCAAATGCTGAATTTTTTTTACCTAAACTATGTTTCCCTCTTTTCCCATACAGGTTGCTCTGCTTGGGTTCAGTTTTAAGCGCATTGAAAATGGAGGGGAAATTGATTTCAGTGCACCCTGGGACTACATTGAGATTCAGATTTTTCCATCCTAGAACAGGTTAGGTTTTCGCCTTCCGGTAAATTTTATTCTTTTAAGGGCATATGTTTTCTGCTATGTTGTATTGGATTAAAAATTTGTTCTTTCTGTATACGCTACACTAAGTGCTTTATTATTTCCCATTGGTGATTCCTCTTGTCTGGTTATTTCATTGGAGAGTAACTACATGTTTTTTTTTTTTTTTTGTATAAGAATTGATAAGTTACCTTTCCTCTCTTCCGACTTATAATAAATTGATAAATTATAATGATTTTTCATGTTGTTGTATAGTTCCCTACCAAGTGGAAGCACGAAAGACATTATCAAAGCTGAAAACTACTTGATTATAAGCAGGTTAGATTTCAAAAAACTTATTTATTAGCTTGTGCTTGCCTGGTTATTTATTTTTTTACTTATTCTTTGACCTTTTCCTCAATTTGGCTGATTGTTGCATTATGATGCGAAGAGAGTATATCTTTCTACTATTATAATTAGGACTAGTATAACAACTTGCTATTTAGCTACTCTCTTACATAAGAAATCGTTAAAGTTTATGGTATGTGTATTTAGGCAATGATTGAAAAATATTTATGTATTTTGGTTGGCGTTTCTGTCGAAACTTTGCTACATAGTCTTTGAAAAGAAAGTAGCAATGCATCAGCATCGCTGCTTTTACTGCTTGATAGATATCTTACTCATGTTCATTTTCAGAGGCTGGAGCAGGGGCTGAAGGTTGTTTGCGGTGGTTGATGATTGTCTGGCATGCGAGGAACTCGAGAGTAATGGTATTTGTTAGGTTCTTAGATTTAGTTAATAGTTTTTCATGGAATAAAAAATGTATTAGGAATTTTCATTATCTGTATGAATAATTTCTTATTGATGGTATTACTATTTGATTTTTTTTATATATATTTATCCTATTGGGCACAATAACAAACTTGTGCTAATGAAAAAGTCATTTGACATGGGTGTCAGAAAAGAGGCACAGAAAACCCTTATTTGTGTTGAGCTTTTTGGGCAGTAAAGACCATATTGTGCCCTTTGACAAATGGTGACGCCCATAGAAGGCATAGATACAAATTTAGTTGCTGCATTGTTGCTATTGGTCTATGAGCACAATTGTTGGTGCTTTTTGGTCTCAAAGGGCACAAATAATTTATTGTGCGCAGTGGCCATTTTTGTTGTAGTGCAACCAAGTCAAAAATGCCCAAAATAGATAAACAATTCAAAACCTATCTCATCCATTCTCATCCAATCATCTCCACAAAGTAACTCCCCAAATCTTCCCTTTTTTATTATATTGATTAGCTAATCAATTAGGTAATTATTCTATTAATTAGCTAATTGATTAGATAATTATTCCATAACTCCCAAATTATTTCTTTCAAATTATGTTAATTAGTCAATTGATGGATTTATTACGTAATTAATGGCTAATTAACCACAAATTACACCAAAAAAAATACCCCAAATGGCCGGTCCCTATTCTCCTAATAGGGCTGGCCGTATCCCTATAAATAGCTCTCCATTCTTTCCAAAAACTACTTCCAACTCTCTTGCTAAAATTCTCTAAAATTCTCAAACACTTTCTCTCTAAATTCTAACTTTGGCATTGGAGGTTTTTTGGCCAAAGTCCCCCCCCCCCCCGGGCATTCATCGTGGGCGCGTGAGGCTTTTGGCCTTAACCAAAGGTGTTAATTGTTTTGTAGGTGCAATTTTGTCCAAGATCAAGGAGGAAGAAATTTGCATCCACAAATTGGTGTTTTCATTGAGAGCCGAGTCCCACACTTGTAGAAGACTCTCGCATCCAAGGTTTTTCCATTTTCTTGTCCATTTGTAGATTTTTCGTACATTTTTATTATCAGAATTTTCTATTTGAAAAAATTCTTTGATAAACCGTAAAAGAGAAGTACAATGGCTAGAAATTTAGAAAATTCAACAAGTGAAAATTCCAATATTCAAGAGATGGGACTGCGACGATCCATGAGGCTAAATGTGACAATAAGTGGAGCGGCACCACCACCACAAGTTTCCACCATGGGAACCACCGCGATTGCCACCCGCGACGAGGTCCATGGTGTTACCACCACGACCTTATACTCTGGAAGAAACCAGAAAACCCTTCAGCCCAGTTCAAGAATAAGCACGTGGAAAGTTACTTCTTCAAAAGTAAAAGTATCTCATATCATCTCTTCTCCTTTTTCTTCTCTTTATCCTTCATGCTGCCTGCAAGATAGGGAGAATGAGAACAATCAACTGGAACTCGAAATCAAACTTCTGATCTGGGACTGATTGCTTGGAGCTCTGATTGCTTACCTTGTCTGTCACCTCTTTCGGCAAATCTCCTAGCTCGGCGACTTGGGGGACTCCTACTACATGGTTTGTATCGCGCTTGACCAAGCCTGAAACTACAAGTAAGCTTCAAGTGAAATTGATACATTACCTTGTTCATCTCCACCGGTTAAAGATACCACCCCTGGATGGAGGAAGAATACTTCCAGAGAAGATGCCACATCTATCTATGAGACAGATAAGGCAAGTGAAGATGATACCACACTTCGGTACTTGGAAGTTTCGTGATTACTTAGCGGCTTGGATCTTGCAAGTCCCCAACCGAGGAGCTTCTCTCACTCAGGAACTTAGGGGAGCACTGTTTGTACCATACTTGACCAATCCCGAAAGTATTGAGCACCGGTCAACGTTATACCGTCAAGGACCCAGAAGAGTTTCCCTCCAACCAGGACACCAATCACAATGCGACACGTGTCAACATCAAAAGCCAATCACAGCGCAACACATGTCAACATCAGAAGCCAATCACAACACGACACATGTCAATGTCAGAACAAAGTTAGAAACTTTTCTATAAAAGGAGATCATTCTCCCACAATATTTCCTAATGTCATTTGTACTAAATCATTCACTAGTACTCACTAAAGGAGAGCTTGAACCTATGTACTTGTGTAAACCCTGAAGGAAATTTTGTGAAAAACATGTTTATTTGAGCAACATCAATAGCATGCAATTAACATATTAAAGGCGGAATCATGCTTACATGCACTCAAAATAAAACATCAACCATGAAATTCAAAGCCTAGTAGATTGGTGAACCTTGACTCAACTTAAAACAACATTTGTTAGTTGAGAAATATTTACTTTTGTAGATTCCTCTTTGCATATGCAAAGGATAATCACCCAAGAGATAGGGCCTTCATTCCTTGCTTCTTAGCTCCATGGATTTGGTTGAAAGAATTGGATTCTCCAAGTTCCCAAAATAGAGAACCTCTAAAGATTCTACACCAAGGTTAGATTGAAGAAGAAATGAGTGACTTTGGAGTAGTGGGATTGCTAGATGCACCCTCCAAGGTGGCCGGCCTCTTAGAGAGAAAATTAAGAAACAAGTTCTCACCAATTTTCTCTAAAACCAACACTTATGAATTTTAGGCTATAAAGTTTTTTATATAGTCACTTCTTTAAATAACCTAAAGAACCAAAAACCCTAATTCTACACAAAATGGCCGGCCATTTAAGGGATATGGGCTTTTGGGCCTTTGTGAATCTTTATTCATTAAGTTGTCATACAACTTAAGTCAATGGGCTTGACGTTCGAAGCCCATTGGGCCTTAAGGTCCAAAACTATCCCGAGGTCTTTAACGAACTTATTCGTTTGATTAATTAACATATTAATTAATCATTGCCATAAATAATTAAACCATTTAATTATTCTTACTCATCTCCTTTGTTTCTTCAATCTTTACCTTACACGGTGTACGATCCATTAGGTTCCTTTCAGCGAGGCAGTGGGCGATTAAAACCATTTTACATCGATTGTGAATTGAAACTTACTTTCAATTCTCCCTTTAGTGATTATACACGTTTAGGGCTTCCACAAACCATGAGTGACACCTAGCAGCATATCATGGTTACCCAAGCTAATCAGAAGAGGTAGAGAACCTATTCAGTTAAGGATTACAAATGCAATACGGTCTTTCTCTAATCTAATACTCTTGACCACATTGTTTGGTTTGATAGTTTATTTATTCATGTCTACTATCCAATGTGATTCGTTTGCTTATATGATTACCTTGAATGTGATTTGGAACGAATTCCTAAATCTCATTCATACTCTGGCCAGAGATTTTAATCATATCATAGAGTATTCTCCCTCAAACCATTTGAAGGTTAGAGATCCCTTGTTGCACATTCACTTGTCTCCATGACTAAGTGGCTTAACCCCAATGATGTCGTGGACACCCCGATGGGGTGACTTTGACATAATCAAAGATCAAGGACTTAACCACAAGACAACTGTGATGCCTCAGGTCAAAGGACTAATTTGCATTATCCCAACCATGAGTTCTCATGTGACATGAATATGAGAACTCTTTGTTGATCGTGTTCAGTGAACTCATTCTCTATTGAGCACCTACGTACTTGTCTTGATGTCACACACACCAATGACTCGAGACTAGTCACTCTCCCTGAGAGAAGGCACAGTACGTACTGATCTTATCGGACTGTCAATGCCCAATTGGCAATCCTATGATCAGGAACGTTTAGGATGTGTCTACAAAAGAATGGTCTCATGAATCTAACTTCATTAGATTGCATTCTCCCAATCACATATTCCTTGGACTTTATCGTTTAAGCATATAACATTTATATGAGACGGCTCAAACAATAATCTTTGCCCTTTATATGTAAACTAGATTAGTTTAACATGTGAAATGTCCGTAAAGTATCATCATATGATTGGCTTTAGGGCACATTTCCAACAATCTCCCACTTGCACCAGAGCCAATCAGCTTGTTCATCTGTTATGATTCCTTTTCTGTAGTCATTTCATAAATGGCTGAGTAGTAGGCCTAGGCAATGGATATCTATATGTTATCCATAGAAGCAACCTTGAGAATATCGACGTCACCATTATACATGATTCCCAATCATGTGGTTCAGTCTCTCATATGAGTTCGGATCTTGATGAGACCTTGATTCCCTGGCTTGAGCTATCGCCCCATTAGTGTCATACACTTTCTGGTTGGAACCGAATAGAGAGTTCATAAATGAACTTTCCCATCCAAACAACATTTTGTAAACTTCTATATGGCAATATATTTTGCATTCATAATGGAACACACTAAAGTCATTACTTTAATGTTTCCATCCAAATATCTCTTTAGTCATAATAAAGGGATACCTGTTTATCTCTTCATTCATAATGAAGAAACATCCAATGATGGATTAGATTCATAATCTAATACATTTACGCTTCCATTACGTTACTCTAATTCTTCCTCATTCTTCGAGGAACCTATCCTTTAGTATTTCTTAAATACTTAAGGATTCACTTGACAGTTGCCATGGTTCTGATCCTGGGCTTGCACTGATATCGCCTTGTACCTTTCTAGGTACAACTCATATCCATGTTTTTCATACAATATGAAATACATAAATCACCTTTCTGCGTATGCATAAAGGATTCGATTTACGCATTATTTCTTTGGGAGTCAAAGGGTACGTTCCCTTTGAGAAGAGCTACCTCCTAGTCTCACTAGAGTTGTTCTTCTTATTGAAGTTTATCATCATATGAGAAACTTCCTAGCATCCTTTTGTCTATTATTAGGGCATGATATAATCCAATTATATCCTAAAATCTATCATTATAGATTTCCATCCCATGTAAATAGACTATGTCTCCCATATACATTCTATCGTTATAGAATGTTTAAAGTCATAACTTTAACGAAGAAGTATTCTTTTCATTTCCAAAATTAATATATCATATATATATTCTAAATTTTAGGAACATGATTAACTCCCACTAATCTTTTGTAAACCTAGTAAACAAAAGATTCATTTACATCTTTATGAGAAATCAAACGTTTTGATCTTTCTCTCATAAGACGCTTATGGCTCCCACTAGCTTGCTAAGATCCATGATGGTTGGATCTCTACAACTTACATGTTTTGTGATTCATAGTTTTAGACATATATTATTAGGACTATCTTAATAATGGTTTCAGAAACCTATATGATGTCCAAACATTGAATCAACATTTAGTTGTAGCTAGCAATCTTCGAATTAATTGAAACTAAGACTACGTCAAAGATGGTTCCTTCAAAGTCAACCATTCTCTTTGATTGTAGTCACCTTAAGCTACCAATTAGCTATGAAGGTTTCGTTATTTCGGGTCAAATGGTACTTTACCATTTCCTTGAGTATATATTGTATATACACTCAATGTAGTCATAAAGTTCAAACCATTCAACTGAGATGGTTTAAAATCCTTCTTGACTACCTTGGAGCTTGTGGTATAGGAACTAGGTTGTTATATTTGTTGATTATCATCTTGTCTCTCAAAGAACCCATTCTTTTGAGTTCTATTCCTAGTTCATTTGCTCTAAGGCAAATCACATTGTAGGATTACAATGAACTACTCAACAAACAACATTTGTTGGTTGGTTTATAGAAGTGATATCCAAAGGTTAATTTAAGGGTATCCACAAGATAATTTTTTAAACAAATATTGCTCATTAGCACACAACCCCAAATCTTAACATGATTAAGATTTGTCTTTCTTTCCAACTACATCCTATGGAGTTATGAAAATTTTGGAAGATCTTCTAATTGACAATCATATTGTTTTAGAAGTATATATCCTATATATATGGGTAATTGATAACATCCAACGAACTAAATCTTATTCGAGTTCGTTCTTCTCCTAATGGAGAAAATCATTATCTTATGATGCTAATTTCCTTGATATCTTTCAAGGAAACTCATCTAAAGTGTTACCTTTCCTTAGATCAAATCTAAGGAGGTAATTACTTTAGACGTCTTACTCATCAACTTACATTTCTTGAATTCTTTGAAACCTTTTGCAAAGTATTCGGACTTGTGTTTATTCATAATAAACTATAGTCCAACCGAGAGTGATCTTCGGTGAATGTCAAACAACATGAGTAGTATTATGTTGTGGACAAGTGCCACTTAACATCTAAGTGAATTAACCTCAATAACTTTGTGATTCTTTCTTCTTTCCAAAAGAATAAAGATTCGAACATTTCGCCTCTATACAATTTTGACAAGAAGGTATTGGATCCGGATCTAACGATCCAAAGCATCCATCTATGACCAACTCGTAATTTATGTTTTAGAGGTATCACAACTCAGTTGGGATTAGTCACTATCTTGCAACCTTTTGGGTTTTAAGCATCATTATATTCTAAACAGTTAACGCTACCATATCATCTCTACTATAGAGACAATCAATTAGATTACTATAATCCAATCAGTGATTAATAAAGAACAATGTTTTGTCAAACAAAACATTCATCCATCTCTACTATAGTGACGGAATTATGTTCCTTAAAATTGGAATGTAAAGACAATCTTTGGTTTTTCCAATTTCTTTGGTAGTTCATATGAGGAAGTTAGTACCATATGCTTTCGCAGAGATCTATATTTTATTCATGTTCCGAATGTGAAGTACTTTCTCTTCTCTCATTAATCTTCTACTTCTTATTAGCCACACTTTTACAACGATTGTAAAACATAGTTACTAATACGGAATCAAGCATTCAAGTAGAAGAACCAACTGTTTTGAACTTTTCAAGAACAATTTACAACACCTTCGAAAGGTGTGTTCTTGACACTTGCAAGACATTTCTTGCAAATACCCCTTCCAATGTCCATCCTTTCATAAAGAAAGTTTGTTCCCTTGGAGTTAATTTTATCTTCTTCATTTGACTTCTCCTTTGACTACAATAGTCATGGTCCCTAAACTCCCACTATCTCTCTTGAAACCTTTTTCAATTGTGTTATACACATCAAACATTTTGGAGAGTGTGTGGTTATTGTTCACTACATAGTTTACAATAAACTTAGTGAACCATTAGGATAGGGACATAAAGGTGAAGTCCTAGCTTAGTTTCCGTCTCGTTAAGTGGTTTATCACTTCAACACTCAATGATTCAAAATCATCATAAGTCCATGTTGATGGACTATTTTTGTCAACCAACCATTATGTTCTAAACATAATTACAAACTTTCAAGAGTTGTTCAAGGCAACTCTCATTTCTTCATACAACAATTTGTAAGTGAAGAACTATGACACTAAAAGTGTCCTTGTCTTTATGCTAATCTTCGTAAGTTCCTTTGTTCATATAACGAAGGAATAAGCATTGGTTGTTTGTGTTGTCCTCTTCATGATAGACATTTCTAACATGTTCTTCCAATGATACATTATCAATAGGAAGATTGTGAGGATGAGACTTCTTAGGTACATGCACAATCCATTTAAGACAATCTTTGGGATTGTGTTACCAAGTCCGGAAACTAAAACATTCGGCTTTTCTTTGTCAAGTTTTGGATAGCGTTTGCAAATATATATTGGTAAACAAATACATAACGAATATAAATTGATTGATTTTAAGCCATTTGATTCGGGTCTTTAAATCAAATAGCACCACCCACTATTTTTGGCAAATTCCATATCCCTCATTGGAATTCGAAGGTTTTGGAGGAAACTCTTAGTAGGTTATGGGAGACTCACTATTACCAAGCCCACCTCAGAAGAAAATCATATTGGCTAGCGTTAATAATAATGAGAGAGTACGCTTACTCATTTGCATCTCTTGCAAGTACCCATCTAGTTTGGCCTCTAGAGAATGATGCCTCAGAAGAATATCATATTGGCACATTGCACTTAGTTAAGTCATTCCCACCATGCTAGTTAAAGTAGGGGTTCAAGAATGGCCTCAGAAGAATATCATATTGACCACACTCGTTGCCTACCTTCACTTCATCATATGTGTATAGGCTTCTCCTGAATGTAAGCACATACTTTGCAACCCCAGAACTGGACGAATACGGTGTATGAGTCACAAACGATTGAAGCCTACCATGGTGGAAGGCCACGAAAGAGTGTTCTAAGCACTCTCACGCTTATCAACTTAATAATGGTTTGGTTGAGGGTTTTAGGTCTCATCACATATAAATATTCATTTTAATCTTCATTAAAACAATTTTGGTCCTATTACAACTATTGGTTCATTTGATTCAATTTAGTTGTATATAATACTCCCACTATACTTATAAAACGATTTTTAAAGCAAGAGTATATGATACTACTAACATAAGGTTTGCATTCATTTGATGGACTATATAGTTGCCTTAGGGCCTTAGGATGACTATGAACCTTTGTTTAGATTCAACACGAGCCTAGTGTTGAATCTCGGACTAGGGATGGAGATTGATTTTAGTTACGCGTTTAATCACATTAAGGCGTGTTGTTCCTAGGGGCGTTGGACCCAACTACTCCATTTTCATGCATATCAAATAAAACAAGAAAATGAGTACTTTAAAGTAAAGGTGAGCTTATGCTCATTACAACATTTGCATAAGTAAATTACTTTAAAGTAAAGAAGAGCTTATGCTCTTTTACAACATTTGATCAAATCAAATTACAACCAAAATTAATCTACACATTCCCATGGTTCAAACAAATTTGAAACGGCCTATCACATAGCTCAATTATCGTAGGCTTAGGTTCATAATCACCCTTTAATTAATCAACACTTTAACTAATTAAATTGAATGCAACATTTTCATTTTGTTTTTGTATCCATAAAATTGATTTAAATGGAGCTAAATGAAATGAAAATCCAATTCTCATTTAAAGAGACAAAACAATTTTTGTTCCCTACTTAATTTGGGCCATCATGCAATAACCACAACTTTTTGGGCTATATTGCGAAACACAAACTTTTGGGGTCACTTTGTAAAAACACAAAAGTCCTCTACTTCATGTAATTACAACTAGAACCCAAAAATTTCAACAAATACAAAAAACTTCATTAAAGGAGCAAAACAATTTGTCCTTTAGCGTTTTTGGGCCTTAACATAAAAACGTAAACTTTTGGGCTAAAATACAAATACACAAAAGTATCAAAACTTTATGTAATTGCACAAAAGGCCCAAAAATACCCTACATGTAGGGTGGCCGGTTTTAGGGATAAAATAGAGTGGAGATAAGTCCAATTGTACAAAGTTTATGAAAGTGGATTTTGTTAGGTGAGGTAAAGATGAAACATATATGATATATATTGAATTTATGTCAAACTTTTATAAAAGTTTGTCTACCATTAATTGAATTTATGTCAAACTTTTAAAAAAGTTTGTCTACCATTAAAACCATTAATAATAGTTTACCAATAACCATCACCCACTAAAATTAAACCAAAACTTTATGTAAAAACATAAAACTTTTTGAATCAAAACTTCAAAACTTTTTGTTCTTGGCAAGAACTTCAAGAACATTGAAGAACACTCATGAAAACTCATAATAGCTCCATGAATGTTTTCACTCACCAAAACTCAAATTTTCACCACTCAAAAGATGGCTAACATCCTAGGGTACTTAGGGGTTCCAAAAGTCACTTTAAAACCATTTTAACAAGACAAACATGAACCCAAAAAATCACCTTTTGGATTTGGCCGAATTTCCCCAAAAACATGGCACCAAATTTAGCTCCAAAATTCATGCTCATATGAACTACATCTACAACATTTGAGATGGCAAATTTTCTAAAAAAATTTACATTCAAAGAAACAAGAATAAAGCTTGTAACATATTACAACTTTTAAATCAAAAACTATGAACTACAAAACCCAAAATGATTCACCAACTACTAGACCTAGGCTCTTGATACCACTTGAAGGAAATTTTGTGAAAAACATGTTTATTTGAGCAACATCAATAGCATGCAATTAACATATTAAAGGCGGAATCATGCTTACATGCACTCAAAACAAAACATCAACCATGAAATTCAAAGCCTAGTAGATTGGTGAACCTTGACTCAACTTAAAACAACATTTGTTAGTTGAGAAATATTTACCTTTGTAGATTCCTCTTTGCATATGCAAAGGATAATCACCCAAGAGATAGGGCCTTCATTCCTTGCTTCTTAGCTCCATGGATTTGGTTGAAAGAATTGGATTCTCCAAGTTCCCAAAATAGAGAACCTCTAAAGATTCTACACCAAGGTTAGATTGAAGAAGAAATGAGTGACTTTGGAGTAGTGGGATTGCTAGATGCACCCTCCAAGGTGGCCGGCCTCTTAGAGAGAAAATGAAGAAACAAGTTCTCACCAATTTTCTCTAAAACCAACACTTATGAATTTTAGGCTATAAAGTTTTTTATATAGTCACTTCTTTAAATGACCTAAAGAACCAAAAACCCTAATTCTACACAAAATGGCCGGCCATTTAAGGGATATGGGCTTTTGGGCCTTTGTGAATCTTTATTCATTAAGTTGTCATACAACTTAAGTCAATGGGCTTGACGTTCGAAGCCCATTGGGCCTTAAGGTCCAAAACTATCCCGAGGTCTTTAACGAACTTATTCGTTTGATTAATTAACATATTAATTAATCCTTGCCATAAATAATTAAACCATTTAATTATTCTTACTCATCTCCTTTGTTTCTTCAATCTTTACCTTACACGGTGTACGATCCATTAGGTTCCTTTTAGCGAGGCAGTGGGCGATTAAAACCATTTTACATCGATTGTGAATTGAAACTTACTTTCAATTCTCCCTTTAGTGATTATACACGTTTAGGGCTTCCACAAACCATGAGTGACACCTAGCAGCATATCATGGTTACCCAAGCTAATCAGAAGAGGTAGAGAACCTATTCAGTTAAGGATTACAAATGCAATACGGTCTTTCTCTAATCTAATACTCTTGACCACATTGTTTGGTTTGATAGTTTATTTATTCATGTCTACTATCCAATGTGCTTCGTTTGCTTATATGATTACCTTGAATGTGATTTGGAACGCATTCCTAAATCTCATTCATACTCTGGCCAGAGATTTTAATCATATCATAGAGTATTCTCCCTCAAACCATTTGAAGGTTAGAGATCCCTTGTTGCACATTCACTTGTCTCCATGACTAAGTGGCTTAACCCCAATGATGTCGTGGACACCCCGATGGGGTGACTTTGACATAATCAAAGATCAAGGACTTAACCACAAGACAACTGTGATGCCTCAGGTCAAAGGACTAATTTGCATTATCCCAACCATGAGTTCTCATGTGACATGAATATGAGAACTCTTTGTTGATCGTGTTCAGTGAACTCATTCTCTATTGAGCACCTACGTACTTGTCTTGATGTCACACACACCAATGACTCGAGACTAGTCACTCTCCCTGAGAGAAGGCACAGTACGTACTGATCTTATCGAACTGTCAATGCCCAATTGGCAATCCTATGATCAGGAACGTTTAGGATGTGTCTACGAAAGAATGGTCTCATGAATCTAACTTCATTAGATTGCATTCTCCCAATCACATATTCCTTGGACTTTATCGTTTAAGCATATAACATTTATATGAGACGGCTCAAACAATAATCTTTGCCCTTTATATGTAAACTAGATTAGTTTAACATGTGAAATGTCCGTAAAGTATCATCATATGATTGGCTTTATGGCACATTTCCAACAAACCCTTCACAATTAATGAGAACTCCTCTACTTCGTAGACGTAGCCAATCTGGGTGAACCACGTACATCTTGTGTTTGCTTCCATGTCTCTATCCATTTACATACTTATCCACACTAGTGACCGGAGCAATCTAGCGAAGATCACAAACTTGACACTTTCTGTTGTACCAAAATCCCCACTGATTTTGTGCATCAATATTTGGCGCCGTCTGTGGGAACAACACTTATTCCCACTCTTTTCAGCTTTGCCAAACTGGTTTCCACCATTCATACACTCTCTTTTGACCAGGCATCTATCTCCAACATGGGGAGCGAAGGAAACCACAACACACAGAATGACACCCCTCTTCACCTAGTGGGAAGCAACGAAAGAATGAAGGAAAGAGGGTTGTTCTTCAAGCTAAAGTCGATGAGCTAGAAGCTCAGAACAACAAGATAGCAATGTAGAATGAGGTCCTCCAAGAGCAGTATGGAAAGCTCTTTGAAACGCTCCACGAAACTAGGCGTACTCAAACACGTGAGCTCATTGCCCCTGTGGACATCAACCATCATCTGGGTGCCCCCCAACACGGAAGGTCACCTCCCTTCGACATGGGTATCCCTGATGAGGAACGAGCTAATCATCAAAACATTGATCAACATGAGATTTCTCTCAACCCAGATGCTTCGACCCGAAACAGGAGAAGTGGATGAAGACACCTCCTTACAAAAGGGTTGGAAGGATCGAAAGCCTTTTATCATGACTGCCGAGGCTTCCTAAAGCAACGTCGAGAGAATCCCCTCCACATATGCTCGAAGATCAATGACCCAAGGGTTTCTGAAAGACTTGGTCCCATCCCACGACCCAGGCCAGCTGCCAATTTAGGGAAGGAACGACAGGTCCCAGAGGAACATGAAGGTACATGGGACTCTAAGGTATTCCAACAGACTCACCCTAGAAGGCAGTACGGCGAGTCCAAGGAAAAACCACATGCTCTTGCTCAAACTTTCCTACTTCCAAGAGGTGATGGAGACTTACGAAAGAAAATTCCAGTGGTACATGACTCCACTCAGGACCCCCTTGTCTTACAGCTCCTTGAGGAAGTAAACAAGTTGAAGGTCGAACATCAGGCCGAGATACCTGACTGGAACCAACCCAGGCTTGGTCCTCTCACAAAGAGGATCCTCGACACCCCCTTCAAGCGAAGACAAAACAAAAGCTTGGTTTACAACTCTATACTGGAAGGGAGGACCCAATTGAACACCTTAACCTTTTTGAGTCCACCATGGCATATCGGAAGCACACCGACGAAGAGCGATGTCTTCTCTTCCCCTCCACCCTCTCTGGCGGAGCTCTAAACTGGTATTGCCGTCTTCCACCTGAGACAGTAGACTCATTTGAGGAACTGAGGAAACTGTTTGTCTCTCAACACATCTTCCAGACCGATCTCTTGCATTCTGCAGATGACTTGTACACTATTCGCCAGAAGCCGGATGAGTCACTACGAGAGTATGCCGGTCGCTTCAGCCATGAGTATTCTCGCTGCGCTGAGGCAGATGACAAGACCGCCCTCAAGGCCTTCACGGCAGGCCTACGTGATTGTTTCTTCAAGTACATGATCAATGCCAACACATGCATAGCAAAACATTCATAAGCATCACTCATATCAATCAACATAAACATCATACATTTCAACACATTCATACATAAACATCATACATTCCAACACATCCATACATAAACATCATACATTCCAACACATCCATACATAAGCCAACTGTTCTTTGAAATGGTTCAACATACTTTGTGTCATTCAACACTTGTTACAATGTGCCTCGACACCTTGCCCTTATTCTCACCAACCAGGTGATGAAATGTGAAGAAGGAACTCATCTTCATGCCACCAACCAGGTGATGAAATGTACAACCCGTACTCTCCTTCATGCCACCAACCAGGTGATGAAATGTACAACCCGTACTCTAATATCATTTGGCAACTTGTCACTCATGCCACCAACCAGGTGAAGAAGGAACCCATCTTCATGCCACCAACCAGGTGATGAAATTTACAACCCGTACTCTCCTTCATGCCACCAACCAGGTGATGAAATGTACAACCCGTACTCTAATATCATTTGGCAACTTGCCACTCATGCCACCAACCAAGTGAAGAAGGAACTCATCTTCGTGCCACTAACCAAGTGATGAAATGTGATGAAAGGTGATGAAGGAACTCACCTTCGTACCACCAACCAAGTGATGAAAGCAACTCACCATTCATTCCACCTACCAGAAGATGAGTGGTACAACTTGTACATGTGAACTCCTAGCATTCACAAATAATCAAAAACCCTCAAGCTTGACAACTCAACTAGGGGAACACTTATGCCCAACAAGAGTTATAGTCACCAACAAAGTCTTATTGCAAGCCAACAACAACTTCAGTGCATGACATACGAAGATCAAGCTATTCAACCCTCTTGCATCTGCTTCAGCCATTTCTCCTCTGTAACAATGCAAACACTACAACTCGTAGATCAAAGGAGTTCAACCACAATTCTCAAAAGCTTCACACACTCTTGATCAAGACAGTGTGAAGCAAAACCAATTTATGGTGCCAACAAGAGCTTCATCAAAGAAGTTCAACCACAATTCTCAAAAGCTTCACACACTCTTGATCAAGACAGTGTGAAGCAAAACCAATTTATGGTGCCAACAAAAGCTTCATGAATGAAGGGCAACTACAACTCGTAGAAAGCTTCACACACTCTTGATCAAGACTGTTCGAAGCAAATTCAATTTATATGGTTCATCCAAACCTTCGATTACTACAAGGTGTGGCTTACATCACAATCTCTTGCTCAACAATGAGGAAGCAAAATTTGTATAGGTTGTCTCTCCCACATTTTCAAATTTCTAATTTTTCCAAAAAAAAAAAAAAAAAAAAAAAAAAAAAAAAAAAAAAAACAAGGAAATTGGGAAATTCAACAAAGCTTCATCAATGGAGGACAACTACAAATTCTCAAAAGCTTCACACTATCTTGATCAAGATAGTGTGAAGCAAAATTAATTCATGGTACCCTACAAAGCTTCAACACAAAAGCTTCACCTACAAAGCTTCAACTCCAAAGCTTCAACACAAAAGCTTCACCAACAAAAGCTTCCTCAATGGAGGACAACTACAAATTCTCAAAAGCTTCACACTATCTTGATCAAGATAGTGTGAAGCAAAATCAATTCATGGTACCCAACAAAAGCTTCAACTGCAAAGCTTCACCTACAAAGCTTCAACACAAAAGCTTCATCAATGGAGGACAACTACAAATTCTCAAAAGCTTCACACTATCTTGATCAAGATAGTGTGAAGCAAAATCAATTCATGGTACCCAACAAAAGCTTCAACTCCAAAGCTTCACCTACAAAGCTTAAACTCCAAAGCTTCACCTACAAAAGCTTCACCTATAAAAGCTTAACCCACAAAAGCTTAACCCACAAAGCTTCACCTATAAAAGCTTCACCCACAAAAGCTTAACCCACAAAACCCACAAAAGATTCACCCACAAAAGCTTGACCCACAAAAGCTCGACCTACAAAAGCTTCACTTACAAAAGCTTCACTTACAAAAGCTTTATCCACAAAAGCTTCACCCACAAAAGCTTCACACACTCTTGATCAAGATAGTGTGAAGCAAAATCAATTCATGGTACCCAACAAAGCTTCAACCTCAAAGCTTCACCTACAAAGCTTCAACACCAAAGCTTAATATATATATATATATATATATATATATTGTGAAATCTCGTTCCCGGATTTCACTGTTATAATCTACGTATTTGTACTATTGAGATTTTATATTATTTCTCGAGAATTTATTTTAAATTGTTTGGATTTAGATTTTAATTAAACTAGTTACGAATAGTGAAGTTAGGAAAATAATTATTTAAAATTCGTTGACCTTTTGAGGTCACAAGTAATGTTTTCAAATAGGTCTTGAAGCTATGAACGCATAGGCGAAAGCCGTTTGCGAGTCCGAGTTATAACGGTATAGTTACAGACGTTTGAAGTTGTTGCAAAAAAAAAAAAAAAAAAAAAAAGAAAAAAAAAGAGAGAAAGAAAGCCACGGGAGTGGCTGAAAAAAAAGAAAGAGGAAAAGAAAGAAAGCCACAGAGTGGCGAGAGAAAAGGAAGAAAAGAAGGTCCAACCGTGGACCTTTACCCGCACCAACCCGGAGTGGTTTCTGGCCACTTCCACCATTTTTTCAGGCGAAGTTCAACTATCTCTCACCTGCAACCTCTTCTACCATCTCCCATCTTCCATTCCCACCTAAAATTGAGGGTTTTTAGGTCCAAAAACCGTGTAAAACCGTGTGGGTTAACCATGGAGTTTTGACGGCGATTCCGCCGAAACGGCAAGTCTCATCACCCTTAATCAACTTCTCTTGGACCCAAGAACAAGACCCAATCAGTTGTAGGGGCGTTGGAACACCAAGGAAGCCGAATTGAAGAACACCCACCTTAGGGTTTTAAACGGGTACGAGCCAATCTGAGGGCCTTCCCGTCCAAATTGGACTTGGCCACAGGTATAAAGTTTACTCTACTTGTTGAGATCTTTATTGCTGTAAAATTTGAGAATTTTTGGAAAAAGTCTAAATTTCCGGTGTGTGACATCCGATTTATGCAACGTTGATGGTTAACATTATGTATGTATAGTCTTATTTGAAAATTACCCATTTATCATGTTGCCTTTGTTGCTTTAAAGTTAGTGAATGCATTAATGTAATGTTGATGATGGGGAATCGACAATTATATTGTCCCATAATGTGAAATTGTTTCTCTTCATATTTGGTACAATTTTGCTAGAGTTGTTAGTATACATTTAGTCAGACGTGGTCCAAATTTTATCCTTGTGATGACAGTGAAAAGCCATTGTTGATGAGCATATTGATTCCTTCTCATTGGTTTATCATTATCAGACATTTCTGCTTATGTCTGAAGTTGAATGAATCCTTATATGTATGTATAAATTAATGAAGGGATGAATTTGTTTCCTTATTTACTGTATACATATATCTATGTATGCATATTCAAAGGAACTTACTTATATCCTTGGATATATATATGCACCAACTGCCAAGGATTTTATATACAGGTACATCTATATTTGTAAGTAGCATATTCACTTATTTTGTCTTAAGTGTTTTCATTCAAATGTTACATTTATTTTGATCATGTTAATTCAAGTTAACCAAAATAGTACTTGGATCTCATAGTGTGAATTAGTAGTTCCAAGTAATCTAATTAAGACTAGAGTCGGAAGTGATGCATTTAGTAATTGCATATACTTGAGAATAGGAGTTGATCGAGGTGATGGATGTTTGTAGTAATAATTCGAAACAATGCTTTGGAACCTAGATGGGAAATACAGAAATGGATGGTGTATGTGCTCATGTTGTAAATCATAAGTGTGGAGGTAGGAGGTAAGTTGTGTGTTGGTTTGATAGCACCATGTAGCATTGGTACATTGATGACCCTGCTTGGTTAATCCGTGTTGGGGGGCTACTTCCTATTTGGTTACTTGCATAGGCTTCGGCCGAACGACATCTATCTAGCTCTAGTTTTGAGTGTATCCGTGAATTTTGGCTTCGAGAACTTTGAGTTTGATTTAGAAAAGTCGTTGGATGTCTATGTGACTCCTTCGAAGTTTGCAAAGGTTTGGTATTAATTTCTTATGAATGATTTATGTTCAAAGTATATAAACTGTGATTGATGGTTAGTTTCATCATTATTATTACATACTTTGTATTATTGTTGCTCACACGAGCTTCACAGCTTATCCGGGTTGTTGGTTGCTCGATGCACCATTTCCATGATGTAGGCACTTATTTCACATGCGACAGGTCTGGGTAAATTTGTTGGAAATGTGCCCTAAAACCAATCATATGATGATACTTTACGGACATTTCACATGTTAAACTAATCTAGTTTAAATATAAAGGGCAAAAGGTTATTGTTTGAGTCGTCTCATATAAATGTTATATGCTTAAACGATAAAGTCCAAGGAATATGTGATTGGGAGAATGCAATCTAAAGAAGTTAGATTCATGAGACCATTCTTTCGTAGACACATCCTAAACGTTCCTGATCATAGGATTGCCAATTGGGCATTGACAGTCCGTTAAGATCAGTACGTGTTGTGTCTTCTCTCAGGGAGAGTGACTAGTCTCGAGTCATTGGTGTGTTTGACACCAAGACAAG
This sequence comes from Malus fusca, assembly GCA_035220775.1. Lineage (NCBI taxonomy): Eukaryota > Viridiplantae > Streptophyta > Magnoliopsida > Rosales > Rosaceae > Malus > Malus fusca. The sequence goes on along the minus strand of CM069065.1, from coordinate 673,300 downwards.
CATGTAGGTGCTCAATAGAGAATGAGTTCACTGAACACGATCAACGAAGAGTTCTCATATTCATGTCACATGAGAACTCATGGTTGGGATAATGCAAAGTAGTCCTTTGACCTAAGGCATCATAGTTGTCTTGTGGTTAGGTACTTGATCCTTGATTATGTCAAAGTCACCCCATCCACGGGTGTCCACGGCATCGTTGGGGTTAAGCCACTTAGCCATGGAGGCAATTAAATGCGCAACAAGGGATCTCTAACCTTCAAATCTTTTGAGGGAGAATACTCTATGATATGATTAAGAATCTCTGGCCAGAGTATGAATGAGATTTAGGAAGTCGTTCCAAATCACATTCAAGGTAATCATATAAGCACACGAATCACATTGGATAGTAGACATGAATAAACTATCAAACCAAACAATGTGGTCAAGAGTATTGTATTAGAGAAAGACCGTATTGCATTTGTAATCCTAAACTGAATAGGTTCTCCACCTCTTCTGATTAGCTTGGGTAACCATGACATACTGCTAGGTGTCACTCATGGTTTGTGGAAGCCCTAAACGTGTATAAACACTAAAGGGAGAATTGAAAGTAAGTTTCAATTCACAATCGATTTGAAAGAGTTCTAATCGCCCACTGCCTCGCTAAAAGGAACCTAATGGATCGTACACCGTGTAAGGTAAAGATTAAAGAAACAACGGAGATGAGTAAGAATAATTAAATGGTTTAATTATTTATGGCAAGGATTAATTAATATGTTAATTAATCAAACGAATAAAGTTCGTTAAAAGACCACGAGTTAGTTTTGGGCCTCAAGGCCCAATGGGCTTCGAACGTCAAACCCATTGACTTAAGTTGTATGACAACTTAATGACAAATAATTCACAAAGGCCTTAAAAGCCCAATGAAACCCTATGGCCGGCCATTTTAGAGAAGGAGTGGGTTTTGGACTTATTTACAAGTTTGCCACTCCCATGAATTAAGGTATAAATATGACTTTATAGCCAAAATTCATTTAGGGTTTCTTTTGGAGAAAAGATGAGAACACAAACCTCTCTTTTCTCTCTAAGAGGCCGGCCACCCTAGAGGAATTTAGCTAGCAATCCTACTTCCTCTAGGTCACTCATTTCTTCTAAAATCTAACCTTGGTGTGGAGACTTAGAGGTTCTCAATTTTGGGAACCTGGGGAACCATTTCATCTATCCAAATCCATAGATCTAAGATGCAAGGAATGAAGGCCCTCTCTTTGGGTGATTAGCCTTTGCTTATGCAAAGAGGAATCTACAAAGGTTTAATTTCTCAACTCACTTTGTTTTGAGTTGAGTCTTGGTTCACCAAACTACTAGACTTTGAATTTCATGGTTAATGTTTTGTTTTTAAGTGCATATAAGCATGATTCCGCCTTTAATTGTTAATTGCATGCTAATAGATGTTGCTTAAATGAACATGTTTTTCACAAATTTTCCTTCAAAATTATGAGAAACTGTTTGATATTTTGATTTCGTTAAGTAGTCCAGAATCCTTTCTCTTGCTCATTTCCATAACGTTATCTTAGAATCCTAGATTCGTGTGGATGGGAATTACCCATGATGGATCTTGTGAATACAAATTAGAATTACCATGTTATTACTCATAACCTAAGTAGAGAATTATACAGAGTTCTTTAATTGAATTGGTGAAATGGTATGTTATCTCATTGGTTGATTAATATAGTTAAAAGTTAAAATCGTGCATCTTTTATTCTTGAATTGATTAATTAATGGGATTGTGGAATGACGTTGGATATAGTTGCTATTAATACGATTAGATTAGTTAATGAATGTGACTAGAGAAAAATATTGTGCTTGGTTGATCCTTGATATGTTACATGACTGGATTGCGATATTATGTTGAAAACATAGTGACTTATATGATGGGTGGAATGGAAACCTTGATTGTCATATTGGATTGTTATGTAGCCTTGAATCTAGTACTTTCATACTTGTCAAGTTCTAATGATTGATTGAGGAATGTTATATCTTTCGGCTTGAATGTACTATGGTAAATGTAGATGGGTAGTGAGTGACGAACTTCGAATGACTTGATCCCTGTTGAGGGTACGTAGGCAGTCTAATGAGAAGGTTAGATGCAGCCATAAAATATATGAAAATTAGTATGCAATTTGGACCTTGAGTGATGCTTTATTCATATCCAGGAGGCAAAGTGTGTTAGATATACGAGTAGTTAGTGACGTCGCCTGTCGATCCTGGACGTATGTTGAGATCGGGGCGTGACATATATATTTTCAGAAATTCGAAAATTTGAAAATTCAAAAATTCAAAAATTCGAAAATTTGAAAAAAATAAATAAATAAATAAATTTGCCTAGGCCTCATCTTCTTTGGGCCTAACAACATTCATAACAAATATATGAATGAGGAGTTTTGGGCTACCACTTAGAAAGGAAAATGGTGAAGTTTTGTTACTTTAGAAGCTTGGCTACTAGCAAGACACCTCATTCGTCAACTCCATCGACCGGAGACTTGGGGGACTCCTACCATATGCTACTGCACCTTGATACTCGGAAGTCTCACGACCACTCAGTGACTTGGATTTTTCAAGTCTCCAACCGAGAAGTTTTCCTCACTCGGGAAATTAAGGGAGCATTACCTCAACATACATGCTTCACTCACAAAGCTTCAACAAAAGAAAAAATTCAAATAACTTAGTGAAGAAGGCTTTGGTGTATTTAACACAATACGTTGAAATGAAGCAAAGCTTATTTATTGATATCTCCAATAAGTTACAAATATGTACATATACATGAATCAAAATAAACAAACAAGAGGGAGCCTTCACAAAGGTTTCTTAGGAGAATTCTCAGCAGTCGGCAGAGCCCCAGAAAGAGAAGGCACCGGAGGGTGATCATTCGGAGCCTCAGTACTGGACAGAACCCCAGAAGGAAGAGGCATCAGAGGTTGATCATTTGGAGCTTCATTACGTGGTACGGCCCCAGAAGACGAAGGCAATAAATGCCTTTGGAACAAACCCACAAACCTCTGATGCTCAAGTAAAATCTGACCATCAAATTCCTGCATCTGGTCAAGCTTCCTCTTCATGTTTGTAGCATAGTCATGTGCGAGCCTGTGCAACTTTTTTATTCTTATGCTTGAGCCCTCTAATCTTCTGTTTGAGACTTATCACTTCAGCCGCCAATGATTCAACTTGGCGGGTTCGAGCAAATAGGCGTTGGGCCATATTAGACACAGAACCTGCACACTGAACACTGAAAGCCAGGGAATCCTTAACAGCCAACTCATCAGACCGTTTGGAAAGTAGTCTGTTATCTTTGGGAGTGAGAAGGTTCCTGGCTACCACCGCAACGGTCATATCATTCTTCATCACAGAGTCTCTAACGGTAAGATGACCAGTAATGGATAAGAAGGATGGGCGCCATATGTTGTCTTGAGGAGACATAGCTGCCTCTTCACTAAAGTTCAAGTCAAAACGATGGTCGGATGGGCCAGACATTTTCAGAAATGAGGTCCAATAAATCTCTGAAGTACAAAAATAAGGGGAAAATCCCTACAAGCAATAACTCTCTGAATGTACTTCTTGCACACAATTGGTGCCCTATCTGTGGTACCCTTATAAAAGAAAGGGCAACATGGTCGTTGGTTCAAAAATCGAAAAGGCACCACTTTCCGGATTTAGAAGAGGCACCACTTTCCACACGCAACATCAGCTCCTCGGGTACCATATATAACTTTGCCAAAGATATCTGACAAAGTTTAGACACATAAATTTTGAAGGTCCAGCTACCCTACTATTACCCACAAGGGTAAAGGAACAGCACCACTGCTTGATAACTTGAAAGTCCCTATGTGTGTCAACCTCCGTGCTCCGTGGCAAGGCAGACAGGCAAAAATGCCCAACCTTTACTCACATTCAAGAAAACACTCCCAACAAGATTGGTTGCTAAAAAATCGAAGAGGCACAGTTCTCAAAATCTCGAGAGCCAGACTCCCAACAGGATTACTTGCTCAAAAATCGAAGAGGCACCGCCCTCCGAATCTCGAGAGCCAGACTCCCAACAGGATTACTTTCTCAAAAATCGAAGAAACACCGCTATCCGAATCTCAAGAGCCAGACTCCCAACAGGATTGCTTTCTATAAAATCGAAGAGGCATCGTTTTCTGAATCTCAAGAGCCAGATCCCCGAATAGATTGCTTGTTCGAAAACCGAAGAGGCACCTCTCTTCGAACTTCAAGAGCCAAATTTCCTTGGATAAAGCTTGTCTGCAATCTTCACACGCAACATCAGCTTTCCAGATACCACATACCACTTTTTCAAAGTGCTCTGACAAAGTTAAAACACGTGAAGCTTGCAGCTTCCACTACATTGCTATGACCAAGAAGGGTAAAGAAATAGCATTACTACTTGTTGTTAGGGAGACTCCTATATATGTCGACCTCCATCCTCCATGGACAGTCAGACTTGCAAAAATGCTCAACCCTTCCTCATATCTGAGAGGGCACTCCCAACGAAGCCTCTCGAAATACTCAGCTTTCTTTCCCCCCCCCAAAATACCTATGCAAACCAGCCACACCAGAGCAAGAGTATCTCATATCATCAGGGTCAAAAGTAAGAGTATCCCATATCATGGTTTTTCCCTGTCTTTTCCTTTGCCTTTGTTCTTACCTGCAAGACAAGGAGAAAAAGAGCAATTAGTCAGCACTAGGAATCAAGCTTCCAGTTAGGGACTGACTGACTGCCTAGAACCCCTTGCCTGATTACTTACCTGACATTGCTCTTGAGTACTCATCTTCAACATTTTATGCTTCAAGAGAAGATACCACATTTGCCTGAGGAACATATAGGGCAAGTGAAAAGGAGACAAGGAAGCATGTGGAGACAAGTGTAACAGAACACGTGCCGATACATCCACTACTTTGTCAACAGCAAAAGTATCCCATATCATCAGGGTCGAACGTACTCTAGATTTGATGAACTTGTTTTGACCCTCAAATTCTTGAGTCGGCCTTATACTCTGGAGGAAACCAGAAAACCCTCCAGCCCAGTTCAAGAATAAGCACGTGGAAAGTTACTTCTTCAAAAGCAAAAGTATCTCATATCATCTCTTCTCATTTTTCTTCTCTTTATCCTTCATGCTGCCTGCAAGATAGGGAGAATAAGAACAATCAACTGGAACTCGAAATCAAACTTTTGATCTGTAACTGATTGCTTGGAGCTCTGATTGCTTACCTTGTCTGTCACCTCTTTCGGCAGATCTCCTAGCTTGGCGACTTGGGGGACTCCTACTACATGGTTTGTATCGCGCTTGACCAAGCCTGAAACTACAAGTCAGCTTCAAGTGAAATTGATACATTACCTTGTGCATCTCCGCCGGTTAAAGATACCACCCTTGGATGGAAGAAGAGTACTTCCAGAGAAGATGCCACATCTACCTATGAGACAGATAAGGCAAGTGAGGACGATACCACACTTCGGTACTTAGAAGTTTCATGATTACTTAGCGGCTTGGATCTTGCAAGTCCCCAATCGAGGAGCTTCCCTCACTCGGGAACTTAGGGGAGCACGGTTTGTACCATACTTGACCAATCCTGAAAATACTGAGCACCGATCAACGTTATACCGTCAAGGACCCATAAGAGTTTCCCTCCAACCAGGAGGCCAATCATAATGTGACACGTGTCAACATCAGAAGCCAATCACAGCGCGACACGTGTCAACATCAGAAGCCAATCACAACACGACACGTGTCAATGTCAGAACAAAGTTAGAAACTCTTCTATAAAAGGAGATCATTCTCCCACAATATTTCCTAATATCATTTATACTAAATCATTCACTAGTACTCACTAAAGGAGAGCTTGAACCTATGTACTTGTGTAAACCCTTCACAATTAATGAGAACTCCTCTACTCCGTGGACGTAGCCAATCTGGGTGAACCACGTACATCTTGTGTTTGCTTCCCTGTTTGTATCCATTTACATACTTATCCACACTAGTGACCGAAGCAATCTAGCGAAGGTCACAGACTTGACACTTTCTGTTGTACCAAAATCCCCACTGATTTTGTGCATCAACAAACCATAAGGTAAAACTCAAATTATTTACTAAATTCCTTTCTTTAGTATAAAATCAGCACAAAGGTTTTCTCTCAATTATTTAACTACCACCTATCGTAATCCTTTAATTATCTGTCTCGTTTACAACCATGATTCATAATTAAAAAATTTAAACACCAAACGTACAAATTTATGCTTACTTTGTCACTATTTCCTTTTATAAACACTTCCCATTCTAAAAAAAGTTTCTTGAGTTATTTAAGGCTGCATCTAACACTATTAGACTGCCTACGTACCCTGGAGTGAGATCAAGCATTTCGTAGTTCACAATTCATTCCATTTCTATTCCCAAAAATATTCCAATATCGGCCTAATTCCATTTTAACTTCCACAATCGAATCGAATCAAATGGTTATCAATTATGGATTCAAAACATCAAAATTTGCATGAAAAAGTCAGCGTCGGTCCACTGGCCACACGCCGCTGCACACACTGCCGCGGGTGGCAGTCGGCCGCCCAGACTAGCCGAAAAATTTCACTATTTTTAAAAATTCCCAAATTTTACAAGCAGGTAGAGTTCAATGAGAGGAACAACTTTTATACCTGGGCTGAAGTCTAATTTGGCCGGAAAACACCTCAATTCCACTAAAACACGTTGGAACCCTAGAATTTGGGTAACCTCGATCCATGTCCTCCGGTGCTCCGCCGCCCCATCCAAGGCTTGGAACACATTCCTGGGTTCATAAGGAGTCCATTGATAGTGTTGTTGGTCGGAGTTGGCTTCAGAAAATGGCGGATTGCCGCCAAGGATCTCCGGCGCACCCTGCACCCCCCGTGCAATTTCACTGTTTCCATACCCTTTTCTCTCGATTTTTGGAGTGGTTTGGGTAAAGGGGAGGTTGTGAAATGATTTCCCAAGGTTTGATCAACTTGATTCGCCGGAAAATCAACGAAAACCATCGGAGAAGATGAGGAAAATGGGTCGAGTCGCCGGATCCGTGTAATCTGGTGTTCCCCCATCTTTCTCCCTTTCCTCCCGGTTCTATCCTCCCATTGGCACACCCCCTTCTTCCTTTCTTCCTTTTCTCATTTCTATTCTTCGCTTTCAATCACAGCCGTCCATCCCTTTGTGTCCTTTCATCCCAGCCACACACATGGCACAACTCATTGCTCCAAATTTCTGGACCCTTCTAAATGGAAATAAAATTCCCAAAATATCCCTGACTTTTAATGTTAATAACTTCTTCGTTATAACTTCGTTTCACGAACGGTTTGTGACGAGTGCATATTTTATCATCTATTGTACTCCGAAAACTACAAATTCTTAGATGCAATTTCGGATTTAAATGAAACAAATGACATGTTTTGGTGTTTTTAAGATTAGATTAATGATATGGAAAATTATGCTATGTTTCTGTGATTTTCATGTTAGTTTGGTGGTGTCTAATCATGTTTGGTAAAATGGTGTTTAGACAACTATTTGTATTTATCAATTATTAGTCTACTTTGACTTATCCAGTTGGGTCCCTGTGTAGACTCATTTCTTATTATTCAATTTTTAATCAGGTTCCTTATTGCACTATAGAAGGATGACCATCACGTGACCGCTTCAACAAAACAAATGCCCTTATCCTCATATTTGCACCGACATAAGAAAGGATTGTTTTTCTCTACCAATTTCCAAAAGCAAGCTGGCGCACTGCAGCTTATCAAAATTGAAGCGGGATGAAAATCCATATTTCTATTCCACTCTCCAGTTTGTTGGGTTTGCGGTGGAAGCATGAATTGGGCAATTTTTTTTTATCTTTAATTCTCATCAATTGCAATGGAGACTTGGGTACTTTCATATTTGGTTGTTATATCACTTTGGAGATGAAATTCCCTGCTGGAATCTAGCAGGGTAGAAAAGGACAATATGGAGGCCTCGTTGCGCAAGTAGACCAACTTGAGTGTGATTTAGGCGTTCTATTCTTTCAAGCTTTGATGAATTTTCACAAAGTGTATGGCAAGGAGTTAAAAGGTTTCTTCCGTTTCTTTTCTTCTAATGTTTTCAATAAATTGGCTTTTAAGCCGTCGTCGGTTACAAAAAAAAAAGGGAAATGAAAACAGAAGCAGCAGAGACAAACGGTGGACAGATTTTTGCAGGAAGAAAGGCTACGGCAGAGCAGAGGAGTTTACAGGGTTTTCTAAACTCAATTTTCTTCTCGGTTTTATTATGAATACAATGACAATTTCATCTATGTTTCGGAACTAATTTTCCTTAGCTAGGGCTACGATGTAGCCATGACTATGAATGCTTATATTCTCAAGTGAATTATTTCAAGTTTTCAGTTTCATTGAGTATCGTTTGCTATGCTTATATGCTTGGTTTTAGTCTTGGTGATTAGCTACCATCTTGACTTTTACTTGGTAAATTTGATGCAAGTTGTGCAGATGCCATGTTTTCAACTTGAGTGATAGCTTCTTGCAAATAGATACCATAAATTACCTAGTAGTAGATGCCATACTCTAGGATTTGTTTTGTCTTTATATAAATTTCCACTGATCATAATGAATTTCATGATGTTAAACTATTCCAGATGACATGGATGGTTGCAAATTGGGATATACGTAATAGTCTAGATGCCATAGATATTACATGAATTAGGGAAATTTGACTATCAATGAGATTGAGTACTTGTTAATAATTTGTGGCAGGATATTAGTAGGATTGGTTATGGTGAGTCGGACGCTCTAGTGTTTTACTCGATTGAATTACAACTTGTGTTTCTTGGCTGCCACTTTGTGCATTGTGATCAAACTTTCTATTTTCATTTTTTTATTACTAATTTCAATTCTCAAGTCCATCTTTCATCAATCCTTGCTAATTTTACTTCGTGCAATTGGATTTAAGTTAGTTGATAAGAATTAAATAATTTTCTGAGGGACGATATTAAGTGCTTGCTTTCTATACTATCGAACGATTCGTACGCTTGCGAGCATAAAATTTGGAACTAAGTTGGACTAATTTTGGTTAGTTTAAATTTTGCAACAAGTATTTGGCGCCGCAGCCCGGGACTGAAATTTAATTCTATCTATTTCTTATTTCAATTGCTACGTGTTTTTGTTTTATTTTAATTTTTGTTTTCTTTCTTTTTCAGGTGTTCTTGTGAAGTTCATGCATGGTCGTCGTTCTCGAAGTCTTGAGCTTGTGCCATATAATCCCGAAATTGACAAGACATTTCGACACCTACTAAGGAAGCAAAATAAGCAAGAACCAACTGAAAGGATGGCTCTTCAAGACCCAAATGAAAATCGTGCTCTTATGGATTATTCGGCTCTTACTGTTGGAGCCATATCGTCTTGTATTGTGCGCCCAGAAATTACGGCTAATCAGTTTGAGTTAAAGCCATCTTTCATCCAGATGTTGCCATCATTTTATGGTCTTACTACTGAAGATCCTAATTTACATATTAGCGACTTTGTCGAGATATGTGAAACTTTGAAGATCCATGGGGCTACTAACGATGCTATTAGATTGCGGCTGTTTCCGTTTTCACTCAAGGACAAGGGAAAGTCTTGGTTTAACTCTCTGCCGGCTAATTCTATAACAACTTGGGATGAGTTGGCAAATCAATTCCTTCAAAGATTCTTTCCTCCTTCGAAGACTTCTAAGTTGCGGAATGAAATCATGACTTTTGCCCAATTTGATTCTGAAGCTTTTTACGATAGTTGGGAAAGGTTCAGAGATTTATTGATAAAGTGTCCTCATCATGGCTTACCGGAATGGTTGCAACTGCAATCATTTTATCAAGGATTGACTCCCGAAAACAAGAGAATGATTGATGCTGCTAGTGGAGGAGCTTTAATGACAAAGACAATTGCTGAGGCATCCGCACTTTTCAAGACATTAGCTACTCATTCTCAACAGTAGAGAGTGGAAAGAGGACCATCCAAACATGCTGGAGTGCACGAGATTGACGCCATGTCTACCATGGCTGCACAGATTTCTAACCTAAACAAAAAGTTTGATAATTTGATGAATGTTAAATCTGTGAAGTCTTTTGATGTGGTTTGTGAAATATGTGCAGGTATACATGCAAGTACTGAGTGCCCGAACATTGGTTCATTTCCGGAGTATATGCAAGAGCAAGCAAATCAAGTGAATGATTTTTCTCGTCAACGGAATAACCCATATTCGAACACTTACAATCCAGGTTGGCGTTTTCATCCAAATCTTCAATGGAATAACAATCTGAATGTTATGAATCCTCCAGCTAGGCCACCTCCTACGAATTTCCAGCCACAAGAAAAGAAGGCATCAGTTGAAGACTTGATAGCTCAACTTGCTACAAACACAAATAACTTCATTCAAGCAACTCAGACAACACTCCAAAATCAGCAAGCTTCAATTGGGAAGCTGGAAGTTCAAGTTGGTCAGATTGCTAGTGCTTTGAATGAAAGAGAGATTGGGAAATTTCCAAGTCAGCCGAAAGTGAATCCGAAGAACCAATAGCACATTAAGGCTATCACATTAAGGAGTGGCAAAATCATAGAAACCAAGGGTGCAAAGGAAGAAAAGAAGCCTGAAGAACCTGAGAATGATTCATTCACATTGCAAGATAGGGAGTTAGCACAAGAAAATATTTATTCACCACCCATTCCATATCCTCAGCGTTTGCAAAGGGTTAAGAAAGACAAAAACTTTTCTGAAATTTTAGATTTATTTAAAAAGGTACATATTAACATTCCTTTGCTTGATGCAGTGAAACAAATTCCGAGTTATGCAAAATTCTTGAAAGACATCTGCACCAACAAGAAGAGGTTTGTGGAACATGAAAAAGTGATGTTATCAGAAGAGTGCAGTGCCATTTTGCAGCAAAAGTTGCCCCCGAAGTTAAAAGATCCAGGGAGTTTTACTATTCCTTGTACAATTGGCAAATTTTCCTTTGAAAAAGCTTTGTTTGATTTAGGAGCCAGTGTTAATTTGATGCCATTTACTATTTTTAAACATCTTGGTCTTGGAGAAATGAAGTCAACTTCGGTATCTTTACAACTCGCTGATCGTTCAGTTACATATCCAAGATGAATCATTGAAGATGTTCTAGTTCGAGTTGATCAATTCATTCTACCAGCTGATTTCTTGGTACTTGACATGGAGGAGGATCGAGAAATTCCAATCATTTTGGGCCATCCATTCATGGCTACTGCTGGAACTCTTATCAACGTTCAAAAAGGTCTCCTCACTTTGAGAGTTCAAGGCAAGGAAGTGGTGTTCAAGGTCTTTGAAGCTATGAAATATCCAAGTGATTCTGAAAGATGCTTTCGAGTTGAAGCATTGGAAGAGCTAGTGAATCTGAAATATATAGAGCAACATCTGGATGATCCTTTGGAGGCATGCTTGGTTCATTCTAAATTGAGCAGTGAAACGAGGGAAGATGTAGTTGTTATTTCAGCAATGTTAGATTCTGCCCCTGTACACAATCAGCATCGAAGACATTATTTTGAGGCTTTGGGATAAGCTCCAAAGAAAATTCAGCCATCTATTGAAGTTACACCCAAGTTAGAGTTGAAGCAATTGCCGGAAAATATGAAGTATGCTTATTTAGGGGCTGCCGAGACCTTACCCGTCATAATTGCTGCAAGTTTAAATCCACTTGAAGAGGAAAAATTACTTCGGGTACTGAGAGAGTATAAAATGGCGCTGGGATGGACTATAGCTGATATAAAGGGAATCAGCCCAACGGTTTGCATGCATAGAATCTTTCTTGAAAAAAATAGCAAGCTTACCATTGAGGCTCAAAGGAGGCTCAATCCGCTTATGAAGGAAGTTGTTCGCGAAGAAGTTCTCAAGCTTTTAGACGTTGGGGTCATCTACCCAATATCTGATAGCAGATGGGTAAGTCCACTTTATGTTGTTCCGAAGAAAGAAGGCACAACTGTGGTCAAAAGTGATACTAATGAGCTGCTGCCCACAAGGCAGAAAACGAAGTGGAGAGTCTGCACAGATTACCGAAAGATAAATGATTCCACACGGAAAGATCATTTTCCACTTCCGTTCATTGATCAGATGCTGGAAGGACTTGCTGGCCATGCCTTTTATTGCTTTCTTGATGGATACTCAGGATATAATCAGATTGCTATTGCTCCCGACGACAAAGAAAATACCATTTTTACCTGCCCATTTGGTACTTTTACGTATAGAAGGATGCCGTTCGGATTATGTAATGCACCGGCTACTTTTCAAAGGTGTATGATGAGTATATTTTCTGATATGGTGGAGCGTTTTATAAAAGTATTCATGGATGACTTTTCTGTTCTTGGGTCTTCATTTGATAATTGTCTTCACAATTTGGCGCTAGTACTTAAAAGGTGCCAAGGGACTAATTTGGTGTTAAATTGGGAAAAATGCCACTTCATGGTGCAAAAAGGCATAGTCTTGGGGCATAAAATTTCAGCAAAGGGTATTGAGGTTGATAGAGCTAAGGTTGAGTTGATTGTAAATCTTCTACCACCAACTTCAGTGAAAGGAGTTCGAAGTTTCATTGATCATGCGGGATTCTATCGAAGATTTATTAAGGATTTCTCGAAAATAGCCAAGCCTCTTAGTGATCTTCTTCAGAAGGATGTTGTGTTTGATTTTGATTCTGAATGTTTGTCTGCTTTTAAGACCTTGAAGAATCTGCTCACTTCAGCCCCTATTATGACAGCACCTGATTAGAGCCTTCCATTTGAATTGATGTGTGATGCAAGCGATTATGCCATATGAGTTGTTTTGGGGCAGCGAAAGGACAAACTTCCATATGTTATTTACTATGCAAGCCACACCTTAAACGATGCGCAGCTTAATTATTCCACCACAGAGAAAGAGATGCTTGCTGTAGTATTTGCACTTGATAAATTCCGGTCCTATCTTATTTGTTCGAAGGTTATTGTATACACAGATCATGCAGCCTTGAGGTACTTGATGTCTAAAAAAGATGCGAAACCAAGGCTAATCAGATGGGTTCTTCTTCTTCAAGAGTTTGATCTCGAGATTCGAGACAAAAAGGGGTCCGAAAATGTGGTGGCAGACCACTTGTCAAGGCTTATTCAAGATGGTGAAGCGGAATCTACTGTACTGCTTAATGAAACTTTTCCAGATGAACACTTGTTTGCTGCCCAACATGGAGAAGTCCCATGGTTTGCTGATTTCGTAAATTATTTGGCTAGTGGAGTGATTCTGAAAGATATGAGTTTTCAATAAAAGAAGAAATTTCTCTCCATGGTCAAACACTATTTTTGGGATGATCCGTACTTGTATAAACATTGTCCAGATCAAGTGATTCGCCGATGTGTACCTGAAGATGAACAAATCAGTATTCTCAATCATTGCCACTCTCTTGCGTGTGGGGGACATTTCGGTGCCTCAAAAACAGCAGCAAAGGTTCTCCAATCTGGGTTCTTTTGGCCCTCTTTATTCAAGGATTCACATGTTTTTGTTGCCTTTTGTGATCGCTGTCAAAGGACCGGAAATATTTCTCATAGAAATCAGATGCCTCTTAATAATATTCTGGAAGTTGAACTCTTCGATGTGTGGGGAATTGATTTTATGGGACCATTTCCGTCTTCTTTCTTGAACAAGTATATATTGGTAGCAGTTGATTATGTGTCAAAATGGGTGGAAGCTGTAGCCGTCCCTACTAATGATGCTGGAGTTGTTCTCTGATTTTTGAAGGCAAATATATTCACCCGCTTTGGGACCCCTCGTGCTATTATTAATGACGGAGGAACTCACTTTTGTAACAAGCAATTTGAAGCTCTTTTGGTGAAGTATGGAATCACACATAAGGTTGCTACACCTTATCACCCCCAGACAAGTGGACAAGTGGAAATTTCAAATCGGGAAATCAAAAAGATTATGGAGAAGACTGTGAGTGCTTCGAGAAAAGATTGGTCGAAGAAGTTAGACGATGCTTTATGGGCATATCGCACTGCTTTTAAAACTCCAATTGGCATGTCTCCATATCGGCTAGTTTTTGGTAAAGCATGTCACTTGCCGGTTGAGCTGGAACACAAGGCTTTATAGGCAATCAAGACACTGAATTTTGACATAGAAGCAGCTGGGGAGAAAAGATTGTTACAACTCAGTGAGATGGAGGAATTCCAGAACGATGCATATGAAAATGCCAAGATCTATAAAGAAAGAACTAAGAAGTGGCATGATCAGAATATTATGCGGAAAGAATTTCATGTCGGACAGAAGGTGTTGCTGTACAATTCCAAATTAAAGTTGTTTCCTGGATTAATTCAGTTTTGATGTTTGTTTTCTGCCTTCTCTGTTCTGCTACTTGCTGATTGATTTCTGTTGGTGTAGGGATGTCTAGCTGCCACATAACAATGATGGAAGCCCACAAATGTTTAAGTGTGGGGGTGGCTACTGCATTGAACACCATAGCTGCCATGTGAAGCATAAACCAGGGGAGTTTCTCTGTCCAAATGCTATTACTCATTCATCCTCCCTTTCTTCTTTTTAAGTACTTTATTTCTAGACATTGAGGACAATGTCTCATCTAAGTTTGAGGGTAGGAGTGAGATTTTTAAGCCCTGGTTGAAGAAAATTTGTTTAGTCCGACTATTTCATTTGAAATAAGCATGTTGCTTTTAATTGGCTGGATCCTCATTTTTAATTATTTACTTTTAGTTAGTATTTTGGTTTAAAAAAATTAAAAAAAATCTAAAACTTCAAAAAATCTAAAATGTTTTTGTTTTTATTTCTTGTTTTCAGTTAGATTTTTGTTAGTTTTCCGACCCAATGATGAAATTGAATTGAATTCGAGCTATGTTTTGAGAAATTCGTAAGCATGTTTTAGGTGAATCTCTTTATTCATTTTGTTAGCTTTATACACGTTAAACTTGTTGCGAAAATTAGATAACCGAAATTAGTCTCATTAAGTCTCGAATTTTTGTGCTCGCAAGTATACGAATCAAATGACAGTATAGCATATAAGCACGGATGTCATCCCACAGAGATTGAATTGATTCTAAAATCTTAATAACTAAATCGAAACAAATTATAGTGGAGAAGCTTTAACGGAAAAGATAGAAGATTTGAATTAAGCTAAAAATGAAATATGAATTTAAAATAAAATGCATCACATAATAAAATTTAAAAACATGAGAAAATAAAACCTAGGGCATCCGAATTCACCGTAACCAATCCTACTTAATTCCCTTAATATGTTATGCTCAAGTAGTTCTCCAATATTGATGATCGATTTTCCCTAAATTATTCAATGGCCATGGCATCTGGTTGCATCAAAAGTATCCTTACATGTTAACCCTCTATGGCATCTAGATGAATTTAAACAAGTAAGAACCCATTAAGCTCTATGGAAATCGTTGGAAAATCACATAAACCCTAATTGTATGGCATCTACAAATAGGTGTTTATGGTATCAGTTGCAAGAAGCTAAACTCAAGTTAAGTATGGCATCTACTCTAACTCGCATCGAATCAACCTAATTTAAACCTAGATGGTGATCAAGCATCTAAATAAAAATCAAGCGCATTACGAATAGCAAAAGATACTCAATAAAGATAAAAAACTTGATAATAACAATGCCACAAGGCAATTAAGTATTCATGATTAAGCTACATCGTAGCCCTAGCAAAGAAAACAAAACAAAGAAAACTCTTCCCTTTTTCTCACTTCTTGCCGCAGCCCTCTTTGAAATATGAATTGTTCTATTTGTTTTTTAGTAATCCATCACAAGGAGAAGAAATCTCCTTATAACACCCACGGCAAACAAGTGCTTAAAGACAATTAAAAGCATACTAATTTCTAATCCTAATGGACTTTATGTCCTTATTTAAGAAATTAAAAAAACGGAAATAATAAAACTAATAATTAAGTTTTCTCTTAAACTCCATTGAATAGCACTCCCATGTCCATTTGATTTCCAAAACCGTTGCAGTCTCATCTTCTTGTTGTAACGCATATGCCTTGGTGCAGTTAATTAGCTTCCTGCTCCACTGGAATTACTGTAGACACCCAAAAAAACTCATTTTTCACTTCATTTTTGCATAACTCCAGTATTTAATGCCTATAAATTAAAACAATATAAATTAGTGCATTTAACACATTCATATATACAAAATCCAAAGGAAGTGTATGATAAAAATATATGAAAATATGCACCCATCAGTTTGTGCCCACGCGTTCGTGAGATCGGGCTCTATTCAAAAATATAAATTTTGACCTCGAAAGGTCTACGTATTTTAAATAATTAATGTCCAAACTTTAAACATTGTAACTAGTTTAATTTAAAACTAAAATTTTATGAGTTAATATAAATTCTCAATTCTTTTCACATATTCATAATTATGAATACCCAATTCATATATTTAAAATTTTCAAGGTATTACATTCACCCTCCGTTAAAATAAATCTCGTCCCCAAGATTTCAGCCATCGAATAACGAAAAGGGATTTAGAACTAATCCTACCTTTCCATTTGTATGGAATAAAATCATAATGATTCGCACCATATACACATATTCTTAGCAACATTCACTAGCAGGACAAAATATTCGAAATTTTGGCCATACACATTAGCAAATTAAACATCAAACATCAAGCCGCCACCCATTATTGGCTAAATAATTACTAACATAATAATCACAATCATTTGTAAAATCATTCACCATCATTAGCTATACTCAGCCGTTACTACGATTTTTCTTCCAGACTTTTAATCACACACACGGACGATACAAACATTTGATCCACGAGCTCACAAGATCGTTGCTCTTGAGATTGATGTCGACGGAGCCCAGATTGCTGACATGTGTTGACACCATGGAGTTCAGATCCAATCCGATGTGGTTCCTGTTGATGTCTTTGAATCTGGAGGGTGTCAGAGAGCGCTGGGTTGAGCTTGGAACTGGCATAGTGGGAGATGCAACCCAATAATATCCCAGCATCGATGAACACCTCTGAAAAAGACGTGAGGAAACCCACATGACGACGCGGGAGAGACCTCGACGGTGTACACCAGAGCAATCATGAAGGCGTAATTGATGGCGAATCCCGTGAGGAGAGCTTCGACGAGGAAGATGAGTCTGCCCTATGCATTCGCAAGTTCTGATGTATGGCAGATTAGAGTAGCCACCATGGCCTTCCCAAGTACGTCACTTCGAACCTTGCGAGGACAAGCTTCTATTCGGGGACGATCTTGCAGTCGTGGACGATAATGGCGCTGATCTCGTGCTTGAACTACCCTCCGGGAGCGGTGATGAAAGCTCGGGAGAGCAGGAGGTACTCCTTGTCGGCGGAGGCGGAGGGCATAGCAGGCCCAATGGGAGTGGGAGTCTGGGTTATGGTTTTTGAAGGGCTGAGGAGGAATGAGGAGAATGGAGATTGAAGCCAAGACGAGTAGGCCGACGAGTGCTCAGTCAAGCCCAAGGCCCATTGAGGGAATCGCATGCGGCTTAAGAGAGAGTAGGGCCCGGTTCTTTTGGGTATATGGGCCTTCGTCCTCAACACAACAATCCAGCCCACCATTTTGGGCTTGCCAACATTTTGCTTCTTTTTTTTTTTAGAAGAAACTATAATTTATTTTTTTTATACAAAGGAAATTGCAATTTTTTTTTACAGGTGCTCAATGCATTCATGGATTTCCTTGCTGTTTGGACGGATTACCCATGTTCACAATTGGTGGCAGCTCCTTGTGAATTTGCAATTGGTGACGGAGTGAGCCGGATGTGGGTGCAACTGTGTTATTTGCCTGGTGCTTGTTGCAGTGCGTCACTTTTTACCATGTGGTGCTATGCAAAAGACTGCAGTGGGATTTCGCTGTGTAGTGCCTTTTGGTCACGGTTTTCCCTCGGTGGTGACATTGTCGTGCACATTGACCTTGCTGATTGTTGTGGGTTCTTTGCCGCTGCTGCTTAGAGCTTGTTCTAGTGCGTCACTTTTACCGTGTGGGGTTGTGCAAAAGACTGCAGCGAGTTTATGTTGTGTAGTGCCTTTTGGTCATAACTTTCCTCAGTGGTGACGTTGCCGTGCACATTGACCTTGCTGCTTGCTGTGGGATTTTTGCCGCTGCTGCTTGGAGCTTGTTCCAGTGCGTCACTTTTACTGCATGGGGTTGTGTAAAAGACTACAACGAGTTTATGTTGTGTAGTGCCTTTTAGTCACAACTTTCCTCGGTGGTGACGTTGCCATGCACATTGACCTTGCTGCTTGCCGTGGGCTCTTTGTCGCTGCCGCTTGGAGCTTGCTCCAGTGCGTCACTTTTACCATGTGGGGTTGTACAAAAGACTTCAACGAGTTCATGCTGTGTAGTGCATTTTGGTCACAACATTCCTTGGTGGTGACGTTGGTGTGATGCTCACCTTTGTAATACGGCTTTGTAACCAAATCATTCCTTTAAAGAAATAAAGTATTCATACTTTGAATTTTCTTTTTATTCTTCAAAGTGTTTGTGTTTTTGTTGGTGATGTGACTGTACTCGAAGTTTTTGAAGTTTCAAGTTGCCTACGTACCCTAGGTTGAGGAGGGATCAAGTCATGACGTAGTTCAAAGGAGTGATGGTTTTTTTATTTTTTTTTATTTTGCCGTACACAGTTTATGCTCTTGCGGGCTAGGAGTATGGTGCGCTTGTTTTAGGGGTAGTAACGCTTCAAGAATCTGCCATTGATGGGGCTAATCTTCAAGCCGTCTTCTGCCATGATTAAGTAGGCGCCGTTGGTGTAGACCTCTTGTATTACATATGGTCCAACCCACTTTGATGTGAACTTACTTTTTGTCTTGTGAGTTGTGATGATAAGCCTACGCAATGTGAGGACGAGGTCTCCAGTTTGAAAAGACCTTGGGCGAACCTTCTTGTTGAATGCCTTGGATAGCCGTGCTTGGTAACATTCCAAGTGTTGTTGAGCTTTGACCTTTCTCTCATCCAGTGCTTCCAGCTCTTGAAGGTGCAACTTTGCATTCTCTTCATCAGTCAAGCCTTCTTGTATAGCCATCTGATAGGAGCATATTTATGCGACTTAGCTTGCTTGTTTTCTTGCATTTTGGTAATTATTTAGTATTTATAATAGTGTTTAAAGCTAAATTCGTGTGTTTGTAGGTTTTATGGGCTAAGGGTGCATTTTGAGCCAATTTGGAGTAGTTTGGAGTGTTTTTGGGCCCAAGATGGATTGCTTATGATCCAAGCTAGATGGATGGACGAATTTGAAGTCAAAAGAAGCTAGGAACATGCTAAAAATATGGTGAAACAAATACAAGTTGCAAGAAGGGATAGGTTTCTAGAAGAATTGACCAAAACTCCACTCAAAACAATACCTAACCCATTAGGAAAGTGTGTGGATGGTTCAATACCTAACCCATTAGGAAAGTGTGTGGATGATTCAAGACCTAACCCACCATAAAAAACAAGTCCATCCTCTCCCTATAAATACCCATGGCAACAACCTCATTTAGCATCCAGAAATTAACCATTCTCCAAGCCTTCCCTTGCCTTTCCCTACATATCTAAACCCCCTCTCATCCACTCCTCCAAATAACCAACCCTTCAACATCATTCCAACCTTGTTGTTGCGGCAAAGAGAAGGAGAAAAGTCCTTGGACGCGCTTGCTATCCAACATGGATCGTTGGAACGTTTAGGTGCTTTCTTTCCTTTGTTTTTCAATGTTTAAATTTGTTTATCTTTGTTTTGTAATAATGAGGAACTAAACCCCCCTTGGCTAGGGGGGATTCGAAACACATGTCCATGCTTGCAATATGATTTGATTACTTTTAATTGCGTTTCATAAGTTATGAATTCAATTTACTTATCCGTTAGTATAAAAACTGATTTGTGTATGTTGATTGAGGGTCGACACTTAGTTTGCATGCATGAATTTGATGCTAGAATATAAGGGAGTTTCACCTAATCGTCATGAACTTATATTCACAAGTAGTGAATGTTGCTAGTCACAATCGCGTTAAGTAAATTCTTGGCATAAGTTTCATGCGTATTCCATAGTAACGAGTGCCTCGTCAATGCTTATGATTTTCATAGAACTTAATGATTCTTGCTTGTATCTCTATTATGCAATTCATGTAGGGAACTTGTGAGGAATGCTTTGGGTTGTCGTATGCAATCATCCAACTCAATAAAAGTAGGAAAATCTGAGGGTTAATTTAAGCGTACCTAATTAACTTGGGGCATTGAGAATTAATAAGTTATTGAAATACAATTGGAAATCGTTTTGTATGCAAGCAAGACATGTGTGGAGAAGAACCCTCTAGCTAAAGCCCATCATCCATAGTTTTTAAGTTTTAGTTATTTGTTTTACTTTCACTTCACAAGAACCAAATCCCCCCTTTTACTTTCTTGTCTTAAAAGTCTTTTGTTTACATTTTTTTTTAACTTTGTTTTTATGTTTTTAAATTAGTTTTGAGAGGTTTTAGCAAGCCCTCCTAATCCCCGGTTTAGAACGATACCCTACCTACATCTATACTACAATTGTCATAAGAGGGTTTAATTTGTGTGTCAAGTAATTCTCACACCAACATCCTTAGTGAGGGGATTTGACTTTCGAGCGATAGAACAGCTTCCACGTCATATACGAGAGAATAAGGCGTAGCTTGGGTATGAGTCCTGTGTGTCGTCCTATATGCCCAAAGTGATTCGCTTATACGTTTGTGCTAGTCTCTCTTTGTTCGGCCAATCATCTTCTTCAGGAGGTTGCACAATGTTTTGTTAAGTACTTCTCCAAGACCGTTGGCCCAATCATGATACATGGAAGACTTGTGTTGTTTGAACTTGTATTTCTTACAGAGCTCGTCGACGAGTTGGTTAGAGAACTGTTTTTCGTTGTCAGTGATAATGTAGTGAGGCACACCATATCAGTGGATGATATGCTCCTTGATGAAATAGACGACAGTTTCCTTCTTGACTTCCCTTAGGGGTATGGCTTCAGCCCTCTTAGAGAAGTAATATGTTGCAGCTAGGATGTAAGTTTCTCCTGCAGATGACTTTGGTCTAATTGGTCCTACAACGTCCAATCCCCATGCATCGAATGGCCATGAAGCAGCAGTAGGGTGTAATGGTTCAGGTGGTTGATGTATGAAGTTGGCGTGGAATTGGCAGGCTTGGCACATTTTGGCGTGTTCCAGGCAATCATTCACCATGCTTGGCCAGTAGTAACCCATTCTTTTGAGCTGGAAATGCAGTTTTGGTCCAGATTGATATGCCCTGCATATACCTGAGTGTGCTTCTTCCATGACTTGATTGACTTCTTCCTCACCTAGGCAACTTAGAAGTACCCCTTCAAAAGAGTGTCGATCAGCGGCTATCTCCACTATTCAGCATCGACCGGAAGTACTGAGATAACGTTTATATCATCTAGTAGTATTTCAGTGACAAGCAGGATTACCCATCTTTGGCAAACTGCCACATCTGCCGCTTCATCTTCTCCTAATGTCATGCTCGAGGCTAGGTTGGCGAGAGCGTCTGCCATTTAATTTTCTTTTCTTGGCACATGTTCTAGTGTTACAGCCTCGAACCTTTGCAGCAATTGAGTTGCCAGCCGGAAGTATGGGACGATATCATCTTCCTCACCTCATATTCAGTCAAGAGTTGATTGATTATGAGCTTGGAGTCACCATATACCTCAAGGGCTGTGATTTCCATGTTGATCACCATTTGGAGCCCGATGATCAGTGTTTGGTACTCAGCGACGTTGTTGGAGCATAATTCGCTTAGTTGGAAGGAATAAGGTAGTATTTTCCTTTGTGGTGATATGAATACTACTCCTGCCCCCACTCCGCCTGCTCGTGCAGATCTGTTGAAGAACATCGTCCGTGTCGGGAAAATGTCGATGTAGAACACCTCATCGTCAGGCAAGTCGTCTGAGATTTTCCAATCAGCCGGGATTGGGTGATCGGCAAGGAAGTCTGCTAGCGCTTGTCCCTTAACGGCTTTAGCTGGAACGTAGATGATCTCATATTGATTAAGAAGCAGAGCCCATTTAGCAAGTCGCCATGTCAAGACTGGTTTGGACATGACGTATTTGAACGGGTCAGCTTTAGCAACCAGGTGGATGGTGTAAGCGTGCATGTAATGCCTGAGCTTCTAGATGGCGAACACCAAGGCAATGCACATCTTTTCTATTGTGGAGTAGTTTAACTCAGCGCCGGTGAGAGTTCAACTGAGGTAGTAAAGAACTTATTCTTTCTGGGATTCATTCTCTTATGCCAAGAGTGCTCCAACTGAACTTTCTTGAGCAACGATGTACAATATGAGCGGTTTCCCAGGCACAGACGCCTCCAGGACAGGTGGACTTGATATACTTTTTTATGCTTTCAAAAGCATTGTGGCATGCTTCGTCCCATACGAACGGAACATCCTTCTTCATGAGTCGGCTAAACAGTTGACAACACCCTGCAAGGTTGGAGATGAAGCGTCTGATGAAGGCTAGTCGTCCTTGTAGACTTTTCAGCTCGTACAGGTTTCTTGGCTCAGGCATGCTTTGAAGGGCCTTGATCTTTGATTGGTCCACTTCAATGCCACGGTGCTTGACAATGAAGCCGAGGAATTTTCCAAAGGTGACGCCAAATGCACACTTTAACAGGTTCATCTTGAGGTTGTATTTTCACAGCCTTTCGAACACTATTTGCAAATCCTTCAAGTGATCTGATCTTTTCTTTGTCTTGACCACCACATCGTCTACATAACACTCTACGTTTTTATGTAACATGTCATTGAAGATTTTCTGCATTGCACGTTGATATGTAGCTCCAGCATTCTTCAGACCAAAGGGCATCACCTTGTAGTAGTAGATACCTTTTGGAGTGCAGAAGGCTGTTAGCTCCTCGTCTTCGAAAGCCATGCGAATTTGATTGTATCCAAAAGAGTCGTCCATGAATGACAGTGCCTTATGACTAGTGGTTACGTCTACCATGATTTCGATGATTGGTAAGGGGAAGTCGTCCTTCGGGCAAGCATCGTTGAGGTCCCGGAAGTCTACGCAAACACATATTTGTCCAGATTTCTTAAGGACAATGACGATGTTGGAGATCCACTTGGGGTATTGCACCTCTCGAATGAAGCCTGCTTCGATTAGCTTGTCAATCTCAGCCTCAATTTGTGGGATGAGCTCGAATCGATAACGCTTTTGAGTTTGCTTTATTGGTCGTGTTACAGGCTTGACTGCAAGATGATGCACATCGATGACAGGGTCAAGGCCGAGCATTTCCTTTTAGGTCCAAGCAAAGATGTCTTTTGTGCCTAAGTTGAGCTCCATGAGATCATCAACCGTGGCTTGCCCTCTATCCTCAAGTTATGGTGGTACGGTAGTGACGTCTTCCTTGGGGATTTCGTCTTATTTGCCTTCTTGGATTGTGATGTGCAAGACGTCTTGGACTTCCTCTTCAGTGCCGTCATTTCGGGCTTGTTGGCATGAAGGTTGGCCGGTGTGGATGATGGTGCGCCTTCTCACTTTCAGTGATCCAATTATGTCAACCTCCAAGATTGCTTGGCGCTTCATCCTTGAAGGACTAGAGCTTCGAACATCATATTTTCTTGCCAGATCGTGAGCTTTTCTTTCTTTGGCGTTGTCTCCCTCTTTCTAGAAGGCTTTTTGTTGTCTTCAAGTCTTTCCAAAGCTGACCATCGTGGAGGAGAGCTAGCCATATTGCTTTGTTTCTTAGGTTTTGACAACCTTTTGAAAACAGAGCTTTGGAATGTTGGCGTGTTAAGCCTCTTGAAAATGGAGCTTTGGTCTTGACTACCAATGTGATCAAGTGCCAAAATTCTGGGCCTTGAACGATTTATCCTATCGAAGATTGATGTCCGAGGGGCGAACTTAATTTCCTCTTGATCTTGTTCAATGCTCAGCTGATGTGTTGAGTGCTAACGTTTTTTTATTTGCTTGAAATCTTCACGGGTGTATTTGGTGTGAAGCCAAGTCCAGCTTTGTTGTTGTCAACTCCGTAACCATGCTTCTTCAATTTATTTTGAGTCTCGGTAAGGTCACGTTCTTTGTCGTTGACGGTATTTGAAACCTTCTTTCTAAGATTCGAAGAAGAAGCGAAGTCGTACCCAGCCTTCGACATGAGTTTGTAGGCATTTGGATCAAAACCTTCTTCGGTCCTCTTGGTTGGAAGAAAGCTTGGTTCCACCCCCTTTGGCGGAGCTTTTATGAAGCCTTGTGGTAGTCTTGCAACCTTAGCGTCGCCTAGCTGTGTCAGAGGCAAAACTGCATTCGTCTTGAGCAACTTTACGTTATCCTTATGCTGATGTGCATCGGCTTTGCTTACTCCAGTTTCAAACAGAGATTGACCATTCTTTCTTCTCAACATCGGGATGTATCGGAAAACGGGTGTGTTCGGTCCTTTTGAAGGCGTCCTATCCCTTTGGTTGTTGCAGGTTTAGAAGGCTCGTCATCGTTTTTGCTTGAAGATGGCACGGTTTGCCCTTCTTGCTTCTTGGGCATGGCTTGCCATTCTTGCTTTTTAGGTGCTACTTTGCCCGTGGATTTGATCTCTTCTAGAAGAGCTTCGGGCACCATGTCTTCATCCATATAGAACTTGGCGTCTACAAAGTGTGATTCGGCTTCGGTGAATGGCTTGGTATCACCTTGGATCACCTTTACTCATTCCCGGTAGAATTTTAAACATTGGTGGAGGGTGGATGGCACTACTCCATTCCCGTGGATCCAAGTCCTTCCTAGGAGCAAGCTGTAGGAGGTTCTTGCATCAATCACGTGGAATATTATGCTTGATTTGAGTTTATCAATGGTCATTTCCACTCGGATCATGCCCATCGCCCTTTACCCTCCTTGGTTAAAACCCTGGATCAGCAGACGGCATAGGGACAGTTCATCCACCTTGATGCCGATTGTGGTCATTGTTGACTTTGGCATGATGTTTATGGCCGACCCATCATCTACAAGCATGCGGTTGACTTTGTGCTCCCTTACGTACCCCGAGACAAAGAGATTACGGTTGTGAGGCTTTGATCCCAGTAGTAAGTCTTCGTTAGTGAAGTTGATTGCATTATAGACAGCACAACATGTGGCGCATTCATGTGGTCGAAGCTTCAAACCTTCGTCTTTGCTTTCTTGCACTTTATGGTCGCCGGGACTTGCCAATATCGCTGCTAGTGCTCTTCGTATCTTCTTTGGCAATCGTAGCGCTTCCTCAATGCTAAAGTGTGTCTGTAAACATTCTTTAGGTGTGAGGGTAATTTCTTCCTCAGTGGCGATAGCTTTGCCTTTTGAGGGCTCTTCCATCTCCACCTCAACCATGTGATAGGCAACGATAGTGCACTGTTGGAAAAAGTCATTCGGGAAGTACTCGTGCAAGGAGACAGGAATGCGTGGCTCTTATTCCATAAGTTCCCCAGCGTACGTTGGCTTAGCAGCTCTTGCGTTTCCGTTGGGCTTCCTATTTTTGCGACGGCGGTGCTTTCTCCCTTACTCCCCATTTGGCCTTGTGGCTTGTGGTCTTGGCTTCCTTGTCTTTTTATAGGTCACAAATGTCCACCCTTCTTCATCATGGGTAGGTGCATCTTGGTCGTTTGTCCCCAGTGATGGTTGTGTAGAAGGTGCCATGCAACTTGAGCATTGAAGGGAATGGTCAAGTGTCACTTGGAGAGGCACGAGATCGAAGGATCCAAACGCAATTGTAGTAGTATGTGTTGCGGCCGTGTCTTCAAGGTCGAGTTCGATTTTCCCTTATTGTGCTAGCTTCATGATGAGTTCTTTGAGGACGAAGCACTTGCCAACAGGATGGCTCACGATACGATGGTATTTGCAGTACCTAGGATCGTTTACGCAATTCATCTCTTCAGGGCGCTTGCATTCCGGTAACTCGATCACCTTCTTTTTCAGCAAGTCATCTAACATTGCATCCATTTATAAGTCAGGAAAAGGGTACATCTTTTGCTCCAGCTCCCTCAAGGTGTTTTTGTACCTGTCTTGGGTGCGAGAAGGCTCATTTCTCTTTATTTCATTCGCTTTGTTCTTGGAGAATATTTTGACGAGCGTGGAGGAGGTCTTGATGGGGGTAGTGTTGACAGTAAAAACTTCCTTGGCGGGCTTCTTCCCAGTCTTGTCTACATTCGGGGTGAACACCTTATCCTTCTTGAAGTTGGTGATTGGCTCATTTTTCCCGTGATTGGCGATACCCAGCTCCATGTCGTGGGAACGAGTTGCCAGCTCCTCAAATGTTCTTGGTTTTATGCCTTGAAGGATGTAATGTAACCCCCAGTGCATACCTTGAACGCACATCTCAATGGCGGAGGTTTCAGAAAGCCGATCTTTACAATCCAGACTTAATGAACGCCATATATTGATGTAGTCGACAACAGGTTCATCCTTCCACTGTTTCATACTGATCAGTTCCAGCATGCTTACGGTGTGGCGCATGCTGTAGAAGCGGTTGAGGAATTCATTTTCTAGCTGATCCCAACGGTTGATAGACTCGGGCTCAAGGTCAGTGTACCAGTCAAATGCGTTACCTTTCAGTGAGCGCACGAATTGCTTGACGAGGTAGTCTCCCTCCGTCCCAGCATTGTTGCAGGTTTCAATGAAATTGGCGACATGTTGCTCTGGGTTTCCTTTTCCATCGAACTGCATGAATTTTGGCGGCTGATAGCCCCTTGCCATCTTCAAAGCATCAATCTTCTTGGAGTAGGGCTTTGAGTACAGCACGGAGTCATTTGAACTTCTTTCGTATTGCGTCCTGATTGTGCTTGTGATCATCTCCTGCAGCTGCTGGATAGAGAAAGATCCCATGAACACCGTTGCATGGTCTGGCTTCAGATTCTCTTCGACTTTCTCCGCAGGAGGCTCCTCATCCTCGTCGTTTTCCTTCTTTAGTGGATTAACCCTTGAATGAAAAATTTTGTCCTAGCTAAGAACATGTGAGAATATTTGAACACATATTCAAACTATTAACACATTAAAGTAGGCATGCATTCAAAAACAATTCTAAAACCCATGACTTTCAAAGCCTAGTGAATGGTGAACCAAGAGACTCTTTAACAACATTAAAGAGAATGAAAGATTTAGAGATTCATTACCCATGAAGCTCATCCTTGTTTACACAAAGGATTCACCCAAGTGGAGGGCCTTCAAGTCACCTCCTAGCTCATTGGATCTTCCTTGTGATTTTCTTCCTTTTGATGCTCCTTTGCTCCTTGAGGATGTGAGGAAATGATCTCCAAAAACACCAAAGATTTGATGTCTCTAAGTCTCCACACCAAGGATGAGGTGTGAAGATGAAATGGATGACTTAGAGAAGAAAAGATTGCTAGCTATCTCCTCTCTAAGTGGCCAGCCTCTATTGGAGAAAAAGAGAGAAAGTGTTTCTCATATTTTGTCTCAAGAAACCCTAATGAGAAAAAACTATAAAGATTCTTTTATATCTCTTTTCTTAGGTGAGTGGCAAACTTGCAATTAAGCAAAACTTCACACTCCCCTCACTATGGCCGGCCTCTTTTAAGTGATTGGGCTTATTGCCCATTTTTTTTTTAGTTGTCATACAACTTAAACATAATGGGCCTTGTGGACCAAAACACTTTTGGGCCCCGAAACCCAAAACCAACTTAAAAGCCCAATACGAACATTTCGTAAAATTAATTAACTAATTAATTAATCTTGACCATTTTTCAATTAAACCATTTAATTGCATATCCATTTCATTTATATTTCTTCACTTTCATCCTTACTCGGTGTACGATCCATTAGGTTCCAATTAGCGAGGCAGTGAGCGATTGTTACTCTTAACGATCGATTATGAATTGAAACTACATTTCAATTATCCCTTTGATTAAGATTAGTGTTTGCTAATCTTCAGGGCTTCCACAAACCATGAGTGACACCTAGCAGCATGTCATGGTTACCCAAGCTAAGTAGAAGTGGTTGGATAACCTATCCAGTTACAACTACAACGCAATACGGTCCTTCTCTAATACAATACTCTTAATCACATTGTTTGAGTGATAGTTTATTTCATGTCTACTATCCAATTTGATACTTCTCTATATGATTCAATTGAATATGAATTGGAACAAACTTCCTAAGTCATATTCATATGCTTTGGCCAAAGACTCTCGAATCATATCTTAGAGTATTCTCCTTCTACCATGGAAGGTTAGAGATCCCTTGTTGTGCATTCATATGCCTACATGACTAGATAACTTGACCCCAACAATGTCGTGGACACTCTCAATGGAATGCATTTGATATGATCAAAGATCAAGGACCTAACCATTAGACATTTATGATGCCTCAGGTCAAAAGACTACTTTGCATATTGCAACTATCGAGTTCTTACATGACATGTATGTTCGAACTCTCTTTTGATCGTTGTTCAGTGTACTCGATTACTCTTTCGAGCACCTATGTGTTTGTCTTAGTGTCCAACACTAAATGACTTGAGACTAGTCATACTCACGCTTGAGTTGACATAACACATACTAACCTTAGCGGATTGTCAATGCCCAATTGTCAATCATATGGCTAGGAACGTTTTAGGAATGAACATAAGAGAAAGGTCTCGTTAATCTAACTTACTTAAATCATTTATCTCTTAGATCAAATACATTCATTGGATTCCTTTATTGCTTAAACACATGATACAATAAATAGTGATTAACAATAAGCTTTGCCCTTCATTAAACATATAATAGTTTAATACAATAAGTATTCCAAAAGCTATTACATCAAATGAGTGGCTTTGTGGGCATACTTCCAACAATCTCCCACTTGCACTCAAAGCCACCTTCCCATGTATCTAATACCCATCTTTTCTATATGGCGGTCAAGTTGGATTTGAGACATTGGCTTTGTCAGTGGATCTGCTACGTTATCGGCTGAGGCAACTTTGAGGATGTTGACTTTCCCTTCGGCAGCATATCTTCTAATGATATTAAAGCGCCTGTCAAAATGCTTGTTCTTTTGATGAGCCCTGGGTTCCTTGGCTTGAGCTATCGCCCCACTATTATCACAGTACAAAGTTACTAGTGATGTAATGGTTGGAACCACTCCAAGTTCAGTAATGAACTTCTTCATCCAGAACGCTTCTTTGTCGGCTTCAGCTGCAGCTACATATTCAGCCTCTGTCGTGGAATCAGCAATTACATCTTGTTTCTTGCTTTTCCAGCTGACAGCCCCACCATTTAGAGTGAATACAAATCCGAAGTTGGAACTTCTATCATCGACGTCAGATTGGAAATCTGCGTCTGTATAGGCTTCCACTCGCAACTCTGTTGCTCCTCCATAAACGAGGAACATGTCCTTAGTTCTTCTTAAGTACTTAAGTACCGTCTTGACAGCTGCCCAGTGTTCTAATCCTGGGTTAGATTGATATCGACTAGTAATGCTCACAGCATACACGATATCAGGCCTTGTGCATATCATGGCATACATGAGACTTCCTATGGTGGAACCATAAGGAATAACACTCATTTGCCGTATCTCTTCAGGAGTTTTAGGTCCCTTGGACTTAGAAATGTGAATTCCATGTCTTACAGGAAGAAGACCTTTCTTAGATTGTTCCATCTGAAACCTACTTAGCACCTTATCTATGTACATAGATTAGGATAATCCAATTAATTTTCTGGATCTATCACGATAAGATGCATCTCCCAAATCTTTCATGTGGAAGGTTTTGGACAACCACACTTTTACAGAAGAAAGTACTGTAGTGCCATTCCCGAATAGTAATATGTCATCTACATATAACACTAGGAATACAACTGCATCCCTAACGACCTTTTGATAAACACAATTGTCGTCTTCGTTTTGAGTAAAACCAAACGTTTTGATTTCAGTATCAAAACGAATGTTCCAGCTCCTGGAGGCTTGCTTAAGTCCATAAATGGACCTCTGAAGCTTGCATACCTTAGTCTTTTCAGACTTGGACACGAAACCTTCGGGTTGAGTCATATAGAGCTCTTCCTCTAGGTAGCCGTTCAGAAAGGCCGTCTTCACGTCAATTTGCCATATCTCATAATCATGGACTTAATCATGGCTACAGGAGAGAAGGTTTATTCATAGTCAATCCCTTCTCGTTGCCTGTAACCCTTGGCTACTAGTCTAGCGTTATAAGTCTCCACGTTCCCATCAGCGCCTAGCTTCCTATTGAAGACCCATTTGTTTCCAACAGGTAATATACCTTCTAGAGGATCTACAAGAGTCCAGACCTGATTTTGATATATGGAATCCATCTCGGATTTCATGGCTTCTTGCCATCTCTTTGAATCAATGTCGGACATTGCTTCAGTGTAGTCTCTAGGGTCTTCCTTTGTGTCATTGTCACCTAGAAGGTGCAATTCCCCAAAGTCATTATCTAAGTCATACCTCTTAGGTGGCTTGCTAACCCTTTCAGATCTACGTGGAGCTAGGGGTTCAGGAACAGGGTTGTCAACTTGTCTAGTGCTTGTTTGTGGTTCATCATCAATCTCATTAATTTCCATCGTTCTACTTATAGTTCCTTTGAGAACAAATTCGTCCTCTAGAAACTTAGCAGTTCTAGCGACAAAAACTTTTTGGTCGTCAGGATGGTAGAACTCATATCCCATAGTTTCTCTAGGATATCCCACAAAATAGCACCTAACTGATCTCGCTTCAAGCTTAGTAGCTTCAAGCTTCTTGACATATGCTTCACAACCCCAAATCTTAATGTGATTAAGACTTGGCTTTCTTCCATGCCATATCTCATATGGCGTCTGTGAAACTAACTTGGAAGGTATTCTATTAAGCAAGTAAGTTGCTGTATATAGAGTGTATCCCCAGAATGTTATTGGTAGATCGGCAGAACTCATCATAGAACGAACCATGTTCATCAAGGTTCAATTTCTCCTTTCAGAAACTCCATTAAGTTGTGGAGTTCCCGGTGGAGTCCACTGTGATATTATTCCACTCTTTGAGATAATCTAGGAACTCGTTACTTAGATACTCTCCCCCTCGATCTGATCTTAGGATCTTTATCTGTTTCTCAGTTTGCTTCTTAACTTCATTCTTGAATTCTTTGAACCTTTCAAAGGATTCAGACTTGTACTTCATAAGATACACATAGCCAAACCGAGAGTGATCGTCGGTGAATGTGATATAGTAGGAGAAGCCTCCTCTTGACGTAGTAGACATAGGTCCACATACGTCAGTGTGGATTAACCCTAGAATTTCAGTGGCACGCTCTCATTTCCCAGTGAATGGAGATTTGGTCATCTTCCCTTTTAAGCAACATTCACAAGTACCCATTTGGTCATTACCTAATGGGCGGAAATATCCGTCTTTCGACATCTTGCGAATCTTATCAAGGTTCACATGTCCAAGTTTAAGATGCCACATCTTTTCTCGGTTAACTTCTTCTCTAGCCCTTTTGGGTTTTGAGGTATTCCCGCTTTCAATAGAGTGCATCCCACTACTTGTCTCTAGGTGAAAAAGTCCCTCTATCATATTACCATGAGAGATAATACGACCGTTCAGGTATAAAGTGCAACTCATTTTGTCAAACAATACTGAGTGCCCATCTCGTAAAAGCTTAGAGATAGAAATCAAATTCTTTATACATGAAGGAAAATATAAACAATTTTTAAGTTCCAAGACTTCCCCAGAGGGCAGTTTAAGCATGTATGTGCCTATTGCTTTAGCAGAGATCTTAGTGCCGTTCCCAACTCGCACAATCATCTCCTCATTGCGCAATGTCCTGCTCCCTGTTAGTCCCTGCAACGAATTGCAGATATGTTGACTAGCGCCTGAATCAAATATCCAGGAATTGGAGCTCATTGTAAAAGCACTCTCTATGACAGAAATAATCCCTTCAAAAGTTCGTGTCATAAGGCTCGTAATGCGCACCCTGTATTTCTTCTTCCAATGTTCATCATTTCCACAATGAAAGCATGTTCCTTTGGATTTTCTTGCCTTCTTCTTATGCAACCTTTTCCTTGTGATTGCATTCTCACTCCCACTGTCCTTTTTGAAACCTTGTTCAAAGTTACAGCACATGTCAATCATCTCGGTAAAAGTATGATCAAATCTATTCACTTTATAGTTTACAATAAACTTAGTGAAATCATCTGAGAGAGATGCAAGGAAAAAGTCTTGGGCCATTTTCCCATCGATGGAAGTTCCTAAACTTTCAAGATCTTGAAAGATCCTTTCCATCTTTTGTCCATGTTTTTGGACCGATGACCCATTTGCAATTTTGGCATTCAATAGATTACAAACATTTGAGAATTGTACGTTACTAGTCTCAATGTCATGCATCTTATGCAAACTATCAACCATGGCACAAGAAGTGTCCATGTGCTCATGTAGCTTCTTAAGCTCCTCACTAAGTGAAGTGAGGATTAAGCATTTGGCTTGTAAGTCATCCTCATAGTGTCTATCATAATTTTGACACTCCTCCTTTGAAGCTAGTTTCGTAGGAGGTACATGAGGAGGGGATTGCTTAAGCACATACAATATGTCTTTCACCTTTGAGACATTCTCAATGTGGCGATACCAAGCAAGGAAACGTTGACCCTTAAGGCCCTTTTTGTCAAGTATAATGGTGGGTATAATTTTAGGCATGTCGTTCACTACATAACATAACAGAAATCGTATTAGATTGTTTGTTTAAAACTATTTTGATTGGGTCTTTGAATCAAATAGTACCACCCACTATTTTTGGAAAATTCCACATCCCTCAATGGAATTCGAGAGTTATGTTGAACTCTTAGCGGGGTATGGGAGGCTCACCATTACCAAGCCCACCTCACGATGATACGATGTTGGTTAGCAAAAATAATGATGAGAGAATAACGCTTTAGTCATTTACAACTCTTGTAATTACCCATCTACTTTGGCCTCTAGAGAATGATGCCTCACAATGATATGATGTTGGCACCATTGCCTCTTTGATTTTTGAATTTGCCTCTTCGATTTCTGAGCTAGCCTCTTCGATCTCTGAATTGGCCTCTTCGAGTGCTGATTTTTATAGAGGTGCGAAGTTCGTTTCAAAGTACACTTGAATTTCCGCTTGTAGAACTCCCTTCTTTCACTTCTAAGATCCTGATTTGTCCGACCTTTTCTTTCTTCAAAACCTTTGAAAAATGTCTGGCCCCTCCGACCGTCGTTTTGACTTGAACCTTGGTGAAGAGGCAGTCCCGCCTTCTCCAGACAACATATGGCGCACATCCTTCATATCCCCTACTGGTACTCTTACCGTTGGGGATTCGGTGATGAAAAATGATATTACCGCTGCGGTAGTGGCCCGGAACCTTGTCACTCCCAAAGATAACAAACTACTTTCCAAACGATCTGATGAGTTGGCTGTTAAGGATTATCTGGCTCTTAGTGTGCAGTGTGCAGGTTCTGTGTCCAATGTGGCCAAACGTCTGTTTGCTCCAACCCGTCAAGTTGAATCATTGGCGGCTGAAGTGATGAGTCTCAAGCAGGAGATTAGAGGGCTTAAGCATGAGAATAAACAGTTGCACAGGCTCGCACATAACTATGCTACAAACATGAAGAGGAAGATTGACCAGATTCAAGACTCTGATGGTCAAATTTTACTTGATCATCAGAGGTTTGTGAGTTTGTTCCAACATCATTTGCCTTCGTCTTCTGGGGTTGTACCGCGTAGTGAAGCTCCAAATGATCAACCTCCGATACCTCCTCCTTTTGTGGCTCCGCCGACTGCTGAGGCTCCGCCGACTACTGAGACTTCTCCCAAACAGCCTTTGTGAAGGCTCTCTCTTGTATTTTTTTTCTGTCTCCTGTTTATTTTCCACGAATTTTAATGTGAAAATACCTTGCATATCTGTCAATGTCTCAAAAATAAACCCATACCCAAAAATAATAAGCAACAAACAAATAAATAAAAAAAATGACAATCATGGCAAAATAAAAATGCTGAAAAGGGAAGGTTTTTTAGAAACGCAAAACTGATTGTGGAGTGATTAAAAAATCTTCCTTATTTGAATACATGGGTTGCCTCCCAAGAAGCGCTTGCTTTAACGTCTTACAGCCGGACGATACCTCAATTTAAGCTTGAACAGGGCCCACGGCATGGAGGGGTACATTCTCCACGACATGCTCCTCAAAGTGCTCACACATTGAATCCTTGAATGGAAAGGGATAGTAGTCCTTCCTGATTTTGGTGTTTTGTTTCCAACAATCGATGTAAACTTCCCTACCACCTTGCTTTCGATTAGGTACCTGCACCAAAGAAGGTAACAACCTATTAGTTGAAATGGGAATTGAAATTGGGTTAGGTGACGTACCAATGTGCTGCAATGAAGTGGCAGCATTATTAACAAGTGCACAAGGATTGCTCTCGGCCAGATTTGGGGTTTTGAGGATTGTGGCCGTGCACTCCTTGTCATCCACTCCAATTCCCTCTTCGTTGGTGGTTGGAAATTCATCCTTCTTGATTGGTGCTGAAGGTTCTTGCCCTATATCTTTAATTACATCAATGGCAAAACAAGAACGAACATCAATAAGATTCTCAATAGATTCAGGAATTTTAAAGTGAATTGTGTCACCACCAAATGCCATTGTTAATGCTCCCTTGACCACATCAATCTTGGTTTGAGAAGTCTTCATGAATGGTCGTCCAAGCAAGATTGATGATGGTGGAGAGTGGGCTGTATCCACCATGTCAAGCACATAGAAATCTGCAGGAAAAATTAAGTGGTCTACCTGCACCAACACATCTTCCAAAACTCCTTTCGGGTAGGCATTAGATCTATTGGCTAGTTGAATAACAACACCATCATGTTTAAGCTCTCCTAGATTCTTAGATGCATAAACAGAATATGGCATGACATTAATTGATGCACCTAGATCTAGCATAGCATGTTCAAAACGAGTATTTCCTATAACACAAGGGATAGTGAAACTACCCGGATCTTTGCATTTGGGTGGCAGCTTTCTTTGTAACATTGCGGAGACATTCTCGCTTACATGTACCACTTCTTTCTCCCGAATACGTTTCCTTGTTGTACAAAGCTTCTTCAAAAACTTGGCATACTTAAGGATTTGCTTTATAGCATCAAGGAGTGGGATATTGACATGTACCTTTCTAAACGTCTCCAGAACATCTTTTTCCTCCTCTTCGTTCTTGGCTTGCATGAATCTGCTAGGAAAGGGTACATTTGGAGGAATAACGTTAGAATTAATCAAAATTGGAACTTCCTTACCTTTGTTGGCCGAATTGGATGGTTTATGAGCATTTGGGGCCTGCGGCAAAGGTGTTTCCACCCTTTCCGTGGGGTGATTTTGTTCCTCCTCCTCGAATTTCATCTTCTCGTCCTCTATGAGGGCGTATTTAGATTGTTGTGGATCAGTTCCTACTTCTTTTCCACTCCTTAGCGTAATTGCCTTGGCAGTTTCAAAGCCTCATTTTGGATTCACAATGGTTAAACTAGGAAGCTTTCCTTGTTCTCTAAACTGCCCAACAAACTCCGCAATCTGCCCAATTTGCTTTTCCAATTGATCCACCCTAATGTTCGTGTTTTGCCTTGCTTGGGTTTGATTTTCTTGCCCCTGAGACAATTTGGTGAGTAGCTTAACAAGTGTGTCGTTGTCCAAAGAAGTACCTGAACTGTTTTGGACAGATTGTTGTGGGGCTTGTGTGGGTGTGTATGGCTTGGTGTAGAAGCCCGGGGGTTGCTGCCTAAAGCCTCCTTGTTGTTGGGGTTGTTGGGGCTCCCTCCACTTGAAATTTGGATGGTCTCTCCAACCTGGATTGTACGTATTAGAATATGGATCGTTCCTTGGCTGGTTTTGACCTTGAAATCCAATTGCATTGGCGCTTTCCCATCCACCATTTTCAATCAATTGAGGGCACTTTTCAGAGGTATGTTCTTGGATAGAACACACACCACATACACTTGGTTCTTTCATCCTCATTCCTTCGGCCATCTGAGACACAATGGAAGTAAGATTAGCTAATTGCGATTGAATGTCGGATGTGGAACTTACCTCATTCACTTGTTGCCGTGGGGTGTCCCTTTGCCCAATGCCTTTATATTGTTGTGCATTCAATGCACGGTTTGCGATTAGTGTCTTAGCAGCCATAGGTGTTTTGTCCACCAAAGCTCATCCCGCTGAGGCGTCTAGGATTTGGCGTTCAATTGGTAGAAGCCCTTCGTAGAAATATTGAAGAAGAAGCTCCTCCTTCATCTGGTGCTGTGGACATGAAGCAACAAGGGTTTTAAAACGCTCATAGTAAGTGGGAAATGATTCACCTTGGTTTTGCTGAATGCCACTAATCCTTTTGCGTAGTAGAATAACTCGAGAGGTTGGGAAAAACTTCTCCAAAAATGCCCGTTTCATACTCTCCCATGATGTGACAGTTCCGGGGGCTAGCTCATACAACCAATCTTTAGCCTTTTCTAAGAGAGAAAAGGGAAAAGCCTTCATTTTCAGAATGCTCCCATCAACGTTCACGGGGGTCATGCTCGAGCAAACAACCTCAAACTCCTTCAAGTGTTTATTAGGATCTTCCATGGACATCCCGTGGAACTTAGGAATGTGATGCAACAAACTTGATTTCAATTCGAACTCGTCCGTCTTCCCTAGGACAGCCATGGGGTATTGGATGCATAGGGGAGCGGCATTGTCTAATCCTGAAGAAGAAAGCTCCTTGATTGTTCGATTGTCCGCTGCCATGTTGGGATCTTCCTCTACAACCTGTGTCATGGGCTCCTCTTACTCTTCTACTTTGTCTTCTCCAAGATCTGGTGCAGGTTGAGATGGTTAGGTTTCTTGATGATTCCTTGCTCGTCTCAAAGTTCGTTCAAAATCGTTGTCAAAGTCACGGATGTGCTTATGAATAGGTTGAGAAATTCAAGTCATAAACCACCTAAAACAAGAAAACAAGTAAAGTCATCAACTAGGAACAAAAACACATGAAAATAAACAAAGAGAAATAACAAGGGATTACCAAAATTGCTAATCCCCGGCAACGGCGCCAAAAATTTGATGCGAAAATTAACTTAACACACAAATTAAACCCTCTTATTGTCAAATTGTAGTATAAATGTAAGTAGGGATCATTCTAAACCGGGGATTAGGAGGGCTTGTTAAAACCTTTAAACTGACTCAAAAACATAAAAACAAAATTAAAAACGTTTGAATAGACTCAAGGGACTCCAAACAGATTCTAAAGACTCAAAACTGCCTAAAAACATAAACTGGGCAGATTTGACTCTAACACAATTTTGGACGAATTTAGTGATTTGGCTTGAATCAAAACACTCAAAACAACACAAACAAAACCGAAATTTAACACTTTGAAACAAGAAAGTAAAATGGGGATTTTAGTTTTGATGAATTTGAAAACAAAACAAGTAAATTAAAGAACTAATGAAATCTACACGAATTTGAATAAATTGAATGGATGGAAGACTAGCTAGAAGGTTCTTCTCCACACATGACACACTTGCAAACAAAACAAATTTTCAGTTGTTCTTTCGATAAATCATGAAACTCAACACCCCAGGTTAATTAGGTCCGCTTAAATTAACCTTCAAGTTCTCCTTAAGTTATTGAATTGGACGATTGCATACAACAACCCAAAGCATTCCCCACAAGTTCCCTACATGAATTGCATAATAGAGATACAAGCAAGAATCATTAAGTTCTATGAAAACTATAAGTATTGACGAGGCATTCGTTACTATGATGAGCATGAAACTCCTGCAAAGAATTCATTTAACGCGATCGTTTATAAGCGACCTCCACTACTTGTGAATATAAGTTTGTAACTATTGAAGGAAATTTTGTGAAATACATGTTCATTTAAGCAACATCTATAGCATGCAATTAACAATTAAAATGCGGAATCATACTTGTATGCACTTAAAAACAAAACATTAACCATGAAATTCAAAGCCTAGTAGATTGGTGAACCTTGACTCAACTTAAAACAACATTTGTTAGTTGAGAAATTGTACCTTTGTAGATTCCTCTTTGCATAAGCAAAGACTAATCACCCAAGGAGAGGGCCTTCATTCCTTGCTTCTTAGATCCATGGATTTGGATGGATGAAATGGTTCTCCAAGTTCCCAAAATTGAGAACCTCTAAGTCTCTTCACCAAGGTTAGATTGGAGAAGAAACGAGTGACCTTGGAGTAGTAGGATTGCTAGCTAAACCCTTCAAGGAGGCCGGCCACTTTAGAGAGAAAGGAGAGCTTGTGTTCTCATCCTTTCCCCAAAAGAAAAACCCTTAATGAATTTTGTCTATAAAATCATATTTATACCTTAATTCATTGGAGTGGCAAACTTGTAAATAAGTCCAAAACCCACTCCATCTCTAAATGGCCGGCCTTAGGGTATTATTGGGCTAATTGGGCCTTTGTGAATCATTATTCATTAAGTTGTCATACAACTTAAGTCAATGGGCTTGACGTTCGAAGCCCATTGGGCCTTAAGGTCCAAAACTATCCCGAGGTCTTTAACGAACTTATTCGTTTGATTAATTAACATATTAATTAATCCTTGCCATAAATAATTAAACCATTTAATTATTCTTACTCATCTCCATTGTTTCTTCAATCTCCACCTTACACGGTGTACGATCCATTAGGTTCCTTTTAGCGAGGCAGTGGGCGATTAAAACCATTTCAAATCGATTGTGAATTGAAACTTACTTTCAATTCTCCCTTTAGTGATTATACACGTTTAGGGCTTCCACAAACCATGAGTGACACCTAGCAGCATATCATGGTTACCCAAGCTAATCAGAAGAGGTGGAGAACCTATTCAGTTTAGGATTACAAATGCAATACGATCTTTCTCTAATACAATACTCTTGACCACATTGTTTGGTTTGATAGTTTATTCATGTCTATTATCCAATGTGATTCGTGTGCTTATATGATTACCTTGAATGTGATTTGGAACGACTTCCTAAATCTCATTCATATTCTGGCCAGAGATTCTTAATCATGTCATAGAGTATACTCCCTCAAACGGTTTGAAGGTTAGAGATCCCTAATTGCGCATTCACTTGCCTCCATGGCTAAGTGGCTTAACCCCAACTATGCCGTGGACACCCGCGAATGGAGTGACTTTGACATAATCAAAGATCAAGGACCTAACCACAAGACAACTATGATGCCTCAGGTCAAATGACTACTTTGCATTATCCCAACCATGAGTTCTCATATGACATGAGTATGAGAACTTTTCGTTGATCGTGTTCAGTGAACTCATTCCTTATTGAGCACCTACGTACTTGTCTTGGTGTCAGTCACACCAATGACTCGAGACCAGTCATTCTCCCTGAGAGAAGACATAGCACGTACTGATCTTAACGGACAGTCAATGCCCAATTGGCAATCCTATGATCAGGAACGTTTAGGATATGTATACGAAAGAGAATGGTCTCATGAATCTAACTTCTTTAAATTACATTCTCCTAATTACATATTCCTTGGACTTATCGTTTAAGCATATAACATTTATATGAGACAGCTTAAAACAATAATCTTTGCCCTTGATATTAAACTAGATTAGTTTAATATGTGAAATGTCCGTAAAGTATCATCATATGATTGGTTTTAGGGTACATGTCCAACAATCTCCCACTTGCACTAGAGCCAATCAGCTTGGTCATCAGTGATGATACCTTTTCTGTAGTCATTTCAAAAAAATGGCTGAGTAGTAGGCCTAGACAATGGATATCTATATGTTATCCATAGAAGCAACCTTGAGAAAAACGACGTCACCATTATACATGATTCTTAATCATGTGGTTCAGTCTCTCATTTGAGTTCGGATCTTGATGAGACCTTGATTCCTTGGCTTGAGCTATCGCCCCATTAGTGTCGTAGTGTCGGTACACTAGAGACACTTTCTAGTTGGAACCGAATAGAGAGTTCATAAATGAACTTTCCCATCCAAACAACATTGTTGTAAGCTTCTATATGGCAATATATTTTGCATTCATAATGGAACATACTAAAGTCATTACTTTTAATGTTTCCATCCAAATATCTCTTTAGTCATAATAAAGAGATATCTGATTATCTCTTCATTCATAATGAAGAAACATCCAATAATGGATTAGATTCATAATCTAATACATTTATGTTACTCTAATTCTTCCTCATTCTTTGAGGAATCTATCCTTTAGTATTTCTTAAATACTTAAGGACTCACTTGACAGTTGCCGTGGTTCTGATCCTGGGCTTGCACTGATATCGTCTTGTACCTTTCTAGGTACAACTCATATCAATGTTTTCATACAATATGAAATTCATAAATCACGTTTCTGCGTATGCATAAAGGATTCTATTTACGCATTATTGCTTTGGGAGTCAAAGGGCACGTTCCCTTTGAGAAGAGCAACTT
Source organism: Malus fusca (assembly GCA_035220775.1). NCBI lineage: Eukaryota > Viridiplantae > Streptophyta > Magnoliopsida > Rosales > Rosaceae > Malus > Malus fusca. The sequence continues at coordinate 632,931 of CM069065.1, read as the reverse complement.
CCTAGTCTCACTAGAGTTGTCTTTTGATTTGAAGTTTGTCATCATATGAAAAACTTCCTAGCATCTCTTGTCTATCATTAGGGCTTGATATAATCCAATTATATCCTGAAATCTATCATTATAGATTTCCATCCCATGTTTATAGACTATGTCTCCCATATACATTATATCTTCATATAATGTTTTAAAGTCATAACTTTAACGAAGAAGTATTCTTTTCATTTCCAAAATTAATATATCATATATATATATTTAAATTTTAGGAACATGATTAACTCCCACTAATCTTTTGTAAACCTAGTAAACAAAAGATTCATTTACATCTTTATGAGAAATCAAACGATTTGATCCTTTTCTCATAAGATGATTATAGCTCCCACTAGCTTGCTAAGATTCATGATGGATGGATCTCTACAATATTATTTTGTGATTTATATTTTAGACATATATTATCAAGACTATCTTAATAATGATTTCGGAAACCCATATTATGTCCAAACATTGAATCACCATTTAGTTGTAGCTAGCAATCTTCGAATTAATTGAAACCAAGACTATCTCAAAGATGGTTTCTTCAAAGTCAACCATTCTCTTTCATTGTAGTCACCTTAATCTACCAATTAGCTTATGAAGGTTTCATTATTTCGGGTCAAATGGTACTTTACCATTTCCTTGAGTATATATCATATATACACTCAATGTAGTCATAAGGATTTTTCATTCTTATTTCTTTCGAATTAAGAGGTGCAACTCTATGACATAGTCATAAAGTTCAAACCATTCAACTGAGACGGTTTCTAAATCCTTCTCGACTACCTTGGAGCTTTCAGTATAGGAACTAGGTTATTATATTTGTTGATTATTATCTTGTCTCTCAAAGAACCCATTCTTTGAGTTCTATCTCTCGTTCATTGCTCTATCTTAGGCAAATCATATTGTAGGATTACAATGAACTACCCAACAAACAACATTTGTTATTTGGTTTATAGAAGTGATATCCAAATGTTAATTTAAGGATACCCACAAGATAATTTTTAAACAAATATTGCTTATTAGCACACAACCCCAAATCTTAACATGATTAAGATTTGTCTTTCTTTCCAACTACATCCTATGGAGTCATGGAAATTTTGGAAGGTCTTCTAATTGACAATCATATTGTTTTAGAAGTATATATCCTATATATGGGTAATTGATAATATCCAACGAACTAAATCTTATTCGAGTTCGTTCTTCTCTTAATGGAGAAATCCATTATCTTATGATGCTTCTTTCCTTGATATCTTTCAAGGAAACTGTTCTAAAGTGTTACATTTCCTTGGATCAAATATAAGGAGGCAAATACTTTAGACGTCTTACTCATCAACTTACATTTCTTGAAATCTTTGAAACATTTTGCAAAGTATTCGGACTTGTGTTTATTCAAAATAAACTATAGTCCAACCGAGAGTGATCTTCGGTGAATGTCATACAACATGAGTAGTATTATGTTGTGGACAAGTGCCACTAACATCTAAGTGAATTAACCTCAACAACTTTGTGATTCATTATTCTTTCTAAAAGAATAAAGATTCAAACATTTTGCCTCTATACAATTTTAACAAGAAGGCATTGGATCCGGATCTAACGATCAAAGGCATCCATCTATGACTAACTTGTAATTTATGTTTTAGAGGTATCACAACTTAGTTGGGATTAGTCACTACCTTGCAACCTTTTGGGTTTTAAGCATCATTGTATTCTAAACAGTTAACACCCGCGAATGGAGTGACTTTGACATAATCAAAGATCAAGGACCTAACCACAAGACAACTATGATGCCTCAGGTCAAATGACTACTTTGCATTATCCCAACCATGAGTTCTCATATGACATGAGTATGAGAACTTTTCGTTGATCGTGTTCAGTGAACTCATTCCTTATTGAGCACCTACGTACTTGTCTTGGTGTCAGTCACACCAATGACTCGAGACCAGTCATTCTCCCTGAGAGAAGACATAGCACGTACTGATCTTAACGGACAGTCAATGCCCAATTGGCAATCCTATGATCAGGAACGTTTAGGATATGTATACGAAAGAGAATGGTCTCATGAATCTAACTTCTTTAAATTACATTCTCCTAATTACATATTCCTTGGACTTATCGTTTAAGCATATAACATTTATATGAGACAGCTTAAAACAATAATCTTTGCCCTTGATATTAAACTAGATTAGTTTAATATGTGAAATGTCCGTAAAGTATCATCATATGATTGGTTTTAGGGTACATGTCCAACAATCTCCCACTTGCACTAGAGCCAATCAGCTTGGTCATCAGTGATGATACCTTTTCTGTAGTCATTTCAAAAAAATGGCTGAGTAGTAGGCCTAGACAATGGATATCTATATGTTATCCATAGAAGCAACCTTGAGAAAAACGACGTCACCATTATACATGATTCTTAATCATGTGGTTCAGTCTCTCATTTGAGTTCGGATCTTGATGAGACCTTGATTCCTTGGCTTGAGCTATCGCCCCATTAGTGTCGTAGTGTCGGTACACTAGAGACACTTTCTAGTTGGAACCGAATAGAGAGTTCATAAATGAACTTTCCCATCCAAACAACATTGTTGTAAGCTTCTATATGGCAATATATTTTGCATTCATAATGGAACATACTAAAGTCATTACTTTTAATGTTTCCATCCAAATATCTCTTTAGTCATAATAAAGAGATATCTGATTATCTCTTCATTCATAATGAAGAAACATCCAATAATGGATTAGATTCATAATCTAATACATTTATGTTACTCTAATTCTTCCTCATTCTTTGAGGAATCTATCCTTTAGTATTTCTTAAATACTTAAGGACTCACTTGACAGTTGCCGTGGTTCTGATCCTGGGCTTGCACTGATATCGTCTTGTACCTTTCTAGGTACAACTCATATCAATGTTTTCATACAATATGAAATTCATAAATCACGTTTCTGCGTATGCATAAAGGATTCTATTTACGCATTATTGCTTTGGGAGTCAAAGGGCACGTTCCCTTTGAGAAGAGCAACTTCCTAGTCTCACTAGAGTTGTCTTTTGATTTGAAGTTTGTCATCATATGAAAAACTTCCTAGCATCTCTTGTCTATCATTAGGGCTTGATATAATCCAATTATATCCTGAAATCTATCATTATAGATTTCCATCCCATGTTTATAGACTATGTCTCCCATATACATTATATCTTCATATAATGTTTTAAAGTCATAACTTTAACGAAGAAGTATTCTTTTCATTTCCAAAATTAATATATCATATATATATATTTAAATTTTAGGAACATGATTAACTCCCACTAATCTTTTGTAAACCTAGTAAACAAAAGATTCATTTACATCTTTATGAGAAATCAAACGATTTGATCCTTTTCTCATAAGATGATTATAGCTCCCACTAGCTTGCTAAGATTCATGATGGATGGATCTCTACAATATTATTTTGTGATTTATATTTTAGACATATATTATCAAGACTATCTTAATAATGATTTCGGAAACCCATATTATGTCCAAACATTGAATCACCATTTAGTTGTAGCTAGCAATCTTCGAATTAATTGAAACCAAGACTATCTCAAAGATGGTTTCTTCAAAGTCAACCATTCTCTTTCATTGTAGTCACCTTAATCTACCAATTAGCTTATGAAGGTTTCATTATTTCGGGTCAAATGGTACTTTACCATTTCCTTGAGTATATATCATATATACACTCAATGTAGTCATAAGGATTTTTCATTCTTATTTCTTTCGAATTAAGAGGTGCAACTCTATGACATAGTCATAAAGTTCAAACCATTCAACTGAGACGGTTTCTAAATCCTTCTCGACTACCTTGGAGCTTTCAGTATAGGAACTAGGTTATTATATTTGTTGATTATTATCTTGTCTCTCAAAGAACCCATTCTTTGAGTTCTATCTCTCGTTCATTGCTCTATCTTAGGCAAATCATATTGTAGGATTACAATGAACTACCCAACAAACAACATTTGTTATTTGGTTTATAGAAGTGATATCCAAATGTTAATTTAAGGATACCCACAAGATAATTTTTAAACAAATATTGCTTATTAGCACACAACCCCAAATCTTAACATGATTAAGATTTGTCTTTCTTTCCAACTACATCCTATGGAGTCATGGAAATTTTGGAAGGTCTTCTAATTGACAATCATATTGTTTTAGAAGTATATATCCTATATATGGGTAATTGATAATATCCAACGAACTAAATCTTATTCGAGTTCGTTCTTCTCTTAATGGAGAAATCCATTATCTTATGATGCTTCTTTCCTTGATATCTTTCAAGGAAACTGTTCTAAAGTGTTACATTTCCTTGGATCAAATATAAGGAGGCAAATACTTTAGACGTCTTACTCATCAACTTACATTTCTTGAAATCTTTGAAACATTTTGCAAAGTATTCGGACTTGTGTTTATTCAAAATAAACTATAGTCCAACCGAGAGTGATCTTCGGTGAATGTCATACAACATGAGTAGTATTATGTTGTGGACAAGTGCCACTAACATCTAAGTGAATTAACCTCAACAACTTTGTGATTCATTATTCTTTCTAAAAGAATAAAGATTCAAACATTTTGCCTCTATACAATTTTAACAAGAAGGCATTGGATCCGGATCTAACGATCAAAGGCATCCATCTATGACTAACTTGTAATTTATGTTTTAGAGGTATCACAACTTAGTTGGGATTAGTCACTACCTTGCAACCTTTTGGGTTTTAAGCATCATTGTATTCTAAACAGTTAACACTACCATATCATCTCTACTATAGAGATAATTAATTAGATTACAATAATCTAATCATTCATTAATAAAGAACAATGTTTTGTCAAACAAAACATTTATCCATTTAACATACGGAATTAAGTTCCTTTATTCAATTGGAATGTAAAGACAATCGTTAGTTTTTCCAATTTCTTTGGTAGTTCATATAAGGAAGTAAGTACCATCTGCTTTCGCAGAGATCTACATTTGATTCATTTTCCGAATGTGAAGTACTTTCTCTTCTCTCATTAATCTTTTACTTTTTATTAGCCACACTTTTACAACGATTGTAAAACATAGTTACTAATACAGAATCAAGCATTCAAGTAGAAGAACCAACTGTTTTGAACTTTTCAAGAACAATTTACAACACCTTCGAAATGTGTGTTCTTAACACTTGCAAGACATTTCTTGCAAATACCCCTTCCAATGTCCATCCTTTCATAAAGATAGTTTGTTCCCTTGGAGTTATTTTGCCTTCTTCATTTGACTTCTCCTTTGACTACCATAGTCAAGGTCCCTAAACTCCCACTATCTCTCTTGAAACTTATTTCAATTGTGTTATACACATCAAACAATTTGGAGAGCGTGTGGTTATTGTTCACTATATAGTTTACAATAAACTTAGTGAACCATTTGGATAGGGACACAAAGGTGAAGTCCTTGCCTAGTTTTCCGTCTCTAGAAGTGGTTTAACATTTCAACACTCAATGATTCAAAATCATCATAAGTCCATGTTGATGGACTATTTTTGTCAACCAACCATTATGTTCTAAACATATTTACAAACTTTCAAGAGTTGTACAAGGCAACTCTCATTTTTTCATACAACAATTTGTAAGTGAAGAATCATGGCACATAATGTGTCCATGTCATTGTGCTTTCTTCTTAAGTTCTTTGTTCATTTAACAAATAAACAAGCACTAGTGTTTGCATTAACTAAGGGTTGTTCAAAGCAACTCTTATTTCTTCATACAACAATTTGTAAGTGAAGAACTAATAACACTAAAAGTGTCCTTGTCTTTATGCTAATCTTCGTAAGTTCCTTTGTTCATTTAACGAAGGAATAAGTATTGGTTGTTTGTGTTGTCCTTTTCATGATAGACTTATCTAACATGTTCTTCCAATGATACATTACCAATAGGAAGATTTTTGAGGATGAGACTACTTAGGTACATATACAATCCATTTAAGACAATCTTTGGGATTGTGGTACCAAGTCCGGAAACTAAAGCATTCGGCTTTTCTTTGTCAAGTTTTGGATAGCGTTTGCAAATATATTGGTAAACAAATACATAACGAATATAAATTGATTGATTTTAAGCCATTTGATCCGGGTCTTTAAATCAAATAGCACCACCCACTATTTTTGGCAAATTCCATATCCCTCATTGGAATTCGAGAGTTTTGGAGGAAACTCTTAGTAGGGTATGGGAGACTCACTACTACCAAGCCCACCTCACAATGATATGATATTGGCTAGCATTAATAATAATGAGAGAGTACGCTTACTCATTTGCATCTCTTGCAAGTACCCATCTTATTTGGCCTCTAGAGAATGTAACCTCACAATGATATGATATTGGCTCCATTGCACTTAGTTAGTCATTCCCACCATGCCTAGTTCGTGTAGGGGTTCAAGAACAACCTCACAATGATATGATATGATATTGGCTATTCTCGTTGCCTACCTTCACAACATCAAGTATGCATATAGACTCCTCCTGAGTGTAAGCACGCACTTTGTACTCCCCCATGATAGGGTGAAGCCGGTGTACGAGTCACAAACGATCGGAGCCTACCACGGTGGAAGGCCAAGAAAGAGTGTTCAAAGCACTCTCACGCTTATCAACTTAATAATGGTTTGGTTGAGGGTTTTTAGGTCTCATCACATATAAATATTCATTTTAATCTTTATTAAAACAATTTTGGTCATATTACAACTATTGGTCCATTTGATTGTTTTAATTGTATATAATACTCCCACTATGCTTATAAAACGGTTTTTAAAGCAAGAGTATATGATACTACTAACATAAGGTTTGCATTCATTGATGGACTATATAGTTGTCTTAAGGCCTTAGGATGACTATGAACCTTTGATTAGATCCAACACGAGCCTAGTGTTGAATCTCGGTCTAGGGACGGTGATTGATTTTAGTTACGCGTTTAATCACATTAAGGCGTGTTGTTTCTATTGGGCGTTCGACCCGCTACTCCATTTTCATGCATATCAAATAAAACAAGAAAGGAGTACTTTAAAGTAAAGAAGAGCTTATGCTCTTTTACAACATTTGAACAAAACAAATTACTTTAAAGTAAAGAAGAGCTTATACTCTTTTACGACATTTGATCATATCAAATTACAACCAAAATCTAATCTACACATTCCCATGGTTCAAACAAATTTGAAACGGCCTTTCACATAGCTCAATTATAATAGGCTTAGGTTCATAATCACCCTTTCTTTAATTAATTAACGCTTTAACCAATTAAACTTGAATGCAACATTTTCATTTGGTTTTTGTATCCATAGAATTGATTTAAATGGAGCTAAATGAAATGAAAATCTAATTCTCATTTAAAGAGACAAAACCATTTTGTTCTCAACCTAATTTGGGCCAAAATGCAATAACCTCAACCTTTGGGCTATGTTGCAAAACTTAAACTTTTGAGCTCATTTTGTAAAAACACAAAAGTCCACTACTTCATGTAATCACAACTAGAACTCAAAATTTTCAATAAATTCAAAAACTTCATTAAAGGAACAAAACAATTTGACCTTTAATGATTTTGGGCCTTTATGTAAATACGTAAACTTTTGGGTCAAACTACAAAATACACAAAAGTACCAAAATTTTATGTAATTGCATAAAAGCCCCAAAAACACCCCACTTGAGGGAGGGCCGGTTTTGGGAGGATGAGTCCACAAAAATTTTGAATTTTTTTTTTCAAAGTCATAAAGCCTTGCAAGTGGTGCAAGATAAGTGTGACATAATTCATGCAAGTGGTGCATGACATAAAGTCATGCAAGTGATGTGTGTGTAAGAGAAGTACTTCTTACACACCCATCACAATTTCTATCACCTTACACAATTTCTATCACATTAAAACATTTGATAAAGCACAAAACAAAGACTTTATGAAATAAATCAAAACTTTGAATCAAAACACCAAACTTTTTGTTCTTGGCTAAAATATCAAGAACAATGAAGAACATTCATGAAAGACCCGTAAAAGCTTCATGAACATTTTTCATCCAAAGACATCCCAAAACCACTCAAACTTAAGGGGAATAACATATAACCAAACTAGGGTACATAGGGGTTCTTAAAGTTGCCTTAAAACACTTTTAACAAGTCAAACAAGAACCCAAAAATCCACCCTTTGGATTTGGCCGAAAATCCCCAAAAACGTGGCACCAAATTTTAGCTCCAAAAATCATGCTCATATGAACTACATCTACAACATTTGAGATGGCAAATTTTCTAGCAAAATTTACATTCAAAGAAGCAAGAATAAAGCTTGTAATAATTACAACATTTGAATCATAAACTATGAACTACAAAACCCAAAAGGATTCACCAACTACTATACCTAGGCTCTGATACCACTTGAAGGAAATTTTGTGAAAGACATGTTCATTTAAGCAACATCTATAGCATGCAATTAACAATTAAAAGGCGAATCATGCTTGTATGCACTTAAAAACAAAACATTAACCATGAAATTCAAAGCCTAGTAGATTGGTGAACCTTGACTCAACTTAAAACAACATTTGTTAGTTGAGAAATTGTACCTTTGTAGATTCCACTTTGCATAAGCAAAGGCTAATCACCTAAGGAGAGGGCCTTCATTCCTTACTTCTTAGATCCATGGATTTGGATGGATGAAATGGTTCTCCAAGTTCCCAAAATTGAGAACCTCTAAGTCTCTTCACCAAGGTTAGATTGGAGAAGAAATGAGTGACCTTGGAGTAGTAGGATTGCTAGCTAAACCCTCCAAGGAGGCCGGCCACTTTAGAGAGAAATGAGAGCTTGTGTTCTCATCCTTTCCCCAAAAGAAAAACCCTTAATGAATTTTGGCTATAAAGTCATATTTATACCTTAATTCATTGGAGTGGCAAACTTGTAAATAAGTCTAAAACCCACTCCATCTCTAAATGGCCGGCCTTAGGGTATTATTGGGCTAATTGGGCCTTTGTGAATCATTATTCATTAAGTTGTCATACAACTTAAGTCAATGGGCTTGACGTTCGAAGCCCATTGGGCCTTAAGGTCCAAAACTATCCCGAGGTCTTTAACGAACTTATTCGTTTGATTAATTAACATATTAATTAATCCTTGCCATAAATAATTAAACCATTTAATTATTCTTACTCATCTCCATTGTTTCTTCAATCTCCACCTTACACGGTGTACGATCCATTAGGTTCCTTTTAGCGAGGCAGTGGGCGATTAAAACCATTTCAAATCGATTGTGAATTGAAACTTACTTTCAATTCTCCCTTTAGTGATTATACACGTTTAGGGCTTCCACAAACCATAAGTGACACCTAGCAGCATATCATGGTTACCCAAGCTAATCAGAAGAGGTGGAGAACCTATTCAGTTTAGGATTACAAATGCAATACGGTCTTTCTCTAATACAATACTCTTGACCACATTGTTTGGTTTGATTGTTTATTCATGTCTATTATCCAATGTGATTCGTGTGCTTATATGATTACCTTGAATGTGATTTGGAACGACTTCCTAAATCTCATTCATATTCTGGCCAGAGATTCTTAATCATATCATAGAGTATACTCCCTCAAACGGTTTGAAGGTTAGAGATCCCTTGTTGCGCATTCACTTGCCTCGATGGCTAAGTGGCTTAACCCCAACTATGCCGTGGACACCTGTGAATGGAGTGACTTTGACATAATCAAAGATCAAGGACCTAACCACAAGACAACTATGATGCCTCAGGTCAAAGGACTACTTTGCATTATCCCAACCATGAGTTCTCATATGACATGAGTATGAGAACTCTTCGTTGATCGTGTTCAGTGAACTCATTCCTTATTGAGCACCTACGTACTTGTCTTGGTGTCAGTCACACCAATGACTCGAGACCAGTCATTCTCCCTGAGAGAAGACATAGCACGTACTGATCTTAACGGACTGTCAAAGCCCAATTGGCAATCCTATGATCAGGAACATTTAAGATATGTATACGAAAGAGAATGGTCTCATGAATCTAACTTCTTTAAATTACATTCTCCTAATTACATATTCCTTGGACTTATCGTTTAAGCATATAACATTTATATGAGACAACTTAAAACAATAATCTTTGCCCTTGATATTAAACTAGATTAGTTTATCATGTGAAATGTCCGTAAAGTATCATCATATGATTGGTTTTAGGGCACATTTCCAACAACTATTAGGTGAAACTCTCTTATACTCTAGCATCATATTCATGCATGCAAACTAAGTGTGCACTCTTAATAAACATACACGAATAAGTTATCAATGAAGCAGTTAAACAAATTGAATTCACAATTTATGAAATCACAACTGAAGGTAATCAAATCATATTGCAAGCATGAACATGGTTTCGAATTCCCCCCTAGCTAAGGGGGGGTTTAGTTACTCATAATTGCAACAAAATCAGAAAATAACAAAGTAGACATTGAAAGCAAGAACGAAGTACACCTAAAACGCTCCAAAGTTCCAAGCTTGAAACGCCAAGGACCTTTGTTTTCACCACCTTGTTGTAGGACAAGTGTCTAGGATGTGTATGGATATATGGATGGAATGGATTTGCACGGCTAAGAGATGAAAGTGTATGGATTTGTGAGATGTAGTATGGCTAGGTGAATGGATGGAGGTCACGGCAAGGAAATTGTGTTTGTGAATGAAGCTCTTTTGATGGATCAAGATTGTTCTTAGGAAGGGGAATGGTGGATGTATTTATAGGCTAAGGAGAGGACCACTTCAATTCCTTGCATGTGCAGTTTGTATAGGTGTGTGATGTCCATGTTTCCCTTTACATTTGCACACACATGACCTCCATCATTTCAGCCATAAAACAAACACATTTTCTGCCATGTTTCTCTTTTACATTTACACACATGTTCTTCATCATTTCAGCCACAAATCAACCCATTTTCTGCCCATGTGTGTGTCTTTCCTTTGCCCATGTGTGTGTATGCCCTCCAACCTGTGCAGTTTTCATGTGTGTAGCTGTCCATGTTTCTCTTTTGCATGTGCCTTGTCTTCTCTTTCTAGCTGTGCATTTCCACTTGCTCCAAAGCCAAATGAGTGCAATCATAACCCCATTTGCTGCTGAGTGTTGATGACAAAGCAAAACACAAAACAAGTGCCTTTATTTTCTCATTTTATTAGCCAAATCTGCTTAGCCCTTTTCTGAACCTTTCAGTGTTACAATACCCATAACTTCTTCTAAAAAAATGATATTAACAATTCGTAAATTGCACCAGAAAATAGACATCCGTAGCTTTCCAACCATGTAAGGCTAATTTTCTCATTCATTCTGAGTTGTTCGTAACATGCTTCCAAAGTCAGCTAATCTGCACAGGCAGTTTTGACGAATTTATCTCACTTGTGCTACTTTTCTTTTCTTTACTTGATAAATCACACAAAAACACAAAAACATAGTAAATAGCTCAAAAATATAAGGAACTAACTAAGAAAAGGCAAGTGAATTTTATGTAAAATATATATAAATATGAGCTTATCAAAGGCCTACGAAGAGATGTTCAAAGCATCTCTCGCTTATCAACATAATATTCGCTTTGTTGAGGGAGTAGTGTTGGGCTACATCAATTTTATTTTAATCTTATTAAAAGAACTTGGGCCGATGACAACCATTGGTCCAAGTTAATACGAATTAGTAGTATATAATACTCCCACTATTTCGATGAAATAAGCGAGACTATATGGAACTACTAACGAATGCATTGCATCCTCATATGGACTATATAGTCATATTAGGTCTTAGGATGATTATGAACCGTTTGATTTGATCCAACACGAGCCTTGAGTTGGACCTTGGGTTTAAGGTAAATAGTTGTTGATTTTAGTTACGCGTTTAATCAAATTAAACCGTTATTTCCTATTGGGCATTGGACCCAACTATTCCAATTTGCATACGTATAAACAAAAAGGAATACTTGAAATAAAGAGAAGGGCTTATGCCCTTTTACAACACATTTGATGGACTTATGTCCATTTACAACAAATTTGAACTAATCAAATTACATTCAAATCTAAACTACTTAACCCAAGCATTCATAATGTAAAGCGGCCAATCACATAGCTCAATTATCGAGGCCTTTGGTTCATAATCATCCTTTTCTTAATCAATCATATTAACTAAGAAAGCAACTTAAACAATTGGTTTTCGGATTCATAGAATTGATTTAAATGGAACTAAATGAAATGAAAATCCAATTCTCATTAAAGAGACAAAACCATTTTGTTCTCATCTTATTTGGCCGAAAAACAATGACCTCAACTATTGTGCCATAAGGTTAAAACATAAACTTTTGGGGTCACTTTGTAAAAACACAAGAGTCCACAACTTCATGTAATTACAACTAGAACCCAAAAATTTCAACAATAGCAAAAACTTCATTAAAGGAGCAAAACAATTTGTCCTTTAGCGTTTTTGGGCCTTAACAAAAAAAATTAAACTTTTGGGCCAAAGTACAAATACATAAAAGTATCAAAACTTTATGTAATTGCATAAAAGGCCCCAAAAGTACCCCCATTAAGGGGTGGCCGGTTTTGGTAGTGAAAAAGGAGGGGGGAAAAGGTTTTGGTGAAAAAATTCAAAATTTGAAAGGGTTTTGAGCAAGTGGCTAGGTAGGTGAGGAAAAGGTGATTGGTATAGGTTGTAAGAAAATGTTTTGTCAAACAATAAAGACATAAATCATCCATCACCAATTAATTATAAACCAAAACTTTATGAAAAACACCAAACATTTTGAATCAAAACTCCAAACCTTTTTGTTCTTGGTAAGAAACTCAAGAACATTGAAGAACACACATGAAAACTCATAAGAGCTCCATGAATGTTTTCACACAATAAAACTCAAATTTTCACTACACAAAAGAGGGTTAACATTCTAGGGTACTTAGGGGTTCCAAAAGTCACTTTAAAACTCTTTTAATAAGACAAACAAGAACCCAAAAATCCACCCTTTGGATTTGGCCGAATTTCCCCACATACATGGCACCAAATTTTAGTTCCAATATTCATGCTTAAATGAACTACATCTACAACATTTGAGATGCTAAATTTTCAAGCAAAATTTATATTCAAAAGCAAGAACAAAGCTTGTAACATTTACAACATTAAAATCATAAATCATGAAAATCACAAAACCCAAAAGGATTCACCATAAACTAGACCTAGCCTCTTGATACCACTTGAATGAAAAATTTTGTCCTAGCTAAGAACATGTGAGAATATTTGTACACATATGCAAACTATTAACACATTAAAGTAGGCATGCATTCAAAAACAATTCTAAAACCCATGACTTTCAAAGCCTATTGAATGGTGTGTTGGAAATGTGCCCTAAAACCAATCATATGATGATACTTTACGGACATTTCACATGTTGAACTAATCTAGTTTAATATCAATGACAAAGATTATTGTTTAAGCCGTCTCATATAAATGTTATATGCTTAAACGATAAGTCTAAGGAATATGTAATTAGGAGAATGTAATTTAAACAAGTTAGATTAATGAGACCATTCTCTTTCGTATACATATCCTAAACGTTTCTAATCATAGGATTGCCAATTGGGCATTGACAGTCCGTTAAGATCAGTACATGCTATGTCTTCTCTTAGTGAGAGTGACTAGTCTCGAGTCATTGGTGTGATTGACACCAAGACAAGCATGTAGGTGCTCAATAACGAATGAGTCCACTGAACACGATCAACGAGGAGTTCTCATACTCATGTCACATGAGAACTCATGGTTGGGATAATGCAAAGTAGTCCTTTAACCTGAGGCATCATAGTTGTCTTGTGGTTAGGTCCTTGATCTTTGACTATATCAAAGTCACCCCGTCAGAGGGTGTCCACGGCATAGTTGGGGTTAAGCCACTTAGCCATGGAGGCAAGTGAATGCGCAACAAGGGACCTCTAACCTTAAAACCGTTTGAGGGAGAATACTCTATGATATGATTAAGAATCTCTGGCCAGAGTATGAATGAGATTCAGGAAGTCATTCCAAGTCACATTCAAGGTAATCATATAAGTAAATGAATCACATTGGATAGTCGACATGAATAAACTATCAAACCAAACAATGTGGTCAAGAGTATTGTATTAGAGAAAGACCGTATTGCATTGTAATCCTAAACTGAATAGGTTCTCCACCTCTTCTGATTAGCTTGGGTAACCATGACATACTGCTAGGTGTCACTCATGGTTTGTGGAAGCCCTAAACGTGTATAAACACTAAAGGGAGAATTGAAAGTAAGTTTCAATTCACAATCGATTTGAAAGTGTTCTAATCGCCCACTGCCTCACTAAAAGGAACCTAATGGATCGTACACCGTGTAAGGTAGAGATTGAAGAAACAATGGAGATGAGTAAGAATAATTAAATGGTTTAATTATTTATGGCAAGGATTAATTAATATGTTAATTAATCAAACGAATAAAGTTCGTTAAAAGACCACGAGTTAGTTTTGGGCCTCAAGGCCCAATGGGCTTCGAACGTCAAGCCCATTGACTTAAGTTGTATGACAACTTAATGACAAATAATTCACTAAGGCCTTAAAAGCCCAATGAAACCCTATGGCCGGCCATTTTGTTAAAGGAGTGGGTTTTGGACTTAATTACAAGTTTGCCACTCCAATGAACAAAGGTATAAATATGACTTTATAGCCAAAATTCATTTAGGGTTTCTTTTAGAGAAATTGGAGAGAACATGTCTCTCCCTTTCTCTCTAAGAGGCCGGCCCCCTTGGAGGAGATTAGCTAGCAATCTCTCATCCTCCAAGGTCACTCATATCTTCTTAAAGTCTCTCCTTGGTGTGGAGACTTAGAGGTTCTCAATTTTGAGAACTTGGAGAATCTTTTCTACCATCCTCCTCCTAGAAATTGATGGATCTTAGAAGCAAGGAATGAAGGCCCTCTCCTTGGGTGATTATCCTTTGCTTATGCAAAGAGGAATCAACAAAGGTATAATATTTATCAACTCACTTTGTTCTTGAGTTGAGTTATGGTTCACCTAACTACTAGGCTTTGAATTTCATGGTTAATGTTTTGTTTTGAGTGCATGCAAGCATGATTCCGCCTTTAATTTGTTAATTGCATGCTATAGATGTTGCTTAAATGAACATGTTTTTCACAAAATTTCCTTCAAGTGGTATCAGAACCTAGGTCTAGTAGTTGGTGAATCCTTTTGGGTTTTGTAGTTCATAGTCTTTGATTTGAATGTTGTAATTGTTACAAGCTTTATTCTTGCTTCTTTGAATGTAAATTTTGTTAGAAAATTTTCCATCTCAAATGTTGTAGATGTAGTTCATATGAGCATGAATTTTGGAGCTAAAATTTGGTGCCATGTTTTTGGGGATTTTCGGCCAAATCCAAAGGGTGTTTTTTTGGGTTCTTGTTTGACTTGTTAAAAGTGTTTTAAGGTGACTTTTGGAACGCCTAAGTACCCTAGGATGTTAACCCCATTTTGAGTAGTGAAAATTTGAGTTTTATTGAGTGAAAATGTTCATGGAACTCTTATGGGTTTTCATGGATGTTCTTCATTGTTCTTGAGGTTCTTACCAAGAACAAAAAGGTTTGTTGTTTTGATTCAAAGTTTTGGTTGATTTCATAAAGTCTTTGTTTTGTGTTGGTTGGTGTGACTTATCTATCAACAAAAACATTTATTGAATTTTTTTGAAAGGTGATAGAAATGGTGATGGGTGTGTAAGAAGTACTTCTCTTACACACACACCACTTGCATGGCTTTATTTACACCAACCTATTTCCACTTGCATGGCTTTATGACTTAGTTGAAAAATTTTCAAAATTTTATGGCTTCATTACTCCAAAAACCGGCCACTCCCTCAAAGGGAGTGCTTTTGGGGCTTTTATGCAATTACATAAAGTTTTGGTACTTTTGTGTATTTTGTAGTTTGACCCAAAAGTTTACGTATTTACGTAAAGGCCCAAAATCACTAAAGGTCAAATTGTTTTGTTCCTTTAATGAAATTTTTGAATTTATTGAAATTTTTGAGTTCTAGTTGTAATTACATGAAGTAGTGGACTTTTGTGTTTTTACAAAATGAGCTCAAAAGTTTAAGTTTTGCAACATAGCTCAAAGGTTGAGGTTATTGCATTTTGGCCCAAATTAGGTTGAGAACAAAATGGTTTTGTCTCTTTAAATGAGAATTGGATTTTCATTTCATTTAGCTCCATTTTAATCAATTCTATGGATACAAAAACCAAATGACAATGTTGCATTCAAGTTTAATTAGTTAAAGCTTTAATTAATTAAAGGATGATTATGAACCTAAGCCTACGATAATTGAGCTATGTGAAAGGCCGTCTCAAATTTGTTTGAACCATGGGAATGTGTAGATTAGATTTTGGTTGTAATTTGATATGATCAAATGTTGTAAAAGAGCATAAGCTCTTCTTTACTTTAAAGTAATTTGTTTTGATCAATTGTTGTAAAAGAGCATAAGCTTTTCTTTACTTTGAAGTACTCATTTTCTTGTTTTATTTGATATGCATGAACTTGGAGTAGTTGGGTCCAACGCCCAATAGGAAAAACACGCCTTAATATGATTAAACGCGTAACTAAAATCAATCACCATCCCTAGACCGAGATTCAACACAAGGCTCGTGTTGGATCTAATCAAAGGTTCATAGTCATC
This sequence comes from Malus fusca, assembly GCA_035220775.1. NCBI lineage: Eukaryota > Viridiplantae > Streptophyta > Magnoliopsida > Rosales > Rosaceae > Malus > Malus fusca. The sequence continues at coordinate 616,192 of CM069065.1, read as the reverse complement.
CTAAGGCCCTAAGGCAACTATATAGTCCATCAATGAATGCAAACCTTATGTTAGTAGTATCATATACTCTTGCTTTAAAAACCATTTTATAAGCATAGTGGGAGTATTATATACAACTAAAAATAATCAAATGGACCAATAGTTGTAATAGGACCAAAATTGTTTTAATAAGATTAAAATGCATGTTTATATGTGATGAGACCTAAAACCCTCAACCAAACCATTATTAAGTTGATAAGCGTAAGAGTGCTTTGAACACTCTTTCGTGGCCTTCCACCGTGGTAGGCTCCGATCGTTTGTGACTCGTACACCGGCTTCACCCTATCATGGGGGAGTACAAAGTGCGTGCTTACACTCAGGAGGAATCCTATACGCATACATGATGTTGTGAAGGTAGGCAACGAGAATGATCAACATCATATCATTGTGAGGTTGTTCTTGAACCCCTACCCGAACTTGCATGGTGGGAATGACTTAACTAAGTGCAATGGAGCCAACATCATATCATTGTGAGGTTTCATTCTCTAGAGGCCAAATAAGATGGGTACTTGCAAGAGATGCAAAAGAGTAAGCGTACTCTCTCATTATTATTAATGCTAGCCAACATCATATCATTGTGAGGTGGGCTTGGTAATAGTGAGCCTCCCATTCCCTACTAAGAGTTTCCTCCAAAACTCTCGAATTCCAATGAGGGATATGGAATTTGCCAAAAATAGTGGGTGGTGCTATTTGATTTAAAGACCCGGATCAAATGGCTTAAAATCAATCAATTTATATTCGTTATGTATTTGTTTACCAATATATTTGCAAACGCTATCCAAAACTTGACAAAGAAAAGCCGAATGTTTTAGTTTCCGGACTAGGTACTACAATCCCAAAGATTGTCTTAAATGGATTGTATATGTACCTAAGTAGTCTCACCCTCACAATCTTCCTATTGATAATGTATCATTGGAAGAACATGTTAGATAAGTCTATCATAAAGAGGACAACACTTTTAATGTCATAATTCTTCAATTACAAATCGTTGTATGAAGAAATAAGAGTTGCCTTGAACAACCCTTAGTTAATGCAAACACTAGTGCTTGTTTCTTTGTTAAATGAACAAAGAACTTAAGAAGAAAGCACAAGAGCATGGACACTTTATGTGCCATGATTCTTCACTTATAAATTGTTGTATGAAGAAATGAGAGTTGCCTTGAACAACTCTTGAAAGTTTGTAATTATGTTTAGAACAAAATGGTTGGTTGACAAAAATAGTCCATCAACATAGACTTATGATGATTTTGAATCATTGAGTGTTGAAGTGTTAAACCACTATAAGAGACGGAAACTAGGCAAGGACTTCACCTTTGTGTCCCTATCCAAATCGTTCACTAAGTTTATTGTAAACTATATAGTGAACAATAACCACACGCTCTCCAAATCGTTTGATGTGTATAACACAATTGAAATAAGTTTCAAGAGAGATAGTGGGAGTTTAGGGACCATGACTATTGTAGTCAAAGGAGAAGTCAAATGAAGAAAGTGAAATAACTCCAAGGGAACAAACTTTCTTTATGAAAGGATGGACAATGCAAGGGGTATTTGCAAGAAATGTCTTGCAAGTGTCAAGAACACACCTTTCGAAGGTGTTGTAAATTGTTCTTGAAAAGTTCAAAACAGTTGGTTCTTCTACTTGAATGCTTGATTCCGTATTAGTAACTATGTTTTACAATCGTTGTAAAAGTGTGGCTAATAAGAAGTAGAAGATTAATGAGAGAAGAGAAAGTACTTCACATTCGGAATGTGAATTAAATGTAGATCTCTGCGAAAGCAGATAGTACTTACTTCGTCATATGAACTACCAAAGAAAATGGAAAAACAAAGATTGTCTTTACATTCCAATTGAATAAAGGAACTTAATTCCGTATGTTAAATGGATAAATGTTTTGTTTGACAAAACATTGTTCTTTATTAATGAATGATTAGATTATTGTAATCTAATTAATTATCTCTATAGTAGAGATGATATGGTAGTGTTAACTGTTTAGAATATAACGATGCTTAAAACCCAAAAGGTTGCAAGGTAGTGACTAATCTCAACTGAGTTGTGAGACCTTTAAAACATAAATTACGAGTTGGTCATAGATGGATGCTTTGGATCGTTAGATCTGGATCCAATACCTTCTTATTAAAATTATATAGAGGCGAAATGTTCGAATCTTTATTCTTTTGGAAAGAAGAAAGAATCACAAAGTTGTTGAGATTAATTCACTTAGATGTTAGTGGCACTTGTCCACAAACATAATACTACTCATGTTGTATGACATTCATCGAAGATCGCTTTCGGTTGGACTATAGTTTATTTTGAATAAACACAAGTCCGAATACTTTACAAAAGGTTTCAAAGAATTCAAGAAATGTAAGTTGATGAGTAAGATGTCTAAATCATTTACCTCCTTAGATTTGATCCAAGGAAAGGTAACACTTTAGAACAGTTTCCTTGAAAGATATCAAGGAAAGAAGCATCATAAGATAATGGATTTCTCCATAAGGAGAAAAACGAACTTGAATAAGATTTAGTTTGTTGGATATTATCAATTACCCATATATAGGATATATACTTCTAAGACAATATGATTGTCAATTAGAAGATCTTCCAAAATTTTCATGACTCCATAGGATGTAGTTGGAAAGAAAGACAAATCTTAATCATGTTAAGATTAGGGGTTGTGTGCTAATAAGCAATATTTGTTTGAGAATTATCTACTGGATATCCTGAAATTAACCTTTGGATATCACTTCTATAAACCAACTAACAAATGTTGTTTTGTTGGGTAGTTCATTGTAATCCTACAAATATGATTTGCCTAAGAGCAAATGAACAAGAGATAGAACTCAAAGAATGGGTTCTTTGAGAGACAAGATAGTGATCAACAAATATAACAACCTAGTTCCTATACCACAAGCTCCAAGGTAGTCAAGAAGGATTTATAAACTGTCTCAGTTGAATGGTTTGAACTTTATGACTATGTCATAGAGTTACACCTCTTAATTCGAAAGAAATAAGAATGAGAATCCTTATGACTACATTGAGTGTATACACGACATATACTCAAGGAAATGGTAAAGTACCATTTGACCCGAAATAATGAAACCTTTATAGCTAATTGGTAGCTTAAGGTGACTACAATCAAAGAGATTGGTTGACTTTGAAGAAATCATCTTTGACGTAGTCTTGGTTTCAATTAATTCGAAGATTGTTAGCTACAACTAAATGGTGATTTAACGTTTGGACATAATATGAGTTTCCGAAACCATTATTAAGATAGTCTTGATAATATATATGTCTAAAACTATGAATCACAAGACATGTAAGTTGTAGAGATCCATCCATCATGAATCTTAGCAAGCTAGTGGGAGCTATATGCGTCTTATGAGAGAAATATCAAATCGTTTGATTTCTCATAAAGATGTAAAAGAATCTTTTGTTTACTAGGTTTACAAAAGATTAGTGGGAGTTAATCATATTCATAAATTTGAATATATATATATATATATATATATATATATTAATTTTGGAAATGGAAAGAATACTTCTTCGTTAAAGTTATGACTTTAAACATTCTATAAAGATAGAATGGATATGGGAGACATAGTCTATAAACATGGGATGTAAATCTATAATGATAGATTTCAAGATATAATTGGATTATATCAATCTCTAATAATAGACAAAAGATGCTAGGAAATTTCTCATATGATGATAAACTTCAATTAGAAGGACGACTCTAGTGTGACTAGCAAGTTGCCCTTCTCAAAGGGAACGTGCCCTTTGACTCCCAAAGAAATAATGCGTAAATAGAATCCTTTATGCATACGCAGAAAGGTGATTTATGTATTTCATATTGTATGAAAACATTGATATGAGTTGTACCTAGAAAGGTACAAGACGATATCAGTGCAAGCCCAGGATCAGAACCATGGCAACTGTCAAGTGAATCCTTAAGTATTTAAGAAATACTAAATGATAGATTCCTCAAAGAATGAGGAAGAATTAGAGTAACGTAAAGGAAGCGTAAATGTATTAGATTATCAATCTAGTCCATCATTGAATGTTTCTTCATTATGAATGAAGAGATAATCAGATATCTCTTTATTATGACTAAAGAGATATTTGGATGGAAACATTAAAAGTAATGACTTTAGTGTGTTCCATTATGAATGCAAAATATATTGCCATATAGAAGCTTACAACAATGTTGTTTGGATGGGAAAGTTCATTTATGAACTCTCTATTCGGTTCCAACCAGAAAGTGTCTCTAGTGTATGGACACTACGACACTAATGGGGCGATAGCTCAAGCCAGGGAATCAAGGTCTCATCAAGATCCGAACTCAAATGAGAGACTAAACCACATGATTAAGAATCATGTATAATGGTGACGTCATTATTCTCAAGGTTGCTTCTATGGATAACATATAGATATCCATTGCCTAGGCCTACTACTCAGCCATTTTTGAAATGACTACAAAAGAGGTATCATCACTGATAACCAAGCTGATTGGCTCTAGTGCAAGTGGGAGATTGTTGGAAATGTGCCCTAAAACCAATCATATGATGATACTTTACGGACATTTCACATGTTGAACTAATCTAGTTTAATATCAATGGCAAAGATTATTGTTTAAGCCGTCTCATATAAATGTTATATGCTTAAACGATAAGTCCAAGGAATATGTAATTAGGAGAATGTAATTTAAACAAGTTAGATTAATGAGACCATTCTCTTTCGTATACATATCCTAAATGTTCCTGATCATAGGATTGCCAATTGGGCATTGACAGTCCGTTAAGATCAGTACATGCTATGTCTTCTCTTAGTGAGAGTGACTAGTCTCGAGTCATTGGTGTGATTGACACCAAGACAAGCATGTAGGTGCTCAATAACGAATGAGTCCACTGAACACGATCAACGAGGAGTTCTCATACTCATGTCACATGAGAACTCATGGTTGGGATAATGCAAAGTAGTCATTTGACCTGAGGCATCATATTTGTCTTGTGGTTAGGTCCTTGATCTTTGACTATATCAAAGTCACCCCGTCAGAGGGTGTCCACGGCATAGTTGGGGTGAAGCCACTTAGCCATGGAGGCAAGTGAATGCGCAACAAGGGATCTCTAACCTTCAAACCATTTGAAGGAGAATACTCTATGATATGATTAAGAATCTCTGGCCAGAGTATGAATGAGATTTAGGAAGTCCTTCCAAATCACATTCAAGGTAATCATATAAGTAAATGAATCACATTGGATAGTCGACATGAATAAACTATCAAACCAAACAATGTGGTCAAGAGTATTGTATTAGAGAAAGACCGTATTGCATTGTAATCCTAAACTGAATAGGTTCTCCACCTCTTCTGATTAGCTTGGGTAACCATGACATACTGCTAGGTGTCACTCATGGTTTGTGGAAGCCCTAAACGTGTATAAACACTAAAGGGAGAATTGAAAGTAAGTTTCAATTCACAATCGATTTGAAAGTGTTCTAATCGCCCATTGCCTCGCTAAAAAGAACCTAATGGATCGTACACCGTGTAAGGTAGAGATTGAAGAAACAATGGAGATGAGTAAGAATAATTAAATGGTTTAATTATTTATGGCAAGGATTAATTAATATGTTAATTAATCAAACGAATAAAGTTCGTTAAAAGACCACGAGTTAGTTTTGGGCCTCAAGGCCAAATGGGCTTCGAACGTCAAGCCCATTGACTTAAGTTGTATGACAACTTAATGACAAATAATTCACAAAGGCCTTAAAAGCCCAATGAAACCCTATGGCCGGCCATTTTGTTAAAGGAGTGGGTTTTGGACTTAATTACAAGTTTGCCACTCCAATGAAAAAAGGTATAAATATGACTTTATAGCCAAAATTCATTTAGGGTTTCTTTTAGAGAAATTGGAGAGAACATGTCTCTCCCTTTCTCTCTAAGAGGCCGGCCCCCTTGGAGGAGATTAGCTAGCAATCTCTCATCCTCCAAGGTCACTCATATATTCTTAAAGTCTCTCCTTGGTGTGGAGACTTAGAGGTTCTCAATTTTGAGAACTTGGTGAATCTTTTCTACCATCCTCCTCCTAGAAATTGATGGATCTTAGAAGCAAAGAATGAAGGCCCCCTCCTTGGGTGATTATCCTTTGCTTATGCAAAGAGGAATCAACAAAGGTATAATATTTCTCAACTCACTTTGTTCTTGAGTTGAGTCATGGTTCACCTAACTACTAGGCTTTGAATTTCATGGTTAATGTTTTGTTTTGAGTGCATGCAAGTATGATTTCGCCTTTAATTTGTTAATTGCATGCTATAGATGTTGCTTAAATGAACATGTTTTTCACAAAATTTCCTTCATGGTGAACCAAGAGACTCTTTAACAACATTAAAGAGAAGGAAGGATTTAGAGATTCATTACCCTTGAAGCTCATCCTTGTTTACACAAGGGATTCACCCAAGTGGAGGGCCTTCAAGTCACCTCCTAGCTCCTTGGATCTTCCTTGTGATTTTCTTCCTTTTGATGCTCCTTTGCTCCTTGAGGATGTGAGGAAAGGATCTCCAAAAACACCAAAGATTTGGTGTCTCTAAGTCTCCACACCAAGGATGAGGTGTAAAGATGAAATGGATGACTTAGAGAAGAAAAGATTGCTAGCTATCTCCTCTCTAAGTGGCCGGCCTCTATTGGAGAAAAAGAGAGAAAGTGTTTCTTATCTTTTGTCTCAAGAAACCCTAATGAGAAAAAGCTATAAAGATGCTTTTATATCTCTTTTCTTAGGTGAGTGGCAAACTTGCAATTAAGCAAAACTTCACACTCCCCTCAATATGGCCGGCCTCTTTTAAGTGATTGGGCTTATTGCCCATTTTGTTTTAGTTGTTATACAACTTAAACATAATGAGCCTTGTGGACCAAAACACTTTTGGGCCCCGAAACCCAAACCAACTTAAAAGCCCAATACAAACATTTCGTAAAATTAATTAACTAATTAATTAATCTTGACCATTTTTCAATTAAACCATTTAATTGCATATCCATTTCATTTATATTTCTTCACTTTCATCCTTACTCGGTGTACGATCCATTAGGTTCCAATTAGCGAGGCAGTGGGCGATTGTTACTCTTAACTATCGATTATGAATTGAAACTACATTTCAATTCTCCCTTTGATTAAGATTAGTGTTTGCTAATCTTCAGGGCTTCCACAAACCATGAGTGACACCTAGCAGCATGTCATGGTTACCCAAGCTAAGTATAAGTGGTTGGAGAACCTATCCAGTTACAACTACAACGCAATACGGTCCTTCTCTAATACAATACTCTTAATCACATTGTTTGAGTGATAGTTTATTTCATGTCTACTATCCAATGTGATACTTCTCTATATGATTCAATTGAATATTATTTGGAACAAACTTCCTAAGTCATATTCATACGCTTTGGCCAAAGACTCTCGAATCATATCTTAGAGTATTCTCCTTCTACCATGGAAGGTTAGAGATCCCTTGTTGTGCATTCATATGCCTACATGACTAGATAGCTTGACCCCAATAATGCCGTGGACACTCTCAATGGAATGCCTTTGACATGATCAAAGATCAATGACCTAACCATTAGACATCTATGATGCCTCAGGTCAAAGGACTACTTTGCATATTGCAACTATCGAGTTCTTACATGACATGTATGTTCGAACTCTCTTTTGATCGTTGTTCAGTGTACTCGATTACTCTTTCGAGCACCTATGTGTTTGTCTTAGTGTCCAACACTAAATGACTTGAGACTAGTCATACTCACGCTTGAGTTGACATAACACATACTAACCTTAGCGGATTGTCAATGCCCAATTGTCAATCATATGGCTAGGAACGTTTTAGGAGTGAACATAAGAGAAATGTCTCGTTAATTGATGCGAAATATATAAGCACTCAAAATTAAACCCTCTTGTGACAATTGTAGTACATGTATAAGTAGGGATCGTTCTAACCGGGGATTAACTAGGGATGCTAACCAAAGTAAAATTAAATTAAAAACGTAAAAACAAAATTTAAAACACTAAACTAGACTCAAAACACTTAACTAGAATAACTCAAAATAAAACTAACAAATAAACTAAAACAAATCAAAAGACTCAAAATAATTCAAGACTCTAGAAAACACAAACTAAATTGATTTCTAACAAATCTAACACTTTAAAATAAATGGGGGATTGATTTTTGATGAAAAGTAAATTAAACTTAAATAAATTACAGAATTGACAAAAACATGAAATTAAGGTGAATGGATGGGCGACAGACTGGCTAGAGGTCTCTTCTCCACACATGACACATATGCAACCTAAATTGATTATCAGTTGTTCTTTCAATAAATTGTAAATCTCAATACTCCAAATTAACCGTGAATTGCACTAATTAACCCTCAGTTTTTCCACAAGTTATTGGATTGGATGATTGCATAGGACAACCCAAAACATTCCCTACAAGTTCCCTACATGAATTGCATAATAGAGATACAAGCAAGAATCATTAAGTTCTATGAAAAACATAAGCATTGACGAGGCACTCGTTACTATGAATTGCATGAAACTTATGCCAAGAATTTACTTAACACGATTGTGGATAGCAACCTTCACTACTCTTGAATATAAGTTCATAACGATTAGGTGAAATTCACTTATATTCTAGCATCAAATTTATGCATGTAAATTAAGTATGCATTCTTAATCGACATACACAAATAAGTTATCAATCAAACAGTTAAGCAAATTAAATTCACAACTCAGAAATCACAACTGAAGGTAATCAATTCAAATTACAAATATATCCATGGTTTTGAATTAACCTCTAGCCAAAACAAATTAATTACACATTATTCATAAATTAAAGTGAAAGTAAAACATGAGTTTGGAGGATTAAACCAAATTGAGGATGTGCAAGGATCTGTGCACTGTGCTTCTAGCTCTTCCACGTCAGCTGCCAAGGTGGCTCGCTGACTCTCCACTTCTCTTGGTTCCTGCACACATTGCACAGTTTGTCTCTTCTTCCGCCAGCTCTCGCGTCTCCCCTCCTTTCTCGCCAGCTCTGATTTTTTTCTTTATTCCCCTACTTCACACGCTGCCAAGGCAGCCTTCCTTTCCTGCCTTCTATTTCCTCTCCCCCGCTGCCCAAGCAGCGTCAGTACTCTAATCCGCGCCTTCTCCCCACGTCTGTCCGTCCCTCCTGCGCGCTGCCTTCTCCTGCTGCCTCTTGGCAGCTCGCTGCCTCAGGCAGCTTGCTCCCTGGACTCTCCTTTTTCTGCACGACTTAAGGCAGCCTTTCCCCATGTTTTTCCTCACGTGCCGTGCTCCCAGCCTCCCCGCGTCACACGCTGCCAAGGCAGCTTTTTATTCCCTCCGAGGCTTTTCCCGTCCCAGCTCTTCCTTTCTTGTTTTTTTTCATTTTTCGATCCGTGCACCCCCCCATCTCTCGCTGGTTCTCTCTCTTGCTGCCTCTGGCAGCTTTCCTTGCTGTCCTCCTTCCTGCACCGACTGTCTCCCTGGCAGCTCTCTCTTGCTTTCCAATTTATTTCTTTCTTTTCTGTCAGTCCCTCCCCGATGATCCTCCTTCCTTGCAGCTACCTCAGTGCTCTTCCCACCAGCTGCCCACCTACCACGCTGCACTCATTCTTTTGTTTTCTTTTGTTCCACCCAGGCAGCCAAGTGCTGCTTTTCCTCTTTTATTTTATTCTTCTTTTTGGCAGCCTTGCTGCTTCTTTTCTTTGTGCGTTACTCACCATTCCACCTGAAACATCTTTAAGTTTAATAAAAACCCCAGTGCAAACTCTGATTCCAACCTGACAAAATTTAGTGAGTAAATAACAAGTTTGTGCCATTTTTATTTTCTTTGCATAACAAATCCTATAAACACAAAAATAACGTAAATAGCTCAAAAATATAAGGAACTAACTAAGAAAAGACGAGAGAATTTGATGTAAAATATGTATAAATATGAGCTTATCATTAATCTAACTCACTTAAATCATTTATCTCTTAGATCAAATACATTCCTTGGATTCCCTTATTGCTTAAACACATGATACAATAAATAGTGATTAACAATAAGCTTTGCCCTTCATTAAACATATAATAGTTTAATACAATAAGTATTCCAAAAGCTATTACATCAAATGAGTGGCTTTGTGGGCATACTTCCAACAACCCTTGCGTCGACTTTCACATCGGGTTTCGCATCTAGTTGGTTGACGAGTGCAGCGATTTGCAAGTCTTTCTCCTCCACAATCCGTGTAAGTTTTGTGATCGCTTCATTCATTTGAGCCAGCTGCTCCTCGATTGAAGTTGCTCCGGTAGTCATGACTTGCATGGCTATGCTGCTGCTTGAGTCGACATCGAAAAGTAAGGGCTCTGAGTACTTCTTCGGGCTTTCCTCTCTTGGCGCCCTTAGCAAGGCCAGGGTGATCACGGGCTCGTGCCGAGGGTGCTCTTGTTCCTTCGACGGAGTTAATGCGGGGGTGGAAGAGGCGGCAAAAAGAGCTCTTGCCTTGCTTCGAGTTGTGATGCCCGAAGTGACACCACCTGCGGTGATGACGCTCTTGTTCTTTGCATTGGTTGCGAGAACAGCTTGAACCTTCTTTGATGCCATTTGTGTTTTTTGCGTATTCGAAGATAGAGATAGTCACATCGGGCGTGCCAAATTTGTAAACATGAATATTCCTGCGATGAATGAGACAAGAACATGTGTACAAAATAATATTTGTATTAATGATTTGGAGGTTACAATCTCTTCTACAAATTTAGCCTCTAATTCGATCTTCGTAATGTGTAGATTTATGGATTGTGATGTTGATCCCAAGGCCTTCGAGGCTTGATCTTAGGATGAACAAGTGATGAACGATGAACGCTTTCTTCAAGGGGCCGTCAGGGCTTGATCTTGAATTGGTGGAAGTTCTTCAAGGACCATTGGGGCTTGATCTTGAATGAGGATTTGGTGGAAGTTCCTTAATGGCTGTTAGGGCTTGATCTTGAAGGGGGATTTGACGAAGAATGAAGAGGGCTTTCTTGATCCTTCTGGATTTGCTTGAGAGCTTTAGAGTTTCAAAGCTTCAAGGTTTTAGTGTGATCTCTCTTGGTTCTCCTTTGATCCTTTGATGGAGGAACCTATTTATAGG